>CDHN01000005.1:0-461822 GCA_000825705.1 [Torrubiella] hemipterigena
CCCTCTTTTCAAACCGACCTTGACCCCTCTTTTTTTCACCCTAACCCTACCCCCATATTAAAAAACCGACCTTGAGGGTCGAGGCGCCACTGCCTGTTTGTTAGGGACGAACTCTCTGCTGAGGACTAGGCCACCGTTGAGAAGATCAGTTATTTCTAGAGAAGCTGAAGATAACAACCAAGGCCCTAGAATTGTCATTCGCCACTCATGAAAATGTGCTCCTAGCCATGTACTTCGTGTTAGCGCAGTTCGAAGTAGGAAAGCAGAAGTTTACAAATAATCCGATTATAGCGCCAATGTACAACTCGGGCTGGGCAAAACTAGACAAGTACTATCGGCTTACAGACGAATCCCCGGCCTATGTTGCAGCTATTGTGCTCCACCCGTCGCATAAACGGCATTATATATATGAGAATTGGAAGAGGGAATAGATAACACCCTCGAAGAAGCTAGGTACGACGCTTTAGGACAAGTATAAACCTATAGTGTCACCTCTACTAACCGAGCCACAATCGAAGACTACGAACGAGTTCTTACGATGGAGAAATAAGCATCTACAACCGTCTCCGATGACGGACGAGTACGAGCACTACTACAAATCCGAGCGGGTCTATGGATTCACAAGCGCGCTGACATGGTAGTTAGTGGAAACATAGCAAAAGACGTATCCCAATTTGAGTAAATTGGCAGTGGATATACTGTCGATTCCTGCCATGTTAGCTGAGCCTGAGAGACTCTTTTCGGGGACGAAAATAACCATTACCGACCGTCGAAATCGGATGGGCAGTGATATAATTGAAGCAACAAAGTGCTTAAAATCATGGTTCGAGATACGAGACTTTGAAGGGATAGCATGTTGGTCCGAGTAGCTGCAGTCACGTGTAATATATTATATGTATTGTTTTATTAGCAATATGCTAGGATTTTAACAATACAATACAATATGCTTGTGTGTTATATTGCGAAATACAATATGCACCCTCTAGCAATACAATAATATTGCGAGGGTGCTCATATTGCCAATATTGTATTTTTTATATTATTTACCACACTACAGCAGCGTTGGTGGCATGAACGAGTAGTCAGTACTTCAAATATTTGATCAAATATTTCAAACAAACAAATATAGCTTCAAAATATATCAAACAAACAAATATAAGCCCGGATTTGATTTGTTTGATCTGAGGGCAGCGCTAACCAGTCTGTTCTACTATATAGGACAGACCCTACGTAGTGCAAGCCACCTCGTTACAGCATGTTTGGGTTAGGTGGCAGTGCTTGGCTCGAAGAGGGGAGAGGGGGCTATGCCTGATGCACGAGTATATTACGCTGTAATCTAATAACTAAGCGACATGCCTCTTTAGGTATGTTTGGATTAGGTAGCAGTGCTTGGCTTTGGCTCGAAGAGGGGAGAGGGGGCTATGCCTGATTCACGAGTATATTAAGCTGGTGATGCAACCGCACTTTCTATGATTATTTCTGCAATCCGCTAGTTTGATCCTCTATGACCAAAAAATGCACTGTAAAAGTTTCGTGTGCCTGTTGGGCGTTGGTAAGTAAAAAGACCCCTGTTCCACTTTGACCAGCCTTAGACACTATACTTACACGGGAACCAACCACTTATAGCTGTCGCCCAGGCCATTGGTGTCACCATCTTGGCCGACACCAACCGTGATGGCAAGATTGATGTAAAGACCGATGGCCAGAACAAGGCTACCTGGACCAATGAGCGTGGCGCCATCTTCCTCCCCAACATTGTTGACACTGATGGGCGCTGCTCAGCCAACATCAACATCAACACTGCCGATAACAAGCTCGAGACCTGCCATGATGCGTCAGACAACGTCTTGCGAAATTCCAATTACCTTGCGCCCTTGAAGGTCCTCCCAGTTAGCGGTCTGGCAACGGATGCAAAGGGTCACTTCACCGTGACCAACGCCGCCAAGGTCAGACTCTTCCGCAAGACTAGCAAGGGATGGAGCTACGTTGACGGCTG
The DNA here is from genome assembly GCA_000825705.1 of [Torrubiella] hemipterigena. NCBI lineage: Eukaryota > Fungi > Ascomycota > Sordariomycetes > Hypocreales > Clavicipitaceae > [Torrubiella] hemipterigena. The sequence continues at coordinate 1,997 of CDHN01000005.1, forward strand.
TACCTCCTTTACCGCTGCAGATCTTGCCGCTGGTCTGGATCTGGGTATCGATGGTCGCGATATCCGTCGCCCTAGCGGCTGGGATGGACGTACCAATGTCCAATTCAGCGTTGTGAGCGATGGCAAAGAATACAAGGATACCGTCACCCTTCGTGTTGCTCCCGTCCTGACCCATCACCATGCCCAGTCCGTCGAGTACGTCCTCATGCATAACACTAAGAAGGCAGATGGCTATGACGACTACTGGACCGAAACCGTGGGCGGCGTGACAAACGCAACTGCCTGGGCCGGTATTAAGGGCGGCCTGAAGCAAGCCTTTAGCGAATGTGACCGCTGGTCCCAAGACTTCATTGAGCCTGGCTACGCTTCCATGCCTGGCCCCAATGGTCTCGTCTATCTACACATCATCATTCGGTCGTTCCAGTCGGATCGCGAGTCTGGCCGTCAGGCATTCAGTCTGCGATCGTCCAACACAGGTGCTGTCCAGTGGCTGATGAACGGATACTCCCAGGACTCCGGTGGCAACATTGAGACCATCCCTCCCTACTCGAACAATGGTAAGCACTGGCCCGCGGGCCGTGTCATCTCCGGCCGACAGGAGAAGTTCCTCCCCAATGCCTTTGCATTCTTCAAGGCGCAAGAGACCCAGGACGCCCTGGAGCTCGACACAAGCTGGCTCCTGGTTGGCCACGTCGATGAGTTTATCCAATTCCTCCCTGTCAAGACTAACCGCGGATGGGCCATCATGGTCGATGACCCCAAGCTTGGCCTGGAATTCTTCAAGAACCTCAAGGCACAGGGACACGGCGATCTGAACTGGCTGTCCCGCAAGTTCAACACGGCCTACCCCAAGAGTTACCCCAAGACAATCACCGACCTGCTGGCTATGAACAACCTCGAGGAGTATACCAAGCTCGCCAGTGACAAGATTGAGGCCAACCTCAATATCCTTAAGAAGGAAACCGGAATCACCGACGCCGAAATCTACCGTCTACCAGGACTTTACTACCTCTGGCTGAATGACAAGAGCCCTCACGATAAGGCGGTCGCAAAGGCCATGGCCAGTAATTCCAGCGATGGCGGTAATGCTGGTGATATCGCCGATGAGGACTGGCAGTCTTCTAAGAGCGTCGCTCAAGTGCCGGCTCTTAACGCTCTTCAGGCCGGTGGTGGCAGAGCAGAGGACTCCCTTCAAGTACGTGCCGAGCAAGTTAATCTAATTGCTATTGGTCCCGCCATTATCAACGGTATTGTCCTCAGCGATAAGCACTACGCCGCGCCTAACCCCTTCGGACCTATTGTCAGTGGTGTTGATGTTATCCAGAAGAATGCCCTCGACACCTACAAGAAACTCGGCTACGATGTGAGATTTGTTGATGACTGGGAGACTCTGCATACCTACAATGGCGAAATTCACTGCGGTTCCAACACGGTTCGCACCCCCAAGGGAACCTGGTGGTAAACACCTGGACATGGTATACAGCGCTGCCCTTAAATCAAATCTTATCAAACAAACTACCAAACAATTCAAAAAAAAATTGTCTTATCTCCTTTTCAAACAAACAAATATATAATTCTGGATTTGATATACGTTTAATGCCTTTGAAACAACCGAGTTTTGTACGCTTGCCGACCCGCACCTACACTAGACACAGGTTTTCACTGGTGGCCTCTGGTAGAGAATCGAGAGCGAGGCCTTCAAGAAGCGACTTGTAGCTACACTAGTTACAATGGACGCTAAGGGTGCCTTCGATGCAGTCCTGCGTAATAGACTAATCAAGCGACTATGCGACCAGGGATGGCCGAGGTTCCTTGTTAAATGGGTCTTTAGCTTCATGTCTCTCCGAAAGGCATACGCCCGTTTCGGAATAGGCCGCTCGGGAGTTATCATATTACCATACGGCCTACCCCAAGGCTCGCCAATCTCTCCTATACTATATCTCATGTAAATCGTAGCTATCTACTCCTTAGATGGAGCTGACAGAAGATACGGCTACGCAGACGATACAGCAATGCTATTTATTGGAAAATCTCTGACAGAGACTACTCAAAGGGCTAACGAAGCTATCAAACAAATGGTCGAATGGAGCCACTCTTCCGCTATTACATTTGATCCCTCAAAGACCGAAATTATGCATTTCTCCCGGAAACAAAACGGCAGCAGCCCAGCAGTACTCCATAATAGTAAAGTATGCACTGCAGAAGCATCAATGAGATGGCTTGGGGTTCTCCTAGATAGAAAGCTCTCCTTCAAGGCTCATATCACCTACTGGAGACAAAAGGGCTCTAATATGGCAAATCTGCTGCGTAGTCTAAGCAATACTATATCCGGTATTGCCCCGGCTGCAGTGCGGCATGCCGTCTTCACAGTCATCGTACCGATCATGCTGTATGGTACGGAAGCGTGGCTCACAGACGACCCTACACCTTCGATGAAGGGCTCCTCACTTCATCTCTCCCAAACTCAGCTCAACGCTATACAGAAATGTCTCAACACTGCTTGTAAAGCTATTCTCCCTGTATGGAGGACTACACCTAATATCTACCTCTGGAAAGAGGCAGGCGTACCTGCTGCAGAGGATCAGATCAAGGCTACTCGTGTACGTATCTCGCTTCGAATAGCCACATTAGACGACCAACACCCTCTTCGGATCCGACTCGCAAACCTCCACCACCGAATACGCTTTGAAATAAACCCCGCTGCTAGTCGAAACGTTGCACAGCGCTATATAAGGCTCTTCAGGCTTTCCAGGATACAAGAAGACATGGATAGCATCCCGCTTATCCCAAGACGCTTTAGTGACAATATCCATACTATATTGAACTCGGCCTCAAAGGAAGAGGAGACACAAGTACATCTCTCCTGGCTCCGCACTAACCCTGATGGGCTTATTGTTTACTCGGACGGTTCGAAGCTCGAAGACAATAAAGCAGGTTATGGCTATATTGTCTATAGGAATGGGACCGAGATTGATAGAGGATCTCGGCAACTCGGCTTTAGAGAGGTCTTCGACGCTGAGATCTCCGGTGCTCTACGCGGTCTCCGGCAAGCTATAAAGCACTGTACCCCAAACACTCCGATTACTGTATGTATTGACAACTCGTCCGTGGTACGTGGCATCGGAGGCACCGCCCCCATGTCATCTCGTGCTGAATTCCTCGCCTTCCAAGCTATTAGAGATGAATTCCCAGGCAGAATATCAGTTAGATGGACCCCCGGACATAAAGACATACCTGGCAACGAAGCAGCAGATGCTCTAGCCAAGAAAGGGGCCGCAGGGCCTCTTCGAGATCTTGCACCATCAATTACGCAGCGACGGCGCGAGATCCGCGCTTTACTCCCCCGTCTCTTTCGCACATGGTAGGAATCGGTGGAAAAGAGAACCTACCAGTCTCTTGGACTCACGGCTAACCTATCAAAGCTCCCAGAACTCGATATCCCCCGACGACAACTCCGACATCTCCTCGCTGCACGGTCTCACCACGGCGATTTCGCCGTGTACCATCAGCGCTTCCATCACGACAACGCTACACTAGAGTGCCCATGCGGCCACGAGAAGACTCCAACACACTTATTCTACTGCCGAAAGGTCCCTCTAGACTTTCGAGCTCGGCTCGCACCCGATGCATCGAAGTCTATCGGTCGCTTTCTCGGCTCGCAGTTCAAGGTGTTCTGTCGAATCGCGGACGTGTACTTCAATAGAATCTGCACACATAGGTAGTAATACCTCCACACAACCGCTCGGCAGTGTTGCGCTCATCAACACCTCCCCAATGAGCTTTCCTTTGTTTTCGTACACTTCCCCTTTATTGGCTGACCGGCCATTCCCTACCTAGATAGAAAACTTGCTTGGGAAAGACACCCACTAACCACAGGGTGCACTGGCCCCCCATTAAGAAGCCAGAAGTCAATAGGGGCTCCTAGAGCCCTCTCTGGATCCCGCGTCGGGTAAGGAGTTGGAAAATTATCGTGTTACTGTGGTTTGTTTAAGGAGGAGACGTGGAGCAAAGGAATCCCAAGGGGTGGGCCCTCGGCTCGGCGTCGTCACGTTTCGTGGCGGCTGGCGCCGCCTACGCGGGATCCCGGTCTTCGTCTCGTATTACCTATCGGCCACACGTCTTATGCTACCCTAGAGCGCCAGATAGACGTAAATAAAATCAATCAATCAATCAAGCNGCCTACTCTCCATGCTAACCTCTTCGTTCTTAACTGTCTGTCTGCTTCGTATGGCGATACGTGCTTGTCCGCTGCTAACATGGTCGTCGCTACCCTGCACTTCAAACCAACCGCTCGCTGCACGCGATGGAAACATCTTTTGGCATCGAATATTGCTCTCCCATGGTAAATCACGGCTTTTTCTATTCTTGCGCTTCAAATCACTTTCTTTTCCCTAATCGTTCATCCAACCATGCTAGGTACGGCAATGGTGCTGCATTCTGCGCACGGCGCGTACATACGGACAATATCTACACCGCAACCCATTGTTCACGGGTGCTGCCACGTGCGGTACTAGCTCTGGTATTCGGTCGGGTAATATATAATAGCGTAATTCGGCTTGGGTTTTTATTAAGATACGCGCTCTTTCTTTTTGGTTAATGCTCTCCGCATGATGCGCTCTCATGTGGCCCGATACCTCGTCCACGACGTACGCCCAACGGTATGCAACGCAAAATACGAACGGGAATCGTATATCGTAAATAAATGGATCAATCCTATTCATTTTTGCGAATGCTTTTAATAAATAGTAAACGTATATCTTGTCGGAACTATGCTCTTGTGTAGTATGCTGCGACATATCCACGCCGACTGATTTGACCCCACTCTAGCGTCGATAGCCCGCCGCCGCAACTTGCCTAATTGGGAAATTCTATGTTGATACTTTAGCCTCTCTCTACACTTCAATATTACTCTAATCAACTATTCTATTTGATAAATCTACTTTTACAATTGAACTACTTTTATGTAATATTTTAAAATACTTCTCTAGCTCTATCTGCGGTATTTTGCAAAACCGACCTTGACCCCTCTTTTNAAATACCACACTAACAATTCGCCTACTTCGGATGGCATGAATCGGTGAATAATCTTCACTTGGTTATTCTGGCGAAAATTCTTGTGGTATGCTGTTACAAAACACATCTGCCTATGGCTAGTAAATATATTGCGTGCCCCGCCATTCGCTGTGTTTATGTATCGTATCGTCAATATCTCGGTTGCTCGCGCTGGCTGGCCCGAAATCATATGAATCATAATTAACAACTTCTCTCGAAACCTGTTAATTAACTTGCCATACGCTGCGACGGTGTCTTCCTTGAATGGCTGCCGGCGGTCCTGCTGTAAACTGATCCATGTATTGACACTTCGCCTATACACTATGTTATTAAACATATACTTATTACCCGCTGTAATCTACTCCCGGTTACGCTCGTCTGTTAAAAAATTATATCCTACTACGTTATTGCTGTTGTCGTCTTCCAATTTATCCTATGGTATACTGGGCAATCGGTCGATAGCGTCGGTGTCTACCATGGTCAACTCGCATATCATGGCGCGCGCTTCTGCCACAATGGTATGCAACATCCCGCTCAACTCAACCATGGAAATCCGCAACTGCCGGAACACAACTTTATTCCCAATCCAATCAATCAACGCACTCGCCGTTGTCGAATACCGAATCTTTAACTCGTATGTGCGCGTCTCTAATATCCAATCTATCGGCGTTGGGAACTAGTCTCGTTCGTTGCCAATACGCGTCATGAACTGTCTCGTGTCGGTTTGCACGCGTGTGAATACACTGCGCCCTACGGTCTTGGCCTCGCGTATGGGCATATTGTGTTCCCGCTGCCATTGGCGAACTTCGCGCTGCCGCCTGCTATACGCTCGGTATAACACGACAATACGGAATACCTTAACAACGGCTGAATATATGNTCGTCCTCGGGCGCCACATGAACTACCCTATATTGGATATTTTTTCGTGTCGTTCGACCGCGTATAATCTTCGATTCCGATGGAGTAATATATGCTCTTCTATAAAACTCTTCTTCGTCTGTTGGTGGTAATGTTGCCGTTAAAAACACTCTTTGTACACCCCATGTTTGAATCTCAATACCCATCTCTCGTAATGCTGGGCGGAACTGGTTGGATCCATCTAATATTGTGTGGCATTCATCCACCACAACTCGATCCAATATGTATTAATTCTGCATCCATTGCATAAACCGCTGGAACGTCTTGGAAAAAATCGTCTCTGGTGATACTAATATAATACTGCCTGTCGGGTTCGGGTTTGCGCTATTCCATATGTCCGTCGTAATACCGGCGTTAATGTACTCCTCCTGCATATCCTCCTGTAACGCCACTAATAGTACAATCACAATCGTACGTCCGCTGCTTGCGCTCTTGGCGGGAAACATGAATGAAATACTCTTCCCGCCGCCTGTTGGTGTGATTTGTACAATGGTGCTCTCGCCGCGGATAATCGCGGATATGGCGTCTTTCTGCTGCGCTCGTAACACTGCATCTGGCCCTTTTATCGACCGTAATACTACGCCAATGTTAATCTGTCGGATCGCTTGTAATCGCTGCAATCGAATACGTTGACGCTCCTCGTCATGCTTGCCAACTCGACGCTTGCGCCAACTACGGGCTGTTGCTTCGCCTTGTGTGCCGCCCTGGTTTACTGCACCCTGCCTAAACGCAAAAAACTGGTGCTATTGCTGGCTGACATCGCGAAACTTCTCCCGCATTAATGCTGTGCCGCCCAACCCTTGCTGCATCTCCCGCGCGTAAATAGCGCCGCTAATCATGCTTGTATGCCCGGCTTGCTGGTCCTGCGGCCGACTAACCTCATCGATATCATCTTCATCATCGTCTCCATCCCCGACCTTGTCTTCCTCCATAATCCCTTCCCCTCCCAAATATCGATTGGCAATTGCAATCGCGATATGCCGCCAACTGCTAGTTACTATGCTCTGGCCTAATAAACGCTCGCTATACTGACGTATTATACGCCGCACTCGGTCGGATGTCCACTTGCGCTCCTGGAACATACTCTTCTCCATCTCGGTTGGCTCTTCACCATCATCTCTATCATCGCCTCTATTGTCTTCTGCTTCGTAATCCCGCTCTTCACGCCGCTTTATCTTGCCTGTGNAGAGAACCTACCAGTCTCTTGGACTCACGGCTAACCTATCAAAGCTCCCAGAACTCGATATCCCCCGACGACAACTCCGACATCTCCTCGCTGCACGGTCTCACCACGGCGATTTCGCCGTGTACCATCAGCGCTTCCATCACGACAACGCTACACTAGAGTGCCCATGCGGCCACGAGAAGACTCCAACACACTTATTCTACTGCCGAAAGGTCCCTCTAGACTTTCGAGCTCGGCTCGCACCCGATGCATCGAAGTCTATCGGTCGCTTTCTCGGCTCGCAGTTCAAGGTGTTCTGTCGAATCGCGGACGTGTACTTCAATAGAATCTGCACACATAGGTAGTAATACCTCCACCCAACCGCTCGGCAGTGTTGCGCTCATCAACACCTCCCCAATGAGCTTTCCTTTGTTTTCGTACACTTCCCCTTTATTGGCTGACCGGCCATTCCCTACCTAGATAGAAAACTTGCTTGGGAAAGACACCCACTAACCACAGGGTGCACTGGCCCCCAATTAAGAAGCCAGAAGTTAATAGGGGCTCCTAGAGCCCTCTCTGGATCCCGGTCTTCGTCTCGTATTACCTATCGGCCACACGTCTTATGCTACCCTAGAGCGCCAGATAGACGTAAATAAAATCAATCAATCAATCAATCAATGAAATTAATCAATCAATCAAGCCTCTGGTAGAGAAGCATAGTGTCCCCTTCGAGGTCGGTATTTCTGGCGCCAGGGGTGGGTGTGGGTGGTGCGGAGGAGACTGGGCCGGCGGGAGTGCTAGATAGTAAATCCTCACAGTGGAGTCTTTTAAAGGCTTGTGCGCCTAGAAGCTTAGCGTGTGTCCGTTGGGTCTTTGAGAGCTTGTAGAGCCCGTCATCGCGCTTCTTTGGCTTTGCGAAGCACTTGTTGTCATCTGGGGGGTGTGGTCCATGGCATAGTATGCACTGCGTGAATCGAGTACATGAGTCGGGTTTGTGGTCATCGCCTGTTCGTTGACCGCAGTTTTTACAGCTTTCCGGGGCTATGCACCTAGTCGGAGCATGGTAATTCCAGCAGTTGGTACACTGGGTGATTTTTGGCGCCTTGGTTAGCTTGAAAGAGAAGGCGCTCGTGCCTAGGAGCCGGAAGTTTCCTAGTACTGGCTCAGAGAAGGAGATTACAAGCGTTACAGTACGAGAGTCAGTGAGCGTGTCAGCTTTGGAGATATGCCAGGCAATGGGGGTTTGCTGTGTTTGACGATGGATCTCATCAGAGACCACTTGGTCGAAGTCGAGGGGGGCACCTTCCCAATCTGTCAGTGTGCGAGGGAAGTTTTTAACCAGGTAGGTGTGCCATTGCACATTCTTTTCAGCAATAATCAAGTCGAACTTTGGTCCCCAGCTCTCTTGGGTAGAGAGGAGAGTCTCTTCGGCTTTGAGAGTCCGCGCAGTGATAGCCCAGCCGGTGTTCGTTGGTTTGATGTCTTGGATGTCCTTGGGATCGATAGATGCAGCCTGTGCGAGCGCAAGGCGGATTTGGTAGCCGTGTTTATTGAAGAGTTCAGAGCCGCGTTTAATACGGAGAAGAATACGCTTATCGAGTTTAGCGGGCTGCGTTCGGGGTGTATTGTCAGTACGAGCGGCCTTGTGGACTTCGATATCGCTAGGCCGTTTTCCGTCAGCGGCAGCGGCACGGGCAGCCCAGCCGCCGGCCGGAGCGGAGCGGGGATCAAGGCCGGGGTTCGAGATGTTGGCGGCGGATTTATGAAGCTTCACCGCTATGTTGTCCTTAGGGTATATGCCCTTTTGTTCACCAGGTTGCTGACGCACAAAGTTATCCCATTGGCTTAGGAGGGATTTGGAGAAATCCCGTGCGATTTGGATAGCGTAGCCTGTGGTATATTGTTTTACGCAGTCGTTAATCACGGTCGCAAAGGTTCTCAGGACTTCAGTACGCGTCTGAAGGCGGTCCATTTCTTTCGTGAGAACGCTTTCGGCATGTTGTTCGATGTCAATTGGGCCAGGGTTGTCTAGTTCGTCCGCCAGGTTGTGGTATATGTTCGATATATAGTCTGGGCGGTTTCGTTTGGGGCTTCGTCCTCGGTACGGAAGGGGTCCTGGGAGCATTGGACTGCTACTAGGCAGGAACGGCTGGTGAGTTGTCGCAACTCTTCCTTGAAGCAAAACCGCTTGGGCCTTGCTGATTGGAATTGGGTTTGTGGCAGCCGCGGGCGTTCGCACCTTGGTGGCCTCGGGGGTGACGAGATCAATCGCCATGCCTTCGGCAGCACTCTAGGTGCGATAAGCGAGTTTTGGATGTCTTTTGAGTTCGATCCGAGTATATTATCTACGTAATTTCTACAAGAGCTAAGTTTGGCCCTGTAGATGTAGATGGCCTAGCATCTGTGGCGGGCTGAGTAAATAGTATAGGGTGGTTGCCTTCCAGCGTACAGCTAAAGGAATGAAACTGATACTATTCTGGGATAATTAACATACCACTCGGATTGTTAAGGGCAACGCAAGGCAGCCATTGCATCTCTGAGCCAGCGACCATTACTGCATCGCACTAGGCACAGAGAAGCGCCGATGACCAGTGTCCAATATCCAACTTGACAGCCGATGCTGGCGAGAATCTTTTTTGCAGTCGTGTTGCAGACAGCCAGAAGATCATGAGTATCGTTGATGTGAGGAAAGGGGACATTTGGCACAGGGGCTCCGAGGAACTTGCACAAGGGTTCCCAGCCATCACCAAGGTTGTACTCGAGCAGCTGGTCAGCTGGCACGAGTCGCTTCACCATCTCTCCGTGTTCTTTGTGCACAATTGGTAACCTCTTCACGGCATCAGCACGTGAGCTCGCCTTGAGAAATCCTAAAAAAACGTCCTTGCAAATGCTACCCGACACTTGACCAAACGACGGCCCCAAGGTACACAATATGAAACCGCGGAGGCCAAAGCAGATGCCATCAAGTAAGGCATTCTGGAAGCTTACCATCCATTCACCTACTGGCCGCTGAACGAGAATGACCTTGGCCTCAGGATAGCAGGTAATGAGCTGCTCGCTAAACATGCTACCGAAGTCTGTAGCAACGCGATAGCTGCCTATGATGCGGTCCCAGTCACTGCGCGTCCATGGCATTAGCGGATCACCTGGGTTTATATAAAATGGCAGTCGATCTGTGGCGTAGGTCTGTCGCGTAGTTTGCAAGTATGGAAAGTTACACCAGGCAGCTTGGCCCCAGCCATAAAATTCGCGAGGTCGTATGAAGTGCATGCGCAGGGCATGGTGTATATTTCCGCAGCCTAGTATCTCTAGCGCGCTTGCGAGGGAGGCTGTTCCGGATCTGGGCAGGCCGGCGCAGATGATGCCGGCGCCTGTCGCAAAACTCGGCGGTTTCGCCTGCATTTGTTGGATGGCAGCCATTCTGTATATGTAAAGGTTTGAAGGGAAAATCCGAGGGAAAATAACGTGTGGAAAGTAGGTGGAAGTATTCTTGCGAACCAAGCACAGGTCAGTATGTAGATGCTAGTGGGAGAGTGCAGAGTTGCCACCAACCTTACCGCAGGCGGCGAAAACATAGGACAGTAATAGAGCTCGATACTATAATATTGCATAGAAATTTATGCACAGGGGTTCCATTTACCGTGTTCTGTCTCGCTTCCTTAGCCACATTAATCTCGTTTGTCTTAAACCTCCTTTATTCCTGCATACCATACTCCTAGCGTTTTAAAACCAACAGAGCATCCAATAGATTTTTTTTGATCGCTACAGGGTTGATTTCTGCATATTCTTGCACGACATAACGATGAAGCTCAGCACTTATATTGTATTGGTTGCCTCTGTGTCTAATTTTGGACAAGGCGCTCCGTCCCCGAATGGATATGAAGCTTGTGAAATACAAGTGGAAACACAATTGCCGGTCTGTTGTAAAACGCCTAGCCTACGAAAAATAAAAGGATGTCTGGAGAGTGAGTTCTTCCCATATCATTTTGTAAAACATTGCCTGCGCTACAATGCAAATGCATATCAGCGCTGAACAACAAGCTAGTTCACCGCTATCCAACTGATCCATCCGATTTCCGCACTGCTTGCAAAGCACTAGGACAGCCATATGCAAGGTGCTGCACGCCACCTGATCACAAAAATCCGGTAATACTACATGATAATAAGACTGGTTTGCATCGGAATGATACTAATGGTTTATGTAGAGCGACGACCTCCTTGGCGATCTCCTCGGTCCGAATCAATGCGTGAAACCAGTTGGGATTGATGAATAATTCAGAAGCAAGCCGGAGTGGAATACTATGAATTCTATCACTCTATAGTCTGTCGGTCACAACACTCACGACAGTCACGATGTCGAAATAGTTGCTACGCGACGTGTTCGCTTGCTAGCTGGCAATAAAGAAGCTTCAACAACAAGTGTTTGCCAGCTGGCAAAGGAAGGCCGCTAGCTGGCAGGACCACAACAGCCTTGTATACAAATAGAGAAGTGAACTGTGGAAGGAGGAGAGGGATTTGTCCTTATTCAAGTTTGTTGTCTTCTTTCTATCTCATATATAGAAGAGTTAACAATAGCATTATGTTTGGCGAACTTTTCTCGTAATACCTAGACAGCTACGTGACAGATGGTCGAGAGCTACCCGAGACCACCACGTGCCTAGCCCGTTACAGTACTATTCACTAGTGTAAACTTATTTCTACTTACTCGGTCGCACACCGACACTCCCCAACTTAGTATAGATCCTATCCCAAAACTTACACTCGGAAAAGTCTATTGGAGATATTGCCATCGCTTCGTTGGTTATATGTAAACCTTGATGGCTGCATTTTTCAAATTGCGGCCAAGGTAGTTCCTGCGTTGAAGGTGATCTTGAGGTAGCCATTGAAGACCAAGCGGCGATCAATGTTTGACTAATACTCTTGTCGAATGAACTGCTATTGCATGTACCAGTTCCAAAGGGCATTTGGTCCATATTGCCAAAAACAAACGAGATTTCACTGGTGTGAGCGGCTCCAAAGGCCTCTTCAAATTCTTTTGGAGGAACATTCTCTCCGTCCACATAAAGCCAAGGGCAACTAGGAGTCCGACCGAAGCGATAGCTATAAGTTGGCATGCCAGCGGCCTTTGCTGCCAAAAGAGCTCTTCGAGGCTGGCAAATGAAGCTAGCCATTGAAAGAACGTGAGTGATGGCGATCAGTATATTCGCCTTCGGGCTTGCACTAATGTTGAATTTGCTGAGAGGGTATGCAGCGCCGATGTCTTCACTTACAGGGCCCCATTCGGCAATGAAATCATCATATGTCGTTTGGTTATATGTGCCATTGTAACTTTTGTAGAGAGGATACACAAAAAGAGAACTCTCGTTCTCATCTGTATTTGTTAAAGGCAATTCTACTGTAGATTGGGTTCCGATGATACGTACTAGATCCAGCAAGGATAGGAACTTGTGGTCCAACAAGTAATGGATCTTGTCTGACAATTTCCCCGTCAATCGCAGGCTTAGCAAGGGAAACCGTGTTGGGAAGGGTCATGGCGAAACGCTGACTTATGGCGTCTACAGGGCCAAGCAGCGGCAACTTGCTGTACGCGGTTGTTATATTCTCAATGCATTGCGTTTGCAAACAATGTAATTGCTAAATTGCGACATTTTTAGATTAACATCGCCATTTTAAAGCCATCAATGAATACTTACATTCAGTCCAGTACAGTTTAAGAGATCAGCATACATGGTGCTGATATGTTGAAGGTTTTCGCGAGTCATGACGTCTTGACCACCACCAGACTCCAGAATGAGACTCGAGAAAAGCCCTTTCGCTTGAGGGAGAGTAGACATGACGAAACTGTTGTGTGCACCCGCGCTTTGCCCAAATAGCAGCACTTGATTAGAATCGCCACCGAGAGCACGGGCATTTTCTTGGACCCATCGCAAAGCCAGCAGAGAATCCTCAATGGCCATGTTGCCCTGAATACCGGCAGATTGTAATCCAAGGAACCCGAGAGGACCTAGCCTATAGCTGAATACAATCACAATGGCGTCAGTGGCGAGGTTACAGCCATCGTAAAGCGGGTAGGAGATACCACCCGCCGCATTTGCTCCTCCATACGCAAACACTTTGATGGGTAGTTTCACACCTGCAGAGATTTTGGGTGGTATATATACATCCAAGTACAAACTATTTCGTTAGTAATCTATTTCTACGAAGATTGTCCAGTACTGGTAGCTACATACCAGTCCTCCGACATGGGAGGTTCATTGACCTTGAATTGAGAAATGAATTGGATGCACGGCGCTGCCGCCTTCGTTGCATCGAGATGACCATCAGGGTAGACCCGAATTGGTTCTGGAGATTTGAAGCGTAGTTGACCGACTGGTGGCTGCGCGTATGGAACTCCGCGATAGACTACAGCAGGTGAGTTTGCACATTGTGCGCCATGAAGAATTCCTGCATCAAGCTTCACACTAGGAGATGCCGTTGCGACTGCGACGACGATACTGAAAAGGCATGATCTAGGCTGCATACTCGGTTTATAGCAGAATGACAGACAGGAGAGGGATATAAGAAGTGTAGTTACTAGCAGAGATATTCAAATGGTAGTTTAGAGTATACAAAATCACAGAAGATATACGGTTAACAACTGGAATTTAAACTAAGCTGGGCGATGAGTAAGTGCACTGGTATGAGGCTGAGTCAGCGTCGCGTAGTTGAGGCGACGTCATTGTAGGGGCTCTTCCCGAGAATAATATCTTTTGTAGATTGACACACTTTATCTAATTGCATATTAAAAAAAGCAGTTTTTTGGACCTTATATTATGGACGAATTGCTCTACCGCTACTCTATTCTTCTAAACTTGTAGTTGGTTCCAAAGCGGGCGAGCCATGGCACTAAAGTAAAAAAAAAAACTCCGCGTATGTATAGCTACATGACGTGTGTGGCTGTTTACTCGCACAAGATGCGCCGACTCACCAATCGTCTACGAGCAGAGTATAGTGAAGCCTTCCCAGAGTCCCATGCAATATAGTATAAGTCAACCTGGAGCCCGTCCTCCGATGTGGTCCTCGCAGGCGGACAAGAACCTGTTCTTACTTGTCACTCAACTGCAAAGATGCTAAGAAAACAGATTCTTACTACCGTGATTCAAGAGTATCAAAATAAAATACATAATGCAGTACCAGCTTTTATCAGCGTTTCTTTGTGTAGCGTTAAACGGTAGAGTTCTTGCCCATGTCACAATCCCGGTTGCTCCCCTGGTCACCGCTCCGCCGCTACCCGGTAGATGTATCACCTGATGATGGGCTTTTTGCTGCAACTCTCCCCCGTAAAAATTCTTCCACTTTTCGAGCTGTTAGTGCTTGTTAGTGTGGCTAGAATGTTACAGGCATTTGCCACGCTTTCGCTGTCGCGCACATCGTGCACTAACAGCAAAGAGGATGACTATTCGGAGATGTTCATCATCCTTTTCAACAAGCTGGCCCCGACCCATAGCCCACGCGGACCTGGTAGTCGCCTTCGGAACCGAGGAGCTATAGGTATTGGAAGGCTTTTCTTTCCAACCAACGCTGGCTGCTTGCGGAGGTCTTCTCCCTCTAGTTGAGTGTGCTAAGCAGCTCACCGTGAGATGAGGGGATTTTCCCTACCGCCGTTCCTACGCGATCTTCTCTCGCCTGGTTACTGGGGCGGAGACCGTGACATTGCACGTCACTGTTCACGGCATAGGTATGAGAGATCTCAGAGCTCTGACTAAAGAAAATCAAGGGATTCTGAGAAGAAAAGCCCCTATACGTGCTTTTTCAGCCCATTGGACTGTTTTTTCAATGCAGATAGAGGGCTAGAATAAGCTATCTCTGGTAGCAACTGGTGGAATTAAAGGTCCCGACGACGAGCGCCACTTCGAATGTATATAGCGGATGCTGCAACTTGCTGGTGGTGGAGAGAAGAGTACAGCTGATTGCGCGCGGGGGAGGGGGCGAGCATCGAGACTTCGATGGCGAACTCTCTCACGAGGGAATTAGGAGGAAATTCTAGTTAGCAGAGGCACTGTTGACTAGCACGTCTCCATGCCACCGCAGGCTATTATAGACGGAAAATACATCAAATCCAAATTAAATCAAATCAGGGCTTTTTGCTGCCTGTGTAACGGCTAAACCTACGGATGGCTATAAATTCTACCACAACGTTCAAGATACGGATTTCGATTTATACGAGGTAAATGGGTCCTTTACTAGGGTTGGTCACTGTGATCTAAATTAGATTCTCAACTTCGTTCAAAGTCTATCCCATAATTCTAGTTATAAAATTAAAGTTTAAAAATAATTCATTAAAAAATAACGCGAGGTATACTGCTTACTCGTGTGTGCTGCTCACTCGTGAACCACATGAGTAGTAAATTACACGTTTGTTTATGTTGGTTCAAGGCTCAATAACACGTGTTATCGAAAGGTGAGAGGTTGTAGGGTTAAAGCATTGCTGTTTTCTTCAAGTTCCATGGTCGGAACTGCTCTAGCTAAATACACCGAATACATCCTGTATTCACTTCCTTTTCCTATGTCATCCACTTCCAGTGACTTAACTGTTCCTTCACTCATCTGGTAAAGTGACATACGTCCAATGTCACAATAGTCACAACAGTTTACCCAATGGATAAATAGAACAGAATGGAATATCAAAACTAGCTCTGACATTCAATGCCCTTTTTGGGTAACACTCTTGCCTAGTTATTTGCAAACGTTGGCTTTATAAAACGATAGCTGCAAAGGCACCGAGAACAGCGGCACATGCGCAGGTAAGTTTGTTAGCGCCTGCGACGACTGGGGCTGTCGTAACCGCAGCACCAACAGAGCTGGAAGGTAGAACCCCAGTAGATACAATGGGCGCGGCCGAGATGTCATTTCTAGAACCAGTAGCTGATACGCTCTTGTCAGTCGCGGGGCAAACTGTAGTGTAAGCAGGGATGGTTTCCGTAATCAGTACAGTGCTGTGGGCGGGACAGTTCCTGACAGTCGTGTGGCACGATGTAATGGTACGAACGGTGGTGGTGAAGACAATAGAAGTAACCAATGGAGATGATGAGGTGGTGCTGGTGTTGTTGCTGTACGGGGTGGTGGTTTTAGTGAGTAGAGTAGAGCTCGTGCTAGCGTTGTTGTTGTGATGAACAGTGGTTGAACCTGCTGACGCCGATGTCGTAACAGTTGATGCGGCTTTGGTTTGTTTGGAGGTTGTGCTTGACTTAGCTTCGACTGGCTTCGATTTGGTCGCTGTCGTCGAATGCGCAAGCACCGTAGAAGTCTTCTTTGGTGGAGGCGGAGGCGGCTTCGCTACGTGGTTGTAACGGTAAGGTTTGGCGGTAAAGGGTCCATCAGTCCAGCCCTTCTTGCGCTGATAAGCAACACAGCCAGCATCGCCCTTGCACTCGAGGGTGTGGTACGCTGTGTGGGAAGCATCGACCCATGACTTGAACAATGTGACGTGACCACTGGCACCGCCCGTTCCAGGGCCTAGTGTGCCAACTAAGTCGCCAGGCAGCAAGTCTTCCCAGCCGATAGGATGAGAAATGGAAGGGAGCGTCACGGTGCTGAGACTAGTGCCAGCCTTAACTGCCATGCTGACGAAGCCAGAACAATCTGTGCGGTAACGCGCGCCTTGAGGGTCTTGTGCATAGGCGTTCATAGAGTATGGGATGTGCTTAGCTACCCAGAACTCAGCTCGCCGCATTATTTCGTCGCGAGTAATGTCTGCGCTAGCAAACGTAAGGGCCGTAGCCAGCATCAACAAGCCTTTTAGTTGCATGACGAATACACTAGTCAGATTTGAGGAAACGAATGTGTAAATGAGTATGCGAATGAGCGAATTGAGTGTTTGAAAAATAATAAACGAAGATGTTTACATGAGTGGATGTGAATGAAAGCGAGTGTATGGGAGCTGAATTTAGATCATACTAATAGGCAAGGCCGCTTCTTATACCATTCAGTGCTCCGTCGGCCCATCTTGTCCCGGCTGACTTGACTATTAGAATGCGAGGCCACGGTTTGCGATTGTCCTACAACCCTTGCTCTACAAAGGAGTAGTTCCTTGTCAACTGCTTATTTGCGTATTTGCGTATTTGTGTATTTGAAGTGGACAACAGTTACTCCATCAGAAGCTTGCAAATACATCTGATTAATCTATAATTGCGGCTGAAATGTCAGAATGGCGCAGATATCGACTGGCGTAAAAGACAGAAGGCGGAGATTGCAGGGAACACTGGTACATGTCGCGTCAGGTTGAGTCTCTTCGTAGCTTTGCTGTCTACTTCGACCCGCGAGCAGATGCAGCCAAGATTCCATTATCGCAGGTGACACAAACGGAATCCAACAACTAAATATCAAGATGACAATTGAGTCTGCCACTGGGGTGGTTGTAGTGTAGCCCACCTCAAAGCCTCTTCCCTCGTACAATACGATCAAAGGTCCTACTCTCTTGGGCACTCCAGTCGGGCTTGTTCAGTGTGGAATCGCCCTGTTACCCCAGCCCACCAATATAAGGTATGCTAAAGCGGGGTGACGAGATTACGGTGCGTAGGAACAGAACGCCAGCCTTTCTTACCCCTGACTATCACGCCTTACGCCACGCTCTACCATACAACAACCACCTCTGCCACTAAAAAGTTGCCTAATTCAGACGAAGGAGCACAGCCACAGTCGTCGCAGCAGGTTCTCCTTGCAAGCCACATTTCTTTCCAGTATGCAAGGTAACTAGAAGGAGCTTCAGTCTCAATCGTAAATCAGTACATAACCAATTACCGGGCTACCTGCAACCGGAACATCTTTCCTATTCTACCACCTGTACTGGTACTTGCAACCAGCTTCGCGTGAAGCAGCCTCAAATGTAAACGGTGGCACAAGAAAGGTTGATTCTATGAGAGGAGGAGCGTTGGGCTGGCCTGAGCTGTTGACTGCTGTCTGCCTTGCCAGCAGCAGAAGAGCAAGCGCCGGCACACAGCTGAAAAAGAGGATTGATCAGCTATGTCTATTTACAGCCAGAACTAACCTGGAACATACCAATATAGTATTTGAAACGCCGATCCATATTTATTTTGGCATTGGACACAGAGTGTTCTTGACTGAGCGCCCTCTGACAGCATGGTCTTGCTTGTCCGCGTGACGATCACTTCGAGCCAGTGATGGAAGAATTCTGTAAAAGACCCTGCTAATCGGGGTGTTGGATATTATTAAGTCGACACAAATTACCGTTGCATATACGACGATTCCGAATATCCGAAGAAATTGTACTTGGGCACGAGCTAGTGCGGCTGAAAAGGCATTATCCGGCCACTTCATGACCGTTTTGTGCCGATCTTGTCACTTTTTTAACCCAAAGTGGACATTCTATATCTTAGGGTTCGTGGCGTCGATGCTGACTTGTACTGAGGTCAAGCCAAACTTTGCAGTGCCGGATTGAAAGAGTCCTCAGATAAATATGCTGTTGTAATATATGTAAATTAAGATTGGCGCTTCACTCTGGGAAGGCTTTCTTCGACAGAAGCGGAGAGGAAAACCTCAAAATTGAACGCGCTTTCTTCGCTGTGTGTTGTGTAGCCGAACAGGTAAGTGTTGTTTCCTTAGCCTACTAACCAGCGCTAACATACTCTGGCGGGTACTCCGACCTTATTCCCATCTATTTATTAAAATATCAATACCACATATTGATAGGTTATTATCTCCCTATAAAGTTGTTATGGGGTTTAACACCTGGCGAGAACCGCGGCTGCATTGCTTCTCCCAGGTTGGAAGCACGATGATAAGGTTCCCACTCAATCATACCCAGGTAGCGGGCTTGTAGGGTCAAAGATCTTTGGAAGAAAGTGACAGGTAGCTCAATGTAATTTCGTTTTATGCGCTCGGACCTTACTTCCGCCGCCGGTAGCCTCAATCCAGGCAGAATCAGCTTGCCGATCTGCGCTTTGCGCATGTCTATTCATGAGTTCGGACATCACCGTCGACAGGAATGCTCATTTGGTAGGCTTGTATTTAAAAGTAGTTTTTGTGTATCCGGCGTCAGTTTTATGACGGGAGATTGATTTGAAAATTTGAGGAGTTGTGCTACGAGAAGTAACGCAATAACGAGCCTGTAGTAGTTACATAAGAGCCAAAACACCTTATGACCCATCTGCATCAGCTCATTGGCTGGTAGTCTGCCTTGACAAGGCTCTCCCTCATAGTAGGGCGGGCTGACTATTCGCTAATTTCCTTCTTAAAATTTGTCTCTCGCGGAAACAGCAGGCTGAATAGAGTCTTTGACCCCTTGTCCAGAGTACACCCGTGGTTGCATGGCGCAGCTGGTCATATAAATTGTACCAGTGACTGCTACAACATCAAATTTCCAGACATCAAGTACTTCTTCTGGCTCTGCCCTTATCACACTCTTTTGAAACCAGACAGTCATCCCACCGTGTCACTCATTTTTATTGTTATATTACACAACACAGTCCTTTCTGCAAAGCTACTTCGTCATGCTCAAGTCTTCAATTGCGTTGCTCCTTGGAGCTTCTGTTGGTGTTCATGCGTGCTCAACCCCCGTTGCCAACGCCGCTACGGTTGAGTTTGTCTCTGGGTTTGAAGGTTGGAGAGACTACGTCTGTACGTATTGTGATACCACCCTGGTATCTCTGGATTGGCTTTAGTACTTGATGCTCATTACCATACACAGATCGCGATCCTGGTAATGGCTTCCAAACTCTTGGTTACGGCCATCTTTGCAAGAAGCCTAACTGCGCTGAGGTTCCCTACAAGTTCCCTCCTCTGTCAAAGGCCGATGGTCTTAAACTTCTTAGCAGCGACATGGCCGTATGTGCAATCTCAATTCATCATATATACGAGGGTATACGCTAATAAACTGCTAGATCGCTGAGAACTGTGTTACGAAGGATATAAAGGACAAGATTGTTCTCAACGCCAACCAGTATGGCGCTCTAGTTTCTTGGGCTTTCAACGTCGGCTGTGGCAATGTCGCCTCATCTAGCCTCATCAGACGTCTCAATGCTGGTGAGAACCCTAATGTTGTTGCCGCTAGCGAGCTACCCAAGTGGAACAAGGATGCCAAGGGGCATGTTCTCCCTGGCCTTACCCGCCGCCGAGCCGCTGAAGTTAAGCTGTTTCAGACTCCAACCAGCGAGCATGCTTTGCCTGCTTGCCAAAACCCTGGACCACCAAAGAGTACTTCAAAGCCTGCACCCCCCGCTACTCACAGCAAGACTCAGGACAAGCCAACATCCACCGAGACAAAGACCAAACCCAGCCACAGTGAGACGAAGGGCACCCATACCGAGACAACAATCAAGCCAACGAGCCCCCAACCTTCTTCCACTACCCTTCCTACGGCTGCAAACTCCACACTCCCATCCAACTGGAACACAAGTGCCATACCTACGTCAGTGCCCATGACAACCTCAATTGTGTGGACCACCTCCATCCACATGGTTATCTCATGCGCACCAACTGTTACGAACTGCCCAGCTCACAGTACTGTGCTTGTTACCGAGACAGTCCCCGCGTACACTACTGTCTGCCCTGTGACTGAGACTGAGAAGGTCCAATCTGGCCAACTGCCTGTTGCTACTAGCCTTGTCCCTACTACTACTTCTGTCACTGTTGTTGTTCCGCCTGCTCAAAGTGCCAACACAACACTGCCAACGGCCCCAGTGGCCGCTGGCGCCTCTACACTCAGCCTTCGTACAGCCGTTGTTGCTGCTGCTCTGGCTGCGGTCCTTATGTAAGGGGTTGTACAGAGCTGGCAGGGAGAGGGTGACTGGAAAAGGTATTAGTTTTCGTTAATGTGCAGTGTGCTATCGTGGATAGCACTCGTAACTGTAATAACTGTCGACTTTCATATAGTTCTATGTCAATATATACCCTATTTGCTACGACTCTACCGCATGGAGGCCAAAGGATTCTATTCAAGTTATATATATGTTGGAAAACATTGTTCCCAGTAAAACAGGGGGTGGTTCCTCGCCCATATACGTTGTTCTTTTATTCACATTGACTGCCAATAGCCCTTTAGGAACAAGCTCTCTGATGATACTGTCTCTGGTGATGAGTCTTCAAGCTATAAATATGCCAATGGCTATGTGCCTACTGTATCCTGCAGCGATGGAAACAACGTCACCTGCAAGTAGCTCGAACCAACATAGGTTGTTGCTGGGCTCTGGTATAGGTCGTACGTCGAAGGGCATGAATAGACTCAGTTTGTAACACTAGTATAAAATCTAAGAATTCTTAGTTTATATAGAACCTAGACTCCATATGAAGCTTTCTGAACTTATGTAACGGTCTCAACTGAGTATATTGACAACTAGCTGAGCGACTACTACGAGTATCCGAAGATGAAGAAGAAGGGAACGACACCCCGAAATCGTCACGCGTTTATCACGTCAAATCGACTATCAAAGAGCAATGCGAAGATCCAGATAAATATCGATCCTGGTTTGAGCTTGTAAAGAACACAATGAGCGACTTTGATTGAATGTATCAGTGCAGGTGGCTACGTGATTCCGCCTTTCGTCATCGTCGCAGCCAAAACCCACCTCTCGTCTTGGTACAAAAATAGCCCATTGCCTAGCAATTGGGCGATTGGTGTTACTGAAAATGGCTGGAAT
The DNA here is from genome assembly GCA_000825705.1 of [Torrubiella] hemipterigena. Classification (NCBI taxonomy): domain Eukaryota; kingdom Fungi; phylum Ascomycota; class Sordariomycetes; order Hypocreales; family Clavicipitaceae; species [Torrubiella] hemipterigena. The sequence goes on from CDHN01000005.1 coordinate 23,765, forward strand.
ACGAATGAGAGATGTTTAGATTGGCTCTATCATTTTCAAAAGTATACAATTAAGCCAAAAAAAGGCAAATATCGGCTTTTAATTCTTGATGGACACGAGAGTCACTAATCGACGGATTTTCAGCTATATTGCCAGCAAAACGATATAATTACATTATGCATGCCGTCCTATACGTCACATAAGCTTCAACTGCTCGATGTGACCTGTTTTCGACCCCTAAAACGAGCATATGGTGGTATAATTAACGATGCGTGCACACGTCACCCATATTACCAAGGAAGAATTCTTCCCAGCAGTTTGCGCAGCACACAAGGCTGCTATAACCGAATCAAATATTCGTGGAGGTTTTAGAGGAGCTGGACTTGCTCCATTCAATCCAGAACATGTCATTTCACAATTGGATGTGAGGTTCTCGACACCTTCATCTCCTGGGTCATCGGATGGGCTCGAGCTACCTTGGCTTCCCAAAACACCTAGCAAACCAACCGAAGCTCTATCGCAAACAGAATATATTGAAAAAGGAATCCGAAATCATCGAAGTAGCTCACCATCCGATTTAATTGAGAATCTTAATCAAATGTCAAAGTGCACAACTAGTGCTATGCGGACGATGGTCCTAATGCAGAATCGAATCGATGAGCTTGAAGAGGCTAATAACCGCCTCTCACGACGGGAACGCGTTACAAAAAGACAATTACAAAGTGGAGGAACACTTACAGTAGATTCTGGCAAAAATCTAGCTGCTCAAACCTCTTCTAGGGTAAAAAGAGAACGCGACGAAGTTGGAAGTAAAGGTCGACGGAAGCGGATGGAAACACGGCGCAGACGCTGTGGAAAATGCGGCGAAATAGGCCATAGTTCTAGAACATGTGAAAATGAAGTAGAAACCATTTCTTCAGATAGCTCAGTTTAGATTTTAAATTTTAATTATTATTTGGTTGTGCTAAGTTATATATTAAGCTCTCTATTAATAATAAGGGGAATTGCAAGCTATTTATTTTATTGCTTGGAGTCCCCTGTGGTTGAACCGGTCCGGGCATAGCCCGGGACTTTAAGACTACTTAAACATACCCAGTGTGACATGTGAGAATGTATTTGCTGTATTCCCGCTCGATAGGTATTAATTTTCTTGCACTATCTGCTGGTATATCTTTCCGATAGCTTTATTAGAAGTGTTATCCGTTCTATTGATTGTAAAGACGTTGTTTTTATCTATAATGCACCACTCATAATAGCGCAAATGTTGCTATTTGTATTATTATACTCCAGAGACTACCTACCTGAGCTATACACTTATACGACCTCAAGGCGGCAGCAAATCGGCGACTCGAGCTGTAGTATCTTTCTTGATAAGCGCGCGCGTCTGGAAGATCGTCGCCAGCTGGTGCCAGCCGGCGCCTGGGACTGCTACGTATTTGACTTTACGCCGGGAAGCAAAGATGGTATAGACGATGAATTATGTTCCTATTTCCTACCCAATGTAAAGTCTTTTAGCTGGTACGCCACGAACTCTTCAACGCGAAATGTGGCAGAAGCTTTTGCCGAGGATTGCCAGTCGATCAAGGCGCTGATGCAGATGGTAAAGGTTCCGGCGATCGCCAGGTGGCTTAAGCAGGGAATCAACCAACACTGTGCTATAATTTCTCTCCAAGACGTTGTATCGGGAGACTTTTATGCTGATAACAAAGTCACCGTGATAGAATGGAATATGAAATGGTTACCGGTAGACATCCAGCCCGTAGCAACGTTCTTCCACCCCAATAGGACGTACTGGCTTGTCGGGCTCTCGAGCGATCTAGGCACGTCAATTGCAGATTATATGATACATAATGGCGCAAGGATATTTGTCATAACAAGTCGGACCGGCAATATTTGTAAGACTTGGCTGGCAAATGCCAAGAGACGGGGCATTGAGGTTCGGGTCAGACTCAGGTAAGTCCATCTAACTCTATATTTAACTAATACATTTCCTAACACAATCCAGTGACATTACTGAATACAAACAGCTCGATGAAAATTACAAGCATATCTGTGCCACCCATCGCAGGTGTCATCCAAGGCACCATGGTCCTCGACGACGCCATGCTACAAGACATGACGCTGGCGCAGCTAACCCTAGTGCTCGCGCCGAAGATCAGCGGCAGCACCAACCTTGATCGCATCCTTGGAAATGTGCCTCTCAACTTTCGCATCTTCATGTCTTCGCTCGCCAGCGCCACCGGCAACTTGGGGCAGGCCAACTATACTGCGGCCAACGCCTTCATAGTAGGCCTCGCGTCCGCCCGACGCCACCGCGGTCTCGCAGCATCCGTCATTGATATCGGCGCTATACTCGGTGTGGGAATCGTCACGCGAGATCTCGGAGACGACGTCGCTTGGTCCCTCGCTAATAACGGCCAGCGCCCCGTCTCTGAGCGCACAGTGCATGCGATGCTCGCTGAGGCGGTGCGAGCGAGTGATCCTACATCCGGCGTGGCACCATGGCATATTGCAAGCGTGCTGGAAAAGAGGGGTCCAGAAGGTGAAAGACCGCATTGGTACGCGTTGCCGCAGTTTGCGCGGTTCACAACGAGGGCGGCTGCGGTAGGCCAGATTAGTTGGCTAGTGAAGACGGCGGCCACCTCGATCCAGGAGCGTCTACTCGTCGCATCTACTTGTGACAATATTATTGTAGGTACGTCGATGGATTTTACCGACACACCCCGAAGTCATATTGAATATGAATATGCTAACTATGCCTGCAGAGACGCTACTCATCCAGATGCGAAAGATGCTGCACCTCGGAGACGACTATGTGATTGAGCCAAGCCTTCTCACCATTGAACCGGGATTGGATTCGCTCGTTGATGTTCGCATCAGAAAATGGATTCTCCAAAACTTCCACCTCAGTGTGCCTGCGCTGCGTATCATGAAGGGCATGTCGATGCAACGGCTGTTTGATGACGTCCGGGAGGGCATTCCGCAAGAGCTAACACCTGCTTTGGAGTCTCATTAACTTCCAATGTATTTACTTTAACATAGCCTTTGCCATATAGATTATTGGATTTCTTTTTGTGTATAAATTCGCTTGTTTTACGAGGCAATTTAGATGTGTCAAGGGGGGACACTCTTTAGCCAAGTTCAAAAGTCAACAAACACATATATTTGCTATATATATTCACAGATATATATTGTACTACCAATACCACTGCATTTAGCGTTGTTTAAATGTGGAATAATATTAAAATACTATCATGGGAGCATAGGGTATCCGACGAACTCCCGCCGGTCTTACAGCTTAGCTTTAAGATGCCTCATTTTGTCACCAGCCCTATATGAAGCAAACTCATGATCACTTTCGAACGCATCTATATGCTTTTCATCCATGGTGAGCTGGACTTCGACAGACCCATCTTTTCCGCGTGGTAAGATGAAACAGAGACCGTCAAAGATGCCGTCCGGAAAGCGGAAGAAATCCGGTGTGTTATGCTCGCCAAATGTACTTCCCCATGTAATCTCACAAAATGGATGTGAATAAAGTGAGCTGACCACGAGATCGTTGCCAAGCCAAGTGGGATATACGAGTCCCAGGTTGCTGACATCCGGCATGGAAGCTGCCAGTTGTAGCGTTTCAGACAATACTTCCCGACGCTGGGAGCTCTGACGGCTGGCGCTAATCAACTGGGCAACAACACCTAACGGTAGATTGCTTCCGTCCGAAATATATCCAACCGTAGAATTTGTAATGCTGTAAATCACAGAGTTGCCCAAGTACTCGTCACTGACAGCGGGCGTCAGCAACTTGCGGATATCCATGGGCATCATGAGGCTGGATGCGTCCCGGTCCGAGCCAGCACGTGCTCGCATCACACATCGCCAGAGCAACGCAGTGAGTGCATCCACCGTTGATATTCTCTCGTGCTCATAACCGTTGTGCAGACAGTGGTCCTTCAACTTCGAAAGGCTTGTACGGTCAAAGAGGTAAAGCCGTGTCACTGGAGTAACTGGTGCCAACTTTGCGGCCAGCACCGCACTCGACACCTCCTTCGGTCTATAATCAAGTCCGAGCATATGCCAAGACGAAGCGTTTCCTTTCAGAGACCCATACTGCCCAGGTACCACAGGCGGATTTATGGACGCAATGTCTGCAGCAGTAGTCGAAAAGCGACAGCTGGCTTGAGCGGGCGAGTTTTGCGAAATTGCGGTTGCGTGGGCAGCCATAACCCGAACAAAGTGTAAGATGCTGGTACCATCCATCAATACATGAGAGGTATTGAATGCTAGAAAGCAACCACCTGGGACGAACGTTGCTCGCATAGAGGTAGACCATCGAGCAGCTGGGTCCTCCGTGTCCCGCGAGGGGACTATAAGAGATGCTGGGAGAAACTTGCGGGGCATGCCCATCCTCTTCAGCTCTTGGTACGACATACCGATGGTGGAATATCCATCAACAATGTCCAGGTGTGGTCTAGTATCAGATGCACGGAGAATTTTCTTGCCAGGCCGAAGATCTGGGCTATCTGATGTTATGACGCGACCACCCAACATTGGGTTTTCGGAAAGTAGCCTAACGTACGCCTGAGTGAGGATTTGGGCTGCACGACTGTGCAAAGAGCCTGGAACTGAAAAACAAAGAAGAATACAGTTATCGATATCAGGCATGATGTCGTCCAAAGGACCCAAGGTCCAATGCTTAGCCATGGCGGCGGTGGTGTGGCTATGAACGTATGGCGTAGTTGCAAAATGGACAAGTCAGAAAGGTCGGTGATGGTATTGGAGTATTACTAATATACTAAAGCTATTGTTAAACGTAAATCTAAAACTCAGGACAGATTCATTGCTAATACAATACATCCCAAGTCGCTTTGCTTAACGGTAGAATACAGGCGGTCTATTACCCCATGGCGTAAGTGGACCTGAACGGCTCCGTTGGCAGACCAAGCACGCTTGTCCATTTAACTATATTGACCATATGGGCCCTGTTTGTATGCATATTATAAATCTACAGCTGTCAAATATTTCGAGAATATTGGCAATATTTTGCGGTATCTGAAATGATGAGCGATTCAGTCGTGGGCGTCGTACACGCTGGTTTTGCATGGCAATCTTGGCCCAATACATTGTTATCTGCAGGTTTTATGGTAATTACTTTCGCTAAATGTCATGGAAATTAAAGCTAATGGTTGAATTAGCTTCTCATAACTTGCGTGTACGTCGCAGTCTATCGGCTTTACTTACACCCGCTCGCCAAAATTCCTGGGCCAAAGTTGGCAGCCCTTAGCCATGTAAGAATAATCCGAGGCATTTCGCATATTATATTTGGCAGATTTTCTTATACATAAATATAGTTTCCGTATAGCCGAAGCTACCTTGGTGGGCGGCAGCCGTGGGATATGCTCAAACTCCATGAGATATATGGTACGAAATCCAATCCGGCTAACACATCTCAGTGAGCCGTCAATTACTTACAGTCTCGATATACAGGGCCTGTCGTTCGAGTTGCTCCAAATGAGCTTTCATTCGACTCTGCAAAATCATGGGCAGATATTTACGGTGTTCGCAAAGAACACGGCAACTGCTTCCGCAAAAGCCGGTTTTATGACGGAGGCAACTTTGCTGACCAAGCAGCATCCATCGTCAGCCAGCGCGATCATGAGAAACATCAACGGATGAGGAAGTTTCTTTCTCGCGCCTTTTCGGAAGCATCACTACGAGAACAGGAATCCTTGATTAGCGACACAATTAACCAATTCGTGGCGCGAATTGCCAAGGAGGATGTGATTGACTTCACGCATTGGTTCAACTTGTTGACATTCGGTACGTCCTTGAAAAAAATGGCACAGCAAAAGCTATCATAACTCCAAGTGCTAATAGAATAGATATTATCGGCAAGTTGGCCTTTGGTAGAGATTTTAAAGGCATCAGCACAGGTAGGAACTACCCTACGCAGTCTGACACCGACGAAGCTAACCGCGATGGCTAGGAGAAACACATTTCTGGATCAATGATGTTCTGGGTAGTATGGCTCAAGCTAGTGTCGCAGATACACTCGCTCGATTTCCAATTCTAGGAAAGGTCTGGCTCTGGTTCAATCCTAGTTGGCTATCTAGCGTGATCAAAGCATCTACTCGACATCAGCAATATACAATCGACATAACCAACAAGTTAAGATATTCACCGCCCACATAAGTATGATCAAATACTAATTGCTCCTAGACGTATCAATGAACCTTCGCCACAGAAGGATTTCATGAGCTACCTCACCCAAGATCGCGATGGGGTCTCGGATATACAACTCGCGGCGCACGCATCAGATTTTGTGTAAGTGAATCAAAATCCAGAAACGAGTAGAAGTTTCATCGCATCAAGTCCTTGCTGCTAATCAGTAACGCATAAAATATAGCATTGCCGGCAGCGAGACCACAGCGACCACGCTCGCAGTCGTCTTCTACCAGATGTGCACAAACATTACAGTGCAGCGTAAGTTGGAAAACGAAGTGCTCACGGCATTCCAGAGCTACAACGACATCACCGCCGCATCTGCAGCGCCTCTCAAGTATCTTCATGCTGTGTGCCTGGAAGCCATGCGCGTCTTCCCGCCGCTACCCTTGGGTCTTCCTCGTGATGTGCCTCCTGAAGGCTCTACAATTGATAGCGTCTACGTCCCAGGAGGAGTATGCATATTGCACCCCACAGCCTGAATTAATAGCCACTAACAACGAACATTTGCTATAGGTTACTGTGTCTACTAATCCATACGCAGCTTGTATGAATGCCGAAAGCTTCTCCGACCCTCAAACATTTGACCCGGAACGATGGCTTAATTGCAGCTCGGAGGATGTGCTGGAAGCGAGCAAGCCGTTCTCCCATGGCCCACGCGCTTGTTTGGGTCGAAGGTGAGTATTTTTCTCTCATTTTTGAAGAAAATCATGCTAACTCAGTAAGTCTGGCTTGGCTAGAGCTGCATGTAATAATTGCACGACTCATTTACAGCTACGAATTCCTTCTGGCAGATGAACCGTTTGACTGGAATGCAAACGCCGAGATGCATCTGCTGTGGAAGAAGCCAAAGCTGCGTATGAAGCTAAAGCAGCGCTGCAAGTGAAAGTGACAATAATTATTAAATATTATAGTATTTATGTTCTTAATAGGTGAATTGTGATTTTACAAACATTTTCTTGGGTTGATATATTAGCGACATGCTTAGAAGACGATTGTATGGACCTTAGCGGGAAGGCTTCTCAGGAGGCGAGTTGAGTGTCTCCACCGCCTCCGTGTCAACATCATCGTTCTTCTTATTGATGGTAGATTTCATGGTTTCAAATTTGGCAAGAAGTGATGATGCGAACGATGCTCCAGCGCATGCCGCTGCCAGACTCCAAGCGCTCTTAAGCCCGGCTAAGTAAGCAGGCAAGACAACTTCCAGCTGTGCTTCGGTCAGTGAACCACGGAGATCAGCCGCTCCAAGTGTAGTGATAAGTGAAACAGGAACAAAGGTACCATCTTCAAGGGCATGGCTCAACAGGTGCACGGCCAGTCTATTGGTGAAGATGCACTGAGCAGCCGAGATGAAGATGGCTCCTCCCAGGGTTTGAAAAACTACCTAGTGTTAGCCATTCAGCTGAAAAATAATGACTTGCTCCGAGGACATGTCACAGTTTTAGTATGAAAAGACTTACATAATAGTATAGCTGTAGTTGAGGCCATGTCTGATGGCTTTGCAAACGCTTGCCCGACCATGACAGGCGCCTGGAAGCACAAGCCTGCGCCTATGCCAAACAGCAACTGGTAGCCGACGTAATTACCGACAACTAGATGTGTGTTAAGGGTGAGAAATAAGCCGCCACCAATCAAACAGAGTGTAGACCCGACCAAGAGGAAGACGTGGAAGTATCCCACGGGCATCATCAACGCGCCGCCAACCAAGCTGGCGACGGTTGAGCTTAAAATGAGGGCCAAGTTTTTGACGGCGCTGCCCGTTGCGGAACTTCCGCCAATGGCTTGAAAGTATATGGGCAGGTAGTACATGAAGATGAAAAACGACCCAGCCATGAACATGTTGAACAATGCCAGACTCAGCACGCGCCTCTGTTTGATGAGCCGCGGAACCATCATGGCTCTCTCCCCCATCCAGATTTGGTACGCTACAAAGATAGCCACGACGACAACCGATGCAATTAGGAATCCCAATACCTCACCAGATACCCAGGATTTTGCTATGCCAGCCCACTGCAATGGCAGAATGTAGAAGATGAGGGCCAGCATGACCAGCAAGACGCCGCCAAAATCCATGGATTTCAACTTGTCGGCGTACGGGGTTTTGACAGTCACAGCACCAGCTGGAACTTTGAAGAAAGCGATAAGCACCAGCAATGCAAACCCCCCGATTGGCAGGTTGATGTAGAAGCTGCGACATTGTCAGTGAATCTTTCATGGCACCCCCCATTGAATAGCGCTTACCACCAACGCCAAGTTACAAGGGATGTGAAGGCACCGCCAACTAGAGGACCAACTACACTGGCGATGCCGTACGTGCAGGCGAGGATGCCCGCATATGCAGGACGCTTCTCCCGTTGTGCCACGACGCCAATGATGGTGTAGCAGCCATTCGTGATGCCGGCACCGCCAGCGCCAGCGATAGCACGACCCGTAATCAGAGTAATGCTGTTTTTCGCAATGCCTAGAGCCGAAGAAAACAACAAAGCGTTAGAAATGATGTGCTCTTCTCATTGGAAAACAATATCAAAAGTATTTACCGCAAATCAGGCTGCCAACTTCAAAGAGGACGATGGCGGTGATAATGACCCATTTCATGGAAAAGTGGCCATACGCCTTTCCCCACAGCTGGGAGAAACCTGTGAGCGTGAGCATGAAGGCAGCACCGTACCATCCGATGGCATCAATGCTATTGAAATCCCTGGTGATCTGAGGGATCGCCGTGGCGATGATGGTCTGGTATCGTTTTAGTATTCTTGCTGCGGGCTTCCCATTCTTCCCGTTGTTATTGGCCGAGATCAGGTACGTACCATGTCAAGTGACACTAGAAAGATACAAAGGACGAGCCCCATTATCAGAAGACCCAGAGTTAGTCCGGTAACAGCTTCATCACCGTCGTCGTTGCTTGACAGATCGGGCTTACTTGAGCCCACGACAACTTTCTCTGTCGTAGACATTGTTGCTGAGCGAGGCGTAAACGCGACGATTGACGTCCAGTGAATACTCTAGTCTCTACAGATGCTCAGATTCAGATTTAGATTTAGCGACGGTTAAAGATGCAGAGGTGGCTTGGCCAACGGAAAGGGGCTGCGCAAAGAGGTGGAAAGTCGTCACAAGCCGGCCGGAGGACAGTGAGCTGGCCATCGGAACTCCGATATTGCCTAATGGGGTAATTTTCAGCAGCCCCACTGTGGGCAGCTCAACGGTTCGGTTTGCGCTGATGCAGTTATTTGTTTTGCACTTATGGTGCCTTAAATGAGGGACGTGATTATTATAGCTCAACAAAATGGTGTCGTTAAGCCCTTGCGTGCATAGAAAAGCGCGCGATCGAATGTCTCTAATGTATAATTGCACGGAATGATGAACCTACTGTATCTATCCTATTTTCTGCTGCCAGTGGGCACTTTAGGCCCTCTCTAATTTCTGAATCGCCTGATGTTACATATCACGCCGTTTTAATGCCAGTCCGATCGGCAACGGCGCCAACGTGATGGCACCCGCACATTTGAGATTCAGATCCCGCCAAGCCTGCTCGGCATCTACGCCGGGAGCTAATTCCACCGTGAACTGTTCCAAAAGCGTGGCGAGAAATGCAATGTACTCGGCCTGCGCAAACTTTCGACCTAGGCAAGATCGCGCTCCGTCCGAAAACGTGAGAAGGCTTCCCCTCATCTGCCGCGTTCGATCCGCAGCTACAACGTGTTTCTTTGTCGCTTCCCCTGCTTCAGCTGGTGCTGCCTTGGCTATCCAGCGTTCTGGAATGAGCTCTTCTGGAGATTTCCAAATGCTAGGGTGATAATGGATTCCGGGAGCGGAAAGGTAGACTCGGCACTCCGCTGGCAGGATCACTCGTCTCTTTGTCGCTGCTGCTGCTGCCTTGTCATATACTGGCACGTCTATAGGCTGCATTTCTTTGCACATTTTGGTAATGAGTGTAACGCCCGGGTACAGGCGAAACGTTTCGTACTGTACGCGCTGTTAGTCTCCCTTGTACACATATCGATACAAGCTGTACCATACCATGAAACCGTAGCAATATTGTAATTTTTCAAAATCGTGCTTGTAGTCCATGTCAGTACGCCCATCCGCTGTTACCTTGGCACGAACTTCATCAATCTCTTGTGCAAGCTTTTGTTGTAGGTCTGGTCGTAGGGCCAAGACGATTAAACCATAGGCGATGGCATTGGCTGTAGTTTCGTATCCTAAAACAGACGCGTCAGTTTTGTTCTCTTCAGATTATTCTAATGCTCATTTACGTCCACATACCGGCCAGCAGGTAAATCCACAGGTTTCCCATGACTTCAGTATCGCTGAATCCTCGTCCCATGGACGCAACCTTGCCCGCAGGAGCCGCTTGCGCGCACTGGTGCGAAGCCTTCATGATGGATTGCACCAGATTTCCGCGAGGGCCCAAACGACTCTCGTCTTTCAGGCCTCTTTCTGACAGGGCGGCCTTTTCATCGTCAATGATTTCAAGCATGTGCTTCTCTAGCTCCTTTTTGGCCAGCGCCGCTCTCGCAAAGGGTGACCACCGCAACACCCAAGTCGGAAACACGAGGATTTGAAGAATATATTTAGTCGTATCCGCTAACGCGCAGAGGAAACTCAATTTGTACCCAGGCGGCATAGCTTGTGCGTTCGCACCATCCGAATCAAGCTTCCTGCCAAAGGCTGCGAGAGAGATAACAGCCAGAGTGAGCGCATTGACATCTTCATGGAGATTGGCAGGGGGTGCCTTGGACCAACGCTCCATTAATGACTTTGTCTGCATGACTGTCTCGTTCCAGACAATGTTGTTGACGCCAGAGCCGTCAGAGAAGGGAGGTGCTGTGATTCGAACGTGAAAGCGGTATGTCTCGCCCTCTGCGGTCGCCACATTAGGGCCGTACGGCTCAAGAATTTCTTTAAAACACTTGCAATCAGTGATTATCCTAAATGTAGACTTGTAAAGGGAGCAGGATACTCACTGTACTTGTCGCGAGGCTTGGTAAACTCATGGCGGCGGTTCAAAACATCCCACGATACGTCGGCATCTGCCACGTAGCAGATGATGCCCATGGGCGACACTACCAAAAATATATCGCCGTACTTGTCATGGGCAATGCGTTTGTCTTCCCACGACCAGTCTTTGATCATGAACCTACACCAAGTTGGCCAACCCTTGCCCTTATCGAGAGAAGGGGTGTAAAGCCATCGCAGAACCGGGGTGGCAAGCTGTGAGACAATCTCTGTCTCCAAAAACGGTACAATGACATATCTCAGTCCTGTTCTATGTGCTTGGTATATATTAATGGCGAACTCGTACGATCTGTACGCAGCCAGGCCGGTCAGCGCTAGACAGACGATGTGGAACATGTCTGTGTTTCTGTTGGTGGATGATTTGCCGTGTTACTGAATTGCAAAAGCTCGAGACGCGCACGGTACAAAATCCAAAGAAATAATTGGGATCAGTCAAAGTGGAGAATACTGTGCGCAGATGCATACTAGTATAGGATTGTAGTCGACCTAAGATCCCCATTGGGGAACTGTGCCGACAAGCTGAACTTGCCGGCCATGGAATACTTTGAGGTTCGGTCAATCGAGTCAGACTGGCTACGTAGCTTTAATAAAACTTGAAAAGGTCTCCAGCCATTTCTTCCCATCGAAATAGTTCCAATTTGCAGATTGCATTGTTAGACGCTGCACCTATTCAATGACTACCTTATCGCTTAGCTTGTCAGACATTCCGTCAATGGAGGGCAAGACGGCTGTGTTGACCGGTATGTGATATGCAACATAGTGTACCAGCTTGTAACTGTAAATCTTGCTAATATAGTTAATCAGGTGGCTCTAGTGGCATCGGGCTCGCGGCTGCTCTCATCCTTGCATCCAAAGGCGCTCACGTCCACGTTCTTGATATCACACCAATGGATAGAAGCTTCGACATATTTGATGTTCCTGGAGATGCGAAAGTCAACATCGACCTTGGAGCCATTTCGGCTGATAAACTACAGTTCCATCACTGTGACGTATCGCAGTGGGATCAGCTGCGACGGACGTTTGAGCAGATAGGTCCCATCGATATTGCCATTGCCAACGCAGGAGTGTCCGAGAATAGCAATTTCTTCACAGACGTCACCTCGGCGCTGGACAAAGTCGAAGAGCCTCATTATCCACTTATAGACATCAACTACCGATCCGTGCTCAATTTTGTGCGCCTGTCTCTCAGTAGCTTCGCTAAGCACAGCAGGCAGGGCTCCATCGTCCTCACTACTAGCGCTACAGGTTACTCTCCGGAGCAGAGCCTCCCAGTGTACAGCGCCACAAAATCAGCTGTAAGTTTCTTTGCGGATGCTTAAAGCGTGAAATATTTTATCCATTGGCTAACGACAAGGGCGTTTACGTAGCTCGTCGGTCTGGTGCGGTCTCTGCGCCCGTCCATCAGCAAGTACGGAGCAACCATCAACGCAGTTGCTCCCGCTGCTACTGTTTCCAAGCTGCTGCCCAAGAACCTTGCGGCTCCTTTGATGCAGGCCGGGTTTCCTATCAGCAGCTCGTACCACGTAGGCTTGGCGCTGGCCTACTCCGCGACGGCAACGCAGTCCCGTCAAGTAGAAGGCTACGGCAAAGACACTTCAGCTGACGTGGCGTCGGCGGGTCGCTGGAATGGGCGAGTTATTTTGACTCTGGGAGATCGCTGGACAGAGATTGAGGAACCTCTCGCTTCGCTCCGAGCCCAATGGTTTGGAGAATGGAACACGGAGAAGACGGCGCTTCAGCAGAAGCTTACCGACATGAGGTAGCACGCAAGCCGGCTCGTAACTGAGCTAGGTATAGGGGGAAAATACAAATAATTTTCTATTTTTGGGTAAAATCCAGTCATTCTCAAAATTTGACTTGACTAAACATGCTTGATGGAGTTTACTTGCCTAAAGTGGAAAGATTCGCTCCGTGCCTCCTCGGCCCAGTTTAGCTATCGTCCCAGATCGGCAACTATGCTCCGATGAGTAGAAAGCTGCGCCTAACCACAGCCTTTAAAGCTCTTAAGCATTTGAAAATATTGTTCATCTTTGCATATTGCTGGTACCTTAAAAATGAACTAACTAGGAAGGAAAAATTTGGTCACGGTAGACGAGTGCGACCATGATGAGCCCATACCCTGCAGGGCTACATGCCTTTGACCAACTCTCTAATCTACACATTGCTATTACTACGGGAAGCTGTATTGTATGTATTACGGATCAAGAATTGGCAAATTGGATGAATCTTACTTGTCACTACAGACGCTTCTCTTTTCATTGGGGTTCGTTCTCTATAATATGTACTTGCACCCTCTTAAGCACTTTCCAGGCCCCTTCCTTGGTCGCTGTTCGTTGGTACGATTATTGTTCTGTGGATTATATCTTAGTAACTAACTTATATCCCAGCTATGGCGGTTCACTCATACTTCGACGGGAAAGATCCATCTTGAAATAGAGAAGCTGCATCGCAAATACGGTATGTCCCGCTGCTCTTAGTGCTACAAACTGGGCTAATGGCATTTCCATCTAGGCCCCATTGTGCGCGTCTCTCCCAACGAGCTCTCCTTTGGGTCTGTTGAATCATGGAAAGCCATATACGGCCATTCCAATACGGAAAGGAGAGTGCCACCGAAGGCACCTTTCTACGAAATCTTCGGTGCCGGCTTCCAAAAGTTATGCATTGGCAGCGAGAGAGACACGCAGCGACACGGCACCATGAGGAAGATGCTGTCTGCCGCGTTTTCGCAGCGATCACTACTGGAGCAAGAGAAAATTGTAAGCGATAAAATTGACCTTTTTGTCCGCATTATTGGCGAAGCATCATCTTCCAGCGCAGCCGGCCTCAACATGACCAAATGGTATGAAATGGTCTCGTTTGATATCCTGGGCGAAATGGCTTTTGGAGAGTCCTTTTACAGCTTGGAGAGTGGTATGCCTTCCCTTTGCTCTGCAGGCATAATGAAACAGCTGATGACAATTGATCCAAAATAGGCTCCCCTCACTTTTGGTCGGCTACAGTCGAGGACCACTTGTACTTCATCACGCTCATTGACAATCTCAGTCGCCTCGGTACTATTGCCAAGTTACTGGGCGGCTTGATTCCTTCCCGACTGCTTCTTAACAATAAGATGTCGCGATATAGCCGTGAAAAAGTAGACAAGTAAGAAGAGCACGCGTGGGAGTCTTTGGTGTCTCGTTCTAACGTCCTGGGTACTAGGATCTTGTCCAACAAAACTCGCCGTAAGGATTTTATCAGCCTGCTAGTGCAAAAAGTGCACGAGGGGCAAGTGGAAAAGGAAGAACTGGCGGCTCACGTTTCCACACTAGCGTATGTCCTGACCGAGATTAGTATGATCGAAACAGTCACTGACATGGCTGATTTACTAGCATTGCGGGTGGGGAGACTGTTTCCACATCACTGGCTGGCACGACCTTCTTTTTGTTACAGAATCCTCACCAGATGAACCGTCTGTTACGCGAGATACGGGATCGCTTCTCGTCTTACGAGGAAATCACGGCGCAGGAAGCCCAAAAGCTGTCGTATCTTCAAGCCGTGATAAACGAGAGCTTGAGGCTATACCCTCCTGGATCACAGGGATTTCCTCGAATTTCAACAGGCTTTCAACTCCATGACAAGTATATACCCGTCGGTGTAAGTATTTAGCAATGTTCATCTGAGTGACGGAATTGACATGTCGAGTATAGGCCGAGATTTACACTAGCGCTTGGACGGTCACGCACGACGAAAAATACTTTTCAAGTCCCACGTTGTTTAAGCCTGAAAGATGGTTGGGAACAGAACCAACTGAAATGAGGGAGGCGAGCCAGCCTTTTTCGTTAGGTCCACGGGGCTGCCTCGGAAGAAAGTACGTTCATCGAGGCAACTTGCGATATTCATGCCGTGCTAAAGGCTAACAACACAATTTCCAGCTTCGCTTACATGGAAATGAACTTAATTCTATGTAAAATGCTGTGGATGTATGATTTGGAGCTGCTGAACAGCAATGTTGATTTTGTTGAGCATGGACGAGTATTTGTCATGTGGTGGAAGCCCAAGCTAATGGTCAAGTTCCAAAAGAGGGTCGGTATATAACTATGGCCGGTAATTAGATGCGTTTAGCTTATGTTTCAATATCTTACTACTGATTTATTGCTACTATCTTTTCCGTTATTGGCTATCCAAGGTGAGCTGTTGATGGTGGGTCTCACGATTACTCCTTTCGTCTACCAATACCCCTTCTGGGTCCGACGCACATGGCTCTGAAGCTAAAGCGCTGTCAATCATAGAATGGATATATTTTATTAGGACTTAAAATTGGTAGCGCATTCTTCAAGGCAACACTCTAGAACTTTCAGGATTAGTAGTCAAGTGGTTACGAAATAGCTCTTTCGATGCGCTACCGAAAATGTTCAGCTTCAGCGTCGTTGGTTTAAGCGAAGCCTTAGCGGCAACGCTGTTAGCAGGCCTAGGCACAGTGTTGTTTCAATATGCTCGTACTTGGTATCGTCTCTCGAGCATACCCATTACTGGGTTGGATATCGGCTCAGAAGAAAAACGGCGACTGGCATACTTGGCGCAAGCCAAATCACTGTACCAGGCTGGGTACCAAAAAGTAAGCTAGGCGTCGAGACTCGAGAGACTTGGACTGACCGCAGGCTCAGTTTAAGCATGGACTTTTCAGAATTACAACCGCAAGAAGTATGTATTTTTCAAACTTTAATAAAAACGATTATTACTGACAAGCAGCGTTAAAGATGCCCACATTGTCGTCGTGCATCCCCAATTTCTCACAGAGCTCAACAAGCTCCCTGACAGTATTCTCAGTGTAGAAGACGCCGTCAATGAGGTAAAAGATATCGATTAATTACTTTTATGCAATAGAATGTTAACAGTATGACATAGAGTATGGAGTCTACTTACACCAAGCTGTCGACTATTCCAATGATTCCACATGCCATCAAGACCATGTTGACGCCAGGATTGAGTGAGCCACATTCGCCAATTTCACCACTAATGAAGGATACTGACAGTCACAGATCGTCTTGCACCGCTTGTAGCGCAAGAGATACAACAGTCACTCAAGGTCGAGCTGCCTGAGTGTGCCGATTGGACGCCAGTTGCCATTCACAGCAAGTTACTGCGCATAGTGGCTACCGCGTCTGGTCGAATCTTTGTCGGACCAAAGGTGTGCCGCGACGACAAGTATCTAAGCGCATCTATTGATTTTGCCAATGAAGTCATGGAGGCTCTCGGTGCAGTCCAGGCGGTTAAACACTGGCTTCGGCCCTTCGTGGCCAGTCGTCTTCCAGCCGTGCAGAAGCTAAATCATCGGCGAAAGACGGCTCAAGAGCTTCTACAGCCTATTATTCACGAGAGACGCGACAATAACGGCACGTCAGATGAGAATTCAAAGCATGATGACATGCTGCAGTGGCTCATGGACGCCCAGCCAAACGCAAGCGATGCAGTGTTGACAGAGCAGCAGCTAGGCGTCAGCTTTGCAGCGATCCACACGACAACGTTGACCGCGACAAATGCCTTGTATAACCTAGCAGCAATGCCTGAAATTGCAGAGGAGCTTCGAAAAGAGGCCCGTGATATTTTGAGCCGACATGGCGGTGCATACTCGTTCAAGGCGCTACAAGAAATGGTCAAATTGGATAGCTTCTTGAAAGAGACGCTCCGCTACCACCCCTTTACTTTTTGTAAGTAACAATATGTCCACAGGACACATGAATCTAACACTTGTTGTGACAGCGGCGTATCAACGCAAAGTCTTGAAATCGTTCCGACTCTCGAGCGGCCAAGTCATCCCCACGGGCGTCACCATCGAGTGCGCCTCGCACGCCGTCAGCCTCAATGATGAAAACTTTGTCCAAGCTGATTCTTTTGATGCGTTACGCTTCTACAAGATGCGTCAGCAGGGCACCGGGTCCGACGCTGCCCATCAAAATCAGTTTGTTAGCCTCAGCCAGACATGCCTCGCGTTCGGCTCTGGTAGGCACGCCTGCCCTGGGAGGTTCTTTGCTGGCAGCGAGCTCAAACTTATCGTTGCTGCTCTTCTGCTAAAATTTGATATGAAGAATACTGAAGGAGAAGAATGCAGATATCCAAACATTGAGTTTGCACAAATGGTACGTCAAGATGTACTCTGTTACGGACTCATGCTTACGTGGCACTAGTGCATACCCGATCCCACGCGTTCCATTCAGATGAAGGAGATATCATCCTGATAATGTAGGAAGGAGATACAATAGGAAAGAGCAGACCTTTTTATGCAAGACCACGCGAAAAGGAGTGAGTAGATGGAAAAGGACGAGGCGGAGAGCAGCGAAAGCCATGTATTGTTTCTTATTCCAGTTACTTCCAGACGGATAACTCGTAACTGAAAGTTGTCTATAAAGTCATCGTATCAGTCTAATCTAAATTCTACTTGGCTACAATAGTTTTATTGCGAAGTTTCAATCGCAATACGCAGCACCGATCAGTTCCATTTCTCCAGACTTGTATCGGCACCTGTCAGCCCGACGTAGCGGATGCTACCTCTCCAGAGCATGGCTCGCTTCTCCGGATCCTTGGACTCGGCACTAGTTGACCCTTTCTCAGAGCCATTCATGTAGACGGCCTTGGGACTGTCGCCGAATTCTTTCGTATCGAAAGCGGCTCGCAAGACGTCGCGGGCCGACTTGGACGTCAGACGCAATGTTCCGTTGGGGGAGAGATACGTCAAAATACCCGAGATGATGGGAAACAGCCACTGCACCATGAAAACCATGGCCCAACTGCCACGGCGAGTCAAATCTGTCGCCATGCCGCCGGGATCAACGCCGACGACGGCAACTTTGTTCAGTCGAGAATCAGCATCGAGACGCTCTTGAAGCTCGTATCTGTATGCGCAATCATTAGTAACTAATCAGAGCTCAAGAATTGAACGCATTGAATCTTACATCATCATGATCTGACAGAGCTTGGAAGCACCATAGCGTCGAAAGCCGGCTTGCATAGCACCATCATCCGTCGGAGGACTCCAAGTGCCTTTCGCCACGCAATCCGTGTCGACAAAGAGCATCTTCCATTTCGGATCGTCAAATGCCTTCATGATATCGTTTCTCTTGTCCCAGGCGCTACTCGGCAGAAATACATGGTTAGTGAAAATTGCAGCGTCTAGGTAAGGAGACTCACTCATGCGACCAGCTTCCCACGACGACGACCCGTCCGTGATCAGGATCCAGATTTTGCAGCAGCGTCAAGGTAAGTAGCCAATGCGACAAGTAGTTGCACTGAAAAGACATGGCAAATCCATCATCGGAAAAGTGTTGGCTGGTGTGCTCCTGGTATCCAGCGTTGAGGATGAGGGCGCGAATAGGGCCAAGCTCCCCGGCTGCAATTTTTGCGTTGATACTCTGAGAAAACTGACGAACGGCAGCCAGAGATGAGAGATCAAGGCTGGCTACATCGTACGTATGCCTTCCCTTGGCATCCTTGAGGGCGTTTGCCAGGTTAGGAGAGTTGGCTTCCTGGCGGACCGTGTATACACAATGGTAATCCAGATTGCCATCCTTGGAGCGTGAAAACTCTTTGGCCATGGCTGATCCGAGACCGCCGTTTGCGCCAGTAATGATGACTGTTTGTTTCATTGCAGTAAAATTGGGTGCTGTGCTGCCTTGTATTGCGTCGGTCAGTCTGGGCACGACTGGCAGATTTACAGGGCAATATATGTACTACATATCGAGTTCGGAGATACCGGCGCAATATTACCCCAAAAAGACCGCGCGTACGAATTCAAAACCGAATGATACAAGGCGATAGGTAACCTTGCGTGACGTACCTCAAAACCGTGCCTACACAGTTGAATATTGCATTTACTTGCAAGACGAACATGAATTTCAGCATTAATGGGCAAATATTTATCTCGTTGTATTTTTACAGCGAAGTTACATCTTACGATTCGCATCCACGAATTATTTCTTCAAATATGTTCTGCGATACGCGTCATCAATGCTCTCGAGATAATACGTGCCTGGCGCCAAAGCCTCAATGGAACCCGATGGCTTGAAGTTCTTGCGACCATAGGCGTTATATCTCAACGTGCAAGCCTAAAACCTCAGTAAGCAACAAGGATACGCGAACACGACCAGAAGTATATTTACCTCTTCGTATTCTTCCGGTGTGGCGACGCGGCGTCGTGCCAGACGGCCCATAAAGTCGATCTTCTGCACCATGTCGGAGACGTTACCAGTAACCTTGAGGCCGAACAGTGTGCTAGCAATGCCACTTCCGTACTGGAACAGGCTGTTAATTTGATACGGTTATTTCACGAGAGATGGGAAACTTACGCTAAACATGCCTATGAGCTTGCCCTGCGCTTCCTCGGTATCAATGTTGCTAAGCAAGCTGATGAGAGAGCAGTAGAGACTGGCAGTGTACATGTTGCCGCACTTGCTGGGCGCAAGAATAGAAGGCTCAACGCGGGCCTGGAATGCATCTTTTGTCAAGGACACGACCGTCTTTTCCAGCGTCTTGCTTGTTAGGGATTCTTTGTGGTCGAGGTTTCGCAGTTCCTCGGGGAAGCCTTGCCAAGCAGCCTCATCACTCGACGCCAAGCAGTCATTGTATAGTAGCCTACCATACGACTTGCTGACCAGCTTGCAGTTGGGTGTATGGAAAGCCATGTAATCAAACAGCTCCATGATGCCGCCTTCCTTGTGCTCAACGCCGGCACCGTTGCTTCTGGTCTCTTTCTGGGCAAGACGCTCCCTCAGATTCTTGTAGCAGCCGTCGAGAGCGCTAATATAGCATCGGATCGACTCGTGGCCATTTACCATCGGGTACTCGACAGAGAAATCGGGCTTGTAAAAGTCGTACGCGTGCGTCATGTAGGTTCCCCGAATGTTGGGGACGAGCGACAGCGGCGCGTTGGGGCCGATGAGCATCGCGACGCACCCGGCGCCTCCCGTGGGACGAGAAGCAGTCTCCTTGTACAGCGCAATGTCCGAAGCGACGACGATGGCGTCGCGGCCATCCCATGAGCGCGATTCCACCCAGTTGACGGCGTTGAAGAGGGCGCTGGTGCCTCCGTAGCAGGCGTTGACGGTGTCGATACCCTCGAGGCTGGTGTTGCCCGCCGGCTCAAATAGCTGGGTGAGAACGGACTTGACCGACTTGGCCTTGTCAAAGGGCGATTCGGTGCCGACTTCTAAACGGCCGATAGAGTTGGGGTCAATGTTGTATTTCGATAAAAGGGAAGACACAGCGTTGAGCGCGAAGGAGCAGACATCTAGTATTGATTAGAGAGGGTTTGATACGCAGGCATTCATTGTAGCTGATAGTTGATACCTTCTCTGTCAGTGCAGTAGTTCATAGACTCGAGACCGAGGCCGATGGTGTATTTGCCAGCAGAAACGCCCTGGTACGTTTCGAAAAGCGTTTGATCGAGACACTGTGTACTTGATTAGTGTGGCGTATAAGGCTGGCCTTCCAGATTGAGGTACCTGAGCAGGCACATAGATTTCCATGGCCTTGATGCCAACATTTTCTGGGTAAGACATGGTGACGTTGAAGAAGAAGACGAAAATGAGAGGAATAGTCCGCTTAACTGTCTACGTGATTGAATCTAAATACCACAGCAATGTGCAAGGAGACAAAGGTACGGGTGAGGCGCGGTCGATTATCTATTAACTTACGCCACACAATGGCCTTTACCCGCTGCTTTCACGAGACAATCCAACAGCAGTGTTAGGGCTTTTTGGATTGTGATGAGTTGCTCCACTATAAATCAATCAATGCATCCTGCTCCGCCTCTACTATATTTGTGATTGGAGTTTACAATACAGAAAGTGAGCAACTCCACCGTATCATTCCGCATCATTCAATCCCCTGATTACCTAAAGCGACTCCCCTTTGTGGCCATATAATATCACGTACTAAAAAAGAGTAAAGAGCTTTGTCGGTTTTTGTATTTAAATGCTAAAAATACAGACATGATGACGTTACAGCGACGTAAGGCGTGATGATAGCGGCCGTTGGGCCTCCACTGGGACCACCCGCCAGTGGAGAGCGGCAATCACCGTTTCAGCTGCGGCCCGAGCCTGATTTTTTAGTTTTTTTTATTCCGACACGCGGATCCGGATTTGGGCATATTTTCCCGGATACGTCGTGTTCGTCAATGATGCCCGACAACCCCATCTGGAAGATCTCGGCGATCGGGACAGTTGCCGCTTTTGTCCTATCCGTCATCAAGATAACCAAGATGATGCACCGCCAAGTCACCTGTATAGCGAAGAGCGGATGTTGCGAAAGGCGCGATGTGTTCGTGCGAGCCTGATTGGGTTGAAAAGAAACACATCGCTGCCTCTGTTGGTTATTTGACGTTTCGGCTTTCTTTTATTTGCTGCTTTATTTTCACTGCATAATTGTAAATCCTAGAAAAAAGACACCATGACTAGTGCAGTTTACAATGGCATCAACAATGGTAAGTATACCAGTATTAGCAATTACCACATTCACATTTTCGGGCATGGTACTGATTATAGTGACATACTAGGCCATGGCCCTCATGTGCTTCAGGATGGCTGCGAGCTCGAGGTAGCTAACCAGCATGAGCTCAAGCTTCCGAACGCTAAGAACGACCTATACACTCCTCACAGTAGCTCCATAACCAAGATTACGGACGTGAACCGCAACATCTACGGTATTGATGAGACTACCCGTCCTGTATACGACTCAGATGCCGATGCCAACCGTTTTCGTCACATTCGCTCAGCCCGAGTCGTTCCTCCTACTCTTTGGACGCCATCTTGCCATCCTCAGGTAGAGCATGTATCACTCGAGGTCAACAAGTGGTTCCTCGATAACTGGCCCTTTCCGCATGACCGCGCGAGGCAAAAGTTTGTCGACGCCGGCTTCTCCTGGGTCACCTGCCTGTACTATCCGCTGGCAAAGGATGACCGTATTCATTTTGCCTGCCGCCTGCTGACCATTCTCTTTCTGATTGATGGTAAGTTTTACCAGAATATACCAGCTGAGGACAAGCCAAGCTTACTAACGCGCTTTTAGACGTTTTGGAATCCATGTCTCTGGAAGATGGCAAAAAGTACAACGACAACCTGATGCCCCTCGCACGCGGCGACGTGTTGCCAAACCGTACGTGATGCGCTTCTCATTGCAATATTTTCTACGATACTGACCGGCTTTGACAGGCGACGTTCCTGTCGAGTACATGTTCTACGACCTCTGGCACGACATGCGCTGCCATGATGAGGAGCTGGCAAACGAGATTCTCGAACCGACATTTGTCTTTATGCGCGCCCAGACCGACAAGGTTCGCAAGCAAATGACGGACTTTGGTCAATACTTAGAATACCGCGAAGGAGATGTTGGCAAAGCGTGGGTCATTTTCTTCACATATACGTTTTAGCAGCAGTATTTCTAACCTCCGTTTCTATAGTCTGCTCTCGGCTTTGATGCGCTTCGTTATGGATCTGCAACTGAGCGCCGGTGAGCTGCAAGAGATGAAGCCCGTTGAGCAAAACTGCTCAAAGCACATTTCCATCGTCAACGATATTTACAGCTGGGAGAAGGAGCTCAAGCAGTCGCAAGACAATGCCGAGGAAGGCTCGCATCTCTGCACCGGCGTGCAGATTCTTTCATCTTGCGCCGGACTGGATATTCCTGCTGCAAAGGCCTGCCTGTGGACAATGGTGCGAGAGTGGGAGGTCAAGCACGAGATTTTGTGCTCAGCGCCGCACCTCTCCGCCAACATCTCCAAGAGCAGCCTGTTGTACTTGAAGGGCCTGGAGTACCAGATGAGCGGTAATGAGCTTTGGAGCCGCATGACCCCGAGATACTTGGTCGTGGAGTGATGCCGGATACTTTGCTATCAGGATGCTAGCAGCTGCTGCTAGCGCGTATATAACCGTTTTGACGCTTTAGATGATCTTGGCTGGGTTTAGAAGGAATATACTAGATAAAATGAGTTGTTTGTGCGCAAACTGCTTGCATCAGAACTTCGCTATTACGATTGGGATTTTGTTTTGCTGTTGATTGCGTGGTCGTAGAAAGTTGCTTGACATGGCCTAACAAGGACGCTGAACAGAGCGAGCAGTTTTCAAATATTTCGTTTTTTTCCTAAACTCCCTTTACCGTTCAGCTCAAATTCTAGTCTACCTGGAGCTTTACAAATATTATAATCTTTGTCTTTCTCGTCAAGAACAACGTCAAGCGCTGTAGACGGAGCACTGACGGACGGCGATGATGCCACCTTCATGGCCGCCGTCGGTGTTCCGCCAAGAATATAAGTGTGCTCTAAAAGGAGTATTGTCATAGCCCGGTCAGATTGTCAACTTTTAGGCCCAAAATGAATTACCCCTTCGGGCAGAAGGCAAGTGGACTGCGTCAGAGCAAATCAGTCCCGAGACGCTCAGACTGGTTTGTGACAGTCTTGACAATAAGCCTATCAGGTCTTGCATTGAATAAGACCTATGTGATTTCTTCTCATTGGGAATATTTAATTTGCTCGTTAGATATTATTTTCTTTTTCTACTGTCTCTTCGTTTTTGACGCCCGCCCTTGCTCAAAAATGTCTCGTACGATGCAGGCTCTGCTACAGAGCCCGCACGCGGAATGGTTACGTCTTGATCGAGAAATGCCACATCATTGGAGCTTGCTTGTTGCTGGTGCTTTGTTCTCCGTCATTCTTGTCCATCGTCTGCTATGGGCGTATCCGCAAGATCCTCGCGAGCCCAAGCTGATCAGGCCGAGACTGCCTATCATTGGCCACGTCGTGAGTATCTACATCCACGGGTCTCGCCATTTTTCACGCATCGCGTAAGTCATATTCAATTGTAGTAGGAATTTAATCTTTTAACTCGAGTGGCGACGGTGCAGCAAAGAGACGGGACTTGCCATCTACCAGATGCCGGTACCTTTTGGAAAGATTGCCATAGCCAACACCCCCGAGGTTCTCTCTTCCATTGACAAGAACCCAAGGGCAGTGGCCTTTGTCCCCATTGCTGCCAAGGTCATTGACAGGCTATCTGGGTTGTCCCGCGCAGCGTCCAAGACACTATGTGCGCAGACTGTCGGCGAAGACCGCATGGAAGGATACTTGTACAAGGTCACCAAGGATATTCACTCCACGCTGGTGCCAGGAGCGTCTCTGTCGGTTATTACGACCAAAGCATCACAAGTGCTCAACGGTTCCATCAAGAAGCTGCACGGTACTACCACGCGCATGAACCTTCTCCCGTGGTTTCGCCACGAGTTTGGCATGTCTTCGACAGAAGGCATCTATGGACCGATGAACCCTTTCCGGGATGCCAAGGTAGAGGCTGGATTTTGGTACGTCTTTTGTTCTTGTCTGTCTAATATCCGTTGATGGGATTGGCTAACCATCCTTTCACAGGGCGTTTGACGATTCCATCAGTGACCTGCTCATCAGCCCCAAGGCGAGCCTAACCTGCCGATTCGGCGACCAGGGCCGAGCAGATGCCTGGGCTGGCTTTGAGAAATATTTTGCCGAGCGTGGTCACAAGCAGGGCTCGGATCTCGTCAAGGCGCGGTACGAGACGGCACTGCAAAAGGGCATGAGCACGCTCGATATTGCCAAGCTCGAGGTGACCATGATCATCGGCATCCTGACCAACACTGTCCCGACCATTTTCTGGGCTGTCTACTACGTCTACAGTGACCCTGCCATTCTCAAAAAGCTACGCGAGGAAATTTCGTCGGTGGCTATTGCCGGCGTCGACAAGGAAACCGGAAAGCCAGTGTGGACGCTGCGATCCTCCGACCTCAAGGCCAAGTGTGTGTACCTTACAGCGACCATCAACGAGACGCTCCGCATGCGAACATGCGGCATCTCGAGCCGCATCGTTACCGAGGACGTCGTCCTCAGCAACCGGTACCTGCTCAAGCAGGGCACCGTGTGCGAGCTGCCCAACAATGTACTTCACTCCAACGCAGCCTACTGGGGCCCGACGGTGGACGAATTTGAGCCCGAGCGCTTCCTTGCGTCCCCATCTTCCAAGGAAGCCCGCATGGCTCGCGGCGCCTTTCGACCTTTTGGCGGCGGCGTGTCCATGTGCGCCGGCCGGTACCAGGCCATGTCGCAGCTCGCTGGTGGCCTCGCTCTCTTTGTCATGAGCAGCGACTGCGCGCCCGAAGGCGGAAAGCCGTGGAAGTTTCCTGGCGCGCACGGTCATACTATTGCTGCGGCTGTCGATTTGCCGTCGTCGGATCTGTGGCTCGACGTCAAGCCTCGTACTGGGTTTGAGGACGCCTACTGGCAGATTGATCCTGAAAACTAACGTCTTTTCCATTTATGGTAGCTACATATTGCTAGGAGGATGAGGTTATAAATACTTCATGGTTTTCTTTTAGCATATATAAATATATACATATGTCTGTGTGTGTGTCAGTGCTCGTGTATGCGCGTATGGATATTTGTACGCATATACGTGCTGCAGTACGTCTATTTTTATATGCCAATGTGCAACCTTCCATCAGTCCCTAGATCTATCAAGCTGTTCCAAAAGTATCTCTAGCCTTTTGTAGCAATTTTTCAAGCTGGCCGCCGTAAGCTTCTCGTGGATGGAGGTAACAAGCTTGGTGAATCGCATTTTCCTCCCCACCAGCAGCTGCTTTATTATCATCAACCTTTCTGGACCATCGATATCACAGCTTCCAATTGATATCTGTTCTCCGGATATGAGCATGTTGTCCTCAGTCAACCTTGTATGCTGATGCTCCTGCATCTGAGCCAGTTGCTCCAAGTTGACAATCAGTAGCTGAGCCATCTCAGGCTGCCTCAGACATGTGCTGCAAGACGCAATCTGCTGCTCTATAGCAGCTACGCGGTCACCATAAATGGTCAAAAATCTTCCCAGCGTCAAACATCCTCCCTTTGACGCCCCAGCCCGTCGCGGCCGCCCCAAGCCTGCGAGAACGTTGTTGATCTCGAACACGCTTGATGTGACTCGCTCCAGGCATTCACACGACGCGGCAGTTGCGGCACCTTGCGCAATATTCAATGTTCCAGAACTGTCTGATAACTGCGGCAGAAGCGTTCCCGAGACTGATTTGGAAGACGGCCTGGTGTGGGCAATGCTAGGTGCTTCCGGAGGACCAACGTAGTCCTCAGCCGGGTTGTGCCAGTCGCTTGACCAGAGAAATTGACCCGGCGTATTTCCACTCACGTCTGCATGAGCCGGCAAACTCCCAAATTCACCATCTTTGCTGCCACTTAACAAAACATCCCAGTCCCAAGTTACGTTGGTGCCAATCATGGTCGGGCTTCCCAGATCGCCCATGGCCTCGTTTCCTGAGCCAGAGTCTGAATGTGGTGATGGTGAACGCCCCAAATTCTGCCTCAATGGCTTGTCTGTTCGATCCGCCGACATACTACCATCCTGTGGCATTTCTGCCGACGTCGCGAGAGTATTGCTGACGCCGCTGCTGGGGCTGGTCTCATCGTCGTCGGTGCTGACGCTCGCTCTGTGTTGACGACGGCCTTCATCGTTGTTGAGATAGGTGCTCGGGTCCACGACTATGAAGTTATCCAGGCGCTTGTGCTCGCCATTTATTCTATTTGGCTGCGATCCTGGGAATCTTGCATTTTGCTTAGGTACGTTGGTGGAAAATGTGCACATCTTGCCTGCCCGGCTGCAGCGATGGCAAGGGTCGCCACTACATCGAACCTACTAGCGAAACGAATTAGCTTATTTTTTCTTAGTATATTTTCATGATATTTATCCTTGGTAGAATAGAAACTACAAGCTTGACGCCTTGTCGCAGGGGTGATAAATCACTGACCTTGTACGTTCTGCATAGGTCACATGCGGAACGTCTCGAACTACGGCCGTCGACCATAGCTGCATGTAGATCGGTACAGTCTGCGGTATGTGTTATTGCATGAGTTATGCATGCGAAGTTTGTTTGCACTTTTTGTGCTTCTTTTTTCAGCTCTGGAGAACCGTTGGCAAACCGTTGAATAGTTACTTACTTTCACTTTCATACATAGGAGGCCGCTCACCACGCTACAACTATATACAAAACCAATGCTGTGATCAGCATGACATATTGCTAACTTGCAAAGCCTGATTCGTTAGGTTTACGGCCCTTTTTTCAGCCTGTCCATATATATTATAGGAAGTACATGGCATTGCTTCTCGTTCATCATTTATCGCTGCTCCTTTTGGTTGGTTCTCCGTGATTCCGAGTTCTGCTGCACGCACATGTCAATATGCTCCAGCAAATTTGGCCAGTATGTCATGCATGGTGTTGTATATAAGTTATTGCGTTGCGGAGCTTTTAGCCTTGTCTGCCAGCCTGATTGTGAGGCGAGATTGTTCGGCACCGAGAGTTGCATTCCTGCCGCCCTGTCATCACGCAAACATCGCCACCATTACTAAATGAAAGTTTTCGCAACAAAGACGAGGTATTCTTTGTCGCTCTCTCTCTGTAGTCAATCTTTATTCTTGGCCAAACAGTTTGCTGGCTGTATTAACTATTTATTTCTTGTTATTTATTCGGGGCTGTGCTTTGTCCCCTCGTCAAGGGGGGCCACAAAAGCCACTAAAATCTCAAGAATTGGACCTTGAAGCTGAACCCTCAGTCTCCTGAGTGGAGAGATTTGCTGCTGGAGCCATAATTGACCCTTATTTTTCACATTTATTACTGTGCGGCCTTGCCATGGCTGGTGGCGTTGGCCCTGCGCAAGGAAAGATTACCGCGCTGGTGTAGCATCTCCCGCTGCCGAGTGCCATACTTGATTTTAGCCTGTTTTGGTCTTATGTCACTTCCATAGAATTCAATCATCACTCCATGTGTTTGCTCGTTCTTAGACCACACAGCAGCCCTGCTTCGCAGCTGTTGCCTATTCTCGCCAAGCGGCTGGCAGTTCACCTTCACCAGGCTATGAAAATGAGATTTAATTCACACAGGGCGCTTGGGCCGGTCTAGGTCTGGAAAGATGGGAATCTTGCAGCCGTTGCGGTGGGCGTGGCCCTGCGTTCGTACAACATAGTACTATCGGCCACCGCCGTTGAATGCCGTTAGCCATAAAGAGCCGAGCTCTTTTTCTTTATTCGTCTGAACTAGCATCAAAGATCATTCGTTTATGCTTTCAAATACTAGATCTCAAACACGGACGTATTCATAGTTTGTAAAAGTGAATTTGGCTGCTTTTTGCCGTTGCCTTGCATCTGGCCTTCGTACCGGGAGCCTTGTTCTAAAGCTCCCTGTCATCTGCATCTTGTAGATGCAGCGTATTAGCGTCTGATGGGGCGCATGTAGTGCGTGACGTACTGATATGGCACATCTTTGCAATGTTATTGGACTTGTCTCTTTCAGCATCTCCGCGCCCCGAATAATACCCGCGTTGCCCTCATTATACGAGCCGCGAGCGGACGCATCAGCACCCAACCCCAGCTCTATTATATACTATTTGGTCTAGACCGTGCATCACAGCAGTGAGAGAGAAGAGTGATTGTTCTAATGTCATGAAAAGGCAATATTACCCCAAGGGGAAGAATGGCCCTCGGAGTATAGACAGCTCGCCTCCCCATTTGGCTGCAAACCTGCTCTGTTTCGGAGAATCAGACTTCTGATGCTCAACTGTGTGTGCATACAATATATCCTGAAGTGTAATTTCTCTCTGCGAATAGAATCAAGCGGATTTCAAGGAATTCATACATATAAGATAACCCACTTCTACATCGGAGCCGCTCAAACTTCCCAGTTTCATTGAATCTACACACCGCAGCAGCAAGCCAGACACCTGAATATCTCATCTACAAGTCACGATGCTCTTCAAGAACCTCTTCGTTGCAGCTCTGTGCGCCATCCAGGCCAGCGCAGCCGTTATTACCCCCCAGTAGGCGCATACCACCATATACCAAGTCCCTCGAATTGGTCTGGGCTAACATCATCTAGGGTCAAGGAGTCTTCCCATGCTCTCGAGCCCAGCGCTATCCTCGTGTCCCGTGCCGACAAGCTCATCGAGGCTGGCGCTGAAACCGGCACCATTAACGATAGCATCTACACCCATGGCCTCGCTACCTGCCCCGGCATCGTCGCCTCTGGCAAGCACAAGAAGAAAGATGGCGTTACCAAAGGTACGATACACTGACAAACCTACGGGCATTTATGGATGCATTCTAACTATACGGTTTTAGTTTTGGCCCACGTCCGCTGCGGCAACTTCAAGAATCATCTCGACGACTGGGTCAATAAGGTCCACGCCTCTGGCATGACCGACATCAAGGTTTTGATCTACATCCTTGACCACACCAAGGTCGATAAGGGTCTGCAGGCCACGCAGAAGATGATCAATGACTACGCCAAGTCATCGGCCATGAAGGTTAAATCTGGATACGCCGTGGCTACTCGCACCGACCCAGCTGCTCCGTCGCCCCAGGACAAGCTCCGCGTCGACAAGGCCGGCGCCATCTACGTTGCCGACAAGAAGGCTCTTTAAACAACGACGAGCTGCCACGACATCTGCAGGTAATTTTTGTCTGTCGCGAGCGTGATTCATTGCTTGACCCTATCATGACAGACGACACGCCACCCTAGCCTACTCTTAGACAGCCTTGCTTGATCATTTCAAATGTTTGGTGTTAAAAACAAGCAATTATTCCGTCTGTATTTATTACATTCAAATTATTATGGAACGAGCATATATTACAAAAATGTTTTTTTCCACGCAACTTTAGTCTCAATTTATGTAGTAACATTCGGCGTATCATGTCGAATAGCAGCATACACGATACCTACACGGTGGCAATGGTATGCCTCATTTTCTTTATTTCTGACTTTATCTCATTGGCCAAGACATGTCTCATTCTTGAATTACCTGTTTAATTCACTGTCTGTTGCTAAATTGTAGCTGCTTGGTTACAAGCAAACTGAACAAGTGGGCAAATTGGGGTTCGAT
This sequence comes from [Torrubiella] hemipterigena, assembly GCA_000825705.1. Classification (NCBI taxonomy): domain Eukaryota; kingdom Fungi; phylum Ascomycota; class Sordariomycetes; order Hypocreales; family Clavicipitaceae; species [Torrubiella] hemipterigena. Next base: position 53,895 of record CDHN01000005.1, read on the forward strand.
CTTACGGTATATTGGCTGCGTTACAAAGAGCTCTGTTGGCGCCATGTCAAGGGAAATAACCGGCTGTGGGTCAAGAATATTATTAAAGTTTGGAAGAGGTTCTTTGGTGAATTTGCGCACACCGGTTATGCAGTTTAATATATATTTGGCTCCGCCCACTGCCTTTTCCCAACGCCTATCAAATACTCTTGCACGCCAACATGGAGAGTAAAGCAGTGGCGTACAAACTCATCCACGATGTGTCTCTGTCTTGTGCGGAATCACACAGTCCATCGGCACCAGCGACATTTTCGCCTTTCACCCGCCTGCCGCCAGAATTAAGACACAGAATATGGATGGAGTGCATGTCCGCGCCGCGCTTCCTCCGCATCATCCTCCACGACGACGTCTCGCAGGCAGCCCACCTCTACAACGCCACGAATCAGCTGGGATATACAATCAGCAGATACCCTTACTTCACAGTAGTGGAAGAGACATCGGGCCATTCCTCTCCTCAGATGCTTAATGGCGTGAGCCGCGAAGCACAGCTCCTCTACCGCCAAGCATATCGGGTTCGCTTTCCTATTCGCGTAAAAGGCTCAGATGGTGTAATTAGGACCAAGACCATTTCTCTAACACCAGAAAAGACTATTTTATGGGTTGAAACAGCCCGAGCAGATTGTAACGGGCCAGCAATACTTCATTTTTTGCACGATCTCCTTGCTTATGACCCGAAAGGTGTTGGTGTTGTTCACTTGGCTATTAGCAGATTCATGGATATACAGTCCCTGGCTCAGATAGACCCCGAATCTCTACCATTGCCAGTCCACACTTCTCTTATCAAGCTTCTTTCCAGCAGCATTCAATCATTCTATTCTGTCATGGTATGCGATAGAGAACTCCGCTGCACCCTTGGGCAGATGACTTGCCCGCGTGCGAAATTTCACCGCAGCCTTTCCGTGCCAATTTTCTGCCAATCGGGCGTCTACAGGTCCTTATCTCGGGATTACCGAGATATTAAGCGTGATTTGGAACACGTCGCGTTCCCACTGGACCCGCGGATGGTGGTCTTCCAGTGGAACATGCTCAAGGCTAAATTTGGCCAGCAAGACAAATGCATATATCTAGGATACATCCTGTGCTGCGTCGCAGATAATATTCACTTAAAACCTGCATGCTCACACCGCCAACAGCTGTTGGACGAGCTAGCTACTGAGGACCAACACTGGGGCGAATGGTCGCAAATATTGAATCAAGACATCTGGGGCGAGCGGCTGACACGGGACGAATATACGGCTCGCCAACACTCGTTGCCGCAGGTATCGGGCGTTTGGGTTTTTGCACAAGACGCCATGGGCCATATTCCCGATGTGGCTGAAATGAAATACGCAACCGCCGATGAATGGGAGTTTAAGATGGTCAAGGATCTATCCGGTTTTCAACCAGAGCTCTGGGTGTTTGAGCTATAATTGTGGACGCGATGTGCCTGTGTGCTACCAAGGTGGCCAGGCCATCTAGATGGCCTTTAATGACTATGTCTATCTTCTATCTCATGGAAACTCGTATTAATACGCTCCGTCGCGCTTCTGATAACTAGATAGCTCCACCATCTTGACAGAGTGATAGCTCGTTGCCAGCTTTGCGCCCGTGGTAAGCTGCAGCTCGTCGAGACCACGCCGAGGCCGACTGCGACCAGACCGTGATAGTGAGGCAATTGCGCCCAGAATAGTTGAGAATGCCCTGAGGCAGGAGAACATCCGTCTGCGGGCCGACGTGGTTAACGTACTTGCCAAACTGGAACCCGTTGACAAAGATTTGCGCACGGAGCGCCGGTGCGGGCACTGTTGTGTTAGCAAATGAGAGTTAAAGCGGTACGTCGTATCCGCTAGGCATGGACAAGTCAACAGACGTGCAAAGCATCTCGACATCGAGCTGCAATGTCGGAGCATTTCCGAGGCAAAGGTAGGCGTATTCATGCTTGGCAGTAACGACTGGGTGGAACTTGACGCAGAATTGCGGGTGCAGCTAGCTGGCCGCGTAAGCTTGGGGAAATTGAGAAAGCAAGGAGGTCAAATGTCAAAGATACAAGTTGAGCACGAGGGCGACTGTCGTGCTTATATAGTTTTGGCACGTCCAGGGGCGGCGCTTTCCCGGATCGGGGTGCCGCCATTTCCGGAGGCGGAAGCAGCGACTCTGAGATTACTAAGTTAAATATTAATTAATTACAAAGATTCTATATCTATTTTTAATATCTTACAGGGATTGCTCGTGATATGGTCCATAGCGCCATCGCTTCTTTTGATCATCCAGCCACCATCTAACAATAAACGCTCCCTCTTCAACCCACTCAGCGGCAGCTTTTCCATATCGATTCTCCACAGCTACCATAAAAGACCTGTATTCGGTTCCGAGAACAGCATGTTCCTCGAGAGGATTATCCGTAAAATTAGAGAAACTCCAGGTTTCATTCTCAATGATTGGAACGACAAGGCGCAGCTCCCTGAAACGGGTGTATCGCGCAGCGACCATGGGGCTACTGGGACTAACAATGGCAAATAGATTCATGTACGGGTTTCCGGATTAGTGACTGTCCTTCGTACATGCCGATAAGGTCTTTGGCGACTTTGAGACTCGAGTCAGATAGCGAGCCACTTTCGATCAGAATATCCAAAACTGTAGGGAGAACCTGGGCGGCATTGACAGATTCATTTAGTTGTAGCGAGGGTAGGAGCGGGTTCGACAAAACAAGCGGGACGTGAAAGGTGCTGAAATGAGGGCTGTAGTAGTTGGACAACAGAGAGCTTTCTACCATACGGAGCCCGTGGTCGCCCTGAAAAATCACCAATGTTTCATTCGCGACACCTTCTTCGTCTAGAACATTCAGAATTCTAGAAATCCAAGTGTCATCATAGGCAATAGTGTTGATATATCCGGAGACATATTCATTGTTGCCACCACCACGTGCGACCTGGACGTAATCCTCGCCCGGCGCCCGACGCCGGGGTTGGCTTCGTATGCGCCGCCGTGTACTCGGTGGGCGCCACGTACTCCGCGTCGCTGGATTCTTATGACTTGGCTTACAGTAGAGTATTGTCGATTGCTGCAGACTACACGCTGCATGCATGTATGATATGCAGGTGAGGATTTCAACTCAAAGGCAGAAAAGATCTCAGTAGCTTCTGGTACCAACAGTGTTGTGCACTCGCCAGTGTCGTTAGGAGATGGAGGGCCTTGTGCTCATCGCGCAATGATCATCTCGCAGGTCTTGCAAAATTGTATCAAGAAGATTTAGCTGCAGTGTGTAACTACTATAATAAGCGGCTTCACTTCCTTGGTGACGACTTTGCAATGTGCAACGAACGAGGATTGGCGGCTGCTGCAGCCACCAGTTTTAATGTGTAGAAACATATGCGAATGTCTTGCTGCCGTTTTCATCCGGCGCAGTTGTTCTCTTCGGCAAATAAGTTTATCTATGCTAATAATCTTCATACCCCCTGCGACGACCGGCCCTCTTGATCTGACGTTGCGCCTATCGTAGCAAACTACAGCACGGCCAACATTCCCCAAGACACAATCGATCTATCTGACTCTGTAGTTATAATTGAACAACTAAAGAAGAATGCAATACAATACAACTGTTACTATACTTCGTTTAATACTTGGCACAAATGCCCGCTTCGTTACCCAGACTCTATGAGGCACACGCAAATTTTGTATTCGTTGGATGTATTGCGCAGTTGGTTGGCGTACAGCCGGCGGATACTGATGATGATGTAAATGTTCCTGGTTTGTACTTGAAAGCGTTGGCCTTGACGTTTGTAAGCTCAACCTCCATGTTGCCACCGGTCGCAATCGATACAAACTGGATGCTGCGAAGATATATTGGCCCGTTTAGTGTTCCACCTTGGCATAGCTCGCTGCTATAGGAAGCAATCAGATGCTTCGCATCTAATTTAACATGTTGTTTGGTGCCCGGCGTTGGAGCCACCAAGTTGTCGCTGTATTGATACCGATGACCACCAGCCGCGTTGAAGTATGTCTTTCCGTTTTTTTGAGGGTCAAAATGCCGAATAGAAATCACGTTAAAATCCTGTGGGTTGTTTTTGCCTTGGTAAAACAATATGTCGGTCGTAAATTGAGTTTTCCACCAACTCGGGCAAGTTGCTTTTCCATCCTGCAAGCAGCTACAGTCCGATTTTTCCACCGTAGCTGATTTCACAAAGATGTCGTATTCAATAATGACCTCATCGTAGGTTGAAAGGTCAGTCGTACTGACATTGGCGTATAGCGACGATGACGGATAGTCGTAGCTAAGATTGACCTCGACGCCGGTGCAGTTGTAGTTTTTGGCATTGTTTGTAAGGGTGACGGTTAGAGGTGAATTGTTTGCACCTGTCACTATTCCATTGTAACCAGGAGAACTTTTGTAGTTTTCAAGCTTCCAGCCGTATGTGGCCATCGTGAAGAGGCCGTACATATTGTCCCCATAGCAGCTTGACGCCTCCTTGTCAGCGGGGGCGCCAGCGCTCACTGGTTCAGCGTACCACTGGAAGCATCGGCTCGTTGGTCCTTGGTTAATAATTAAGGGTGCAACCTCGGATACTTCTTTCACTAGCGCCAGAGATGCGCTTGCGAGGCTAAGTAAATTGAAAAGATGCATGCTAATTTTTTGAAGCGTTGTGTGTACGTATATTAACCTGATTGTTGGAACCACAGGTGTTTGAGGTCACGCCTGGGCATATTTATGTGGTCCAGATTGGTTCTACTTCACACGTCTGTAGTAAATGCCGAAAAAGATATCAGCAAATGGTTAGTTATACTCTGCACTATTGTAATAATTGCCGAAAAGGGATCAGCGACAGTGACACCTAATCCGTAGGACAAAGGACCATCGGTTAGTACGAAGCTAGTTCTATTTTGACCCGTTTCCAGGCTAAAATCTATCTTAAGTCCGCCGCCGCATTCGGTCCGTTTCAAAGCTGAGACTCAATTATAAAACCTGAGAAGTAACATCGTTGTAATTTCTACGTGAAAAGGTACGTACTTGTATATAACTGTGCATTTTCTAAATAGTTACGCATGAACATGTTGGTCAGCTGAGCCGGATGTGCGGCCCGACAAGCGGACTTTCAGTTGTAATCATGATATAGAAGGATTGGATTCAAAACTTATAAAAGGCAGACTGATTCCTTGAATATATTCTTCGTCCCACTAAATACAATTTAAACTATTCATTTTCAGTTCGGAAATAAAAATACTATCTCGCCTTACACCATGTGGAAGCAATCTTTTCTGCTCACCATCTCCGGAGCTCATCTTGCTCTTGCACTGTCAGGCACTGGCCATTCTACTCGGTATTGGGACTGTTGCAAGCCGTCATGCTCTTGGTCAAACAAAGTCACTGGAGCGGTCACAGTCACTTCACCAGTGAAGAGCTGCGATAAGAACGACAATGTGCTCGCCAGTCCTGACGTGACGAGCGGTTGTCAGAGCGGCAGCTCATTCGCTTGCAGCAACAACTCGCCTTGGGCAGTCAATGACTCGCTTGCCTATGGATTCGCAGCTACTGAAATTACGGGAGCTAAGGAGCAGGATACCTGCTGTGCCTGTTTTAAGTGAGTTATTCGATTCTATATTAGTTCAATTCGGCCTTTATTTAACATTTTCTGTCAAGACTCACTTTCACCTCTGGGGCAGTCAAGGGTAAAACAATGATCGTTCAGTCTACTAATACAGGTGGCGATCTGTCAAATAACCAGTTTGATCTCATGATGCCAGGTGGTGGCGTTGGAATTTTTGATGGATGCTCAGTCGAGTTTGGTACAGCTCTACCTGGGGCCCAATATGGTGGTGTAACATCCCGAGACGAGTGCAGCAAAATGCCCGCAAAACTTGTAGCTGGGTGCCAGTGGCGATTTGACTGGTTCTTGAATGCCGACAATCCCGATTTCGAATTCACGCAAGTGAAATGCCCGGCTGCCATTACAGCCGTTAGCGGCTGTACCCGATCGGATGATGGTAATTTCCCCGCAGTCTAAATAACTGATCAACTGTGTTTTATAGTGCCAATCACAGGTTGTATATCTTTATCAAATGAAGTTCCAATTACATTTAGTTTACCCCACTCTAAATTCTACCACCTCCAACAGAGATTTCTCTGTACTCTGCACTCTCGTCTCCTCCTTCGTAATGCTCCCTATCACGACCCCTACCCTACGGGCCTTTGTACAAGTGACCCTGGCAGAGTGAACTGATATGTATCGGGATGTCTGATGGTGCAACGGCCGTCAGCTAGTGTGTAATTTTAACAATTAGGGTCGACATTGTTGGTTTTACGGCCAACATCTTAATGACAATGCAGACTCTTTTAAGCCTAATGAAGAGACAATGGCGTCAACAGACCCTTGTGGTGCCTTGGGATAGTCGTTCGCCCGCTAGTTGAAACATAATAGATCATTATTCTTTTTTCTTCAATACATATTAATTTTTTAGAGTCTGCTCGACCTGGGGGCAAGACACGTCCGCCCATACTACATAGAATGTTCATAGTGACATCAGCGCAAAGTGAAGTGCCTGAATCATACGAAGTGACCGGTTCTTTCGTAATGAGGCTGTAGCCTTAGGAGGCTGCGTACTAACAGTGCACGAGTCGAGTGTGTTTATTTACGGTATATATAATATTCTCTAAATAAACGAATCCGTAGCAACAAGCGTAGCGGCTCTACTCTAAAATAACAACTGTCATACGAATTTTTTACAACCGTCCTGCCTAACTACAAAGAGGCTGAAAAAGGGCTGTTCAGCTCGCACCCGTCAGCCAAATGACTGCCAGAGCTGGCAGCCTTACATGGCGCCGAATATTATAAAGACGGAGGCATGTCTCCTCAAAAGTCTCCGCGTAGAAATCCCATCGTGTTTTACAAAATATAAAATCCCAAAGAGCAATAAAACATACTAATATGGTGACGCTTAACGACACAAGCAGCCTAGACTGTCCATTCACTCTCCCAAACCGAGGCGGTCCGTTGACCGACTACTTTACTCGATTCTCAGAGGCCCACGTCCAGCACCCTGCTATAATTGTCACCCCTACATCGGAGGACCATGTTATTGCCGCCATCCAGTTCGCAAAAGCAAACAACCTCAGCCTCTTCGCCGCGACGGGTGGACATGGTACCTTTGCCTGTATTGGTCCCAATACCATGTTCATGAACATGGCGGCATTTCAGGCCATAAATCTGGACCAGAAACGGGGACAAGTTGAGGTTGGAGGTGGCGTTATAACCGGGCAGCTATTGAAGTCCCTAGCAAAGATCGGCTATTACACAACGCTAGCGAATGCAAATGCTGTCGGCGTTGTTGCCGCGATTCTGGGGGGTGGTAACTCCGCTTACAATGGTTTACATGGCTTCATGGCAGACAATGCAATTCGCTTCCGTGTGGTGACTTCGACAGGAGACGTTCAAGATATTGGTGCCAGTTGCACGGGTGACGAGCTGGCACTATTCAACACACTCTGTGGTGCAGGTCACGGCCTTGGAATAGTACTCTCTGTCAAGTTTAGAGCCTATTCGATTAAAAGCCTTGGGTTAACTGATGGCAAGCTGTGGTCGCGTGTGATGTTCTTCCCTCCGACGGCGCTTGAAGATGTGGCAGAAGCATTCACATCGCTCAGTCCACCGGATAAGCGCTTAAGCATAACGTTTACCATGGCACGCGGACCCCCAAGCACACCCTTCGAGGGCAAACCACTCATAGTTCTGGCAGCGCTCTACTTCGGTCCGTCCGAGGCAGCCGAACAGGCAGCGGCTTCGCTCATCGCTCCAGAATTGCAGCAAAAGGCGTTGATGGTGAACCAAGAACCTCTAGCTTTTGAAAACACAAATGATGCACTGGAGAAAATGTACAGTTATGGAGGCGCCAGAAGCACCAACGGATGTAGAGTGCAGACGCTCTCCGCCAGCAGCATTATCTCTATGTTTAACACCTTTGTCGCTTTCACGAATGGTGCCGAGAAGGCGGGCATCGTGTTACATAGTTTTAATCCGTCACAACTGACAGCCAATGGGCATGACCCAGATTTAGGCAGCAGATCCGTTGAGTGTCGCGATTTCGGATTCACTCTTGTCATGTCGCTGTGGTGCTCTAGCGAGGCTAAGCTGGCTGAGGCAAATGACGGATTCGTCGAAGAAATGCTGACACTTGTAGGCACCGATGATGATCATTTGATGCTGCGCACGTTTCCGAATGTAATGAAGTTCAAACAGGATATCACTGAAATGTTTACACCGACAAGAATTGCGCAGATGCGGCAAGTGAAGCAAAGATGGGACCCTGAGTGTGTGTTTTGGTCACCTTACAACTTTGAACCTTGAGATGGTGCGGGATCCAGGGAGTGATGTACAATGGATATGGAGACAGCTAAACGTTTAATACTCACAAAACTACGTGTATAGCCTGCAATCAAAGGATAAAAAAGACATTTATAAGCGCTTAATGCTTTGAGAACAATGGAGAATTATTGCGTATTTTGTTAAGCCGCCATTCTGATAGCTTACTCGCAAAGCCACCTACAGCCCGCTGATAGCGTCTTTGCGCCTCATAAATGCAAATCGCTCCAGTAATTCGCGTAATTAGAAATAGAAAGCAAGAGACCTGTCAACATCCGGTAACGGCTGATCCCGGGTATATATGGTTAAGCTGGCTCAAAGCTCGGTTGGTGGTGATGCTCCGCACTCTAACGGCATCACGCCATCGTTGGAGAGCATTGCGCTTCCAATATACCAAAGTGGCACATCGCGTAAAACACCAACATAATTCGTCATTATGAAATAGGATACGACTTCCAAGTGGAACGCATATTTAAATAAATTTTAAGGGCGGTGCTTCCCTCAATGTAACCGTTTACGCATTGCGATCAATCTGACCTGCGCAAGCTGGAGACTCACCATGTCGGATATAAGCAACGAAGCGTTCCCCGCTTCCAAAGCTATACCCAGTCATATATCTACACAATCGACGAAGAGGTGGTGGCATCTTGGCGGGAAAGATATCAGCTATGTCTCCATCGATGCGGGCTACGATGTAGAGCCATCGGCGTCCGAGTCGTCCTCTATATCCGAGGCCAACAAGGACGCAGCCAATGTGTTTGTTGCGCCTGAAGCAGTAGAATTATACAAACCGGTGAAGGGATTTGAGGGTGCGCATAGGTTCGATCCCTCAGCGCAGTGGTCCCAGGAAGACGAAAATAAACTGGTCAGAAGAGTACGATGGTTCAGTTACTTAACAGCATTCAGAGAACATACTAACACGCCCTAGCTCGACTGGAAGATTGCCCTACCTGCTTGCGTCATGTTCTTCGCCCTGCAACTTGATCGCGGAAATATCTCCCAAGCGCTTTCTGATAACCTTTTAGGTATGACAAACATGTTTTCTTATATTGCGTTGCATGGGGCTAACACAAGATAGCTGACTTGAAACTCAACACGAACGACTACAACAACGGCATGACTATTTTCTATTGTTCGTTTCTCTTCGCTGAACTCCCATCCCAGCTGATTAGTAAGAAACTTGGTCCTGATACTTGGATCCCTATTCAGATGGTTTCGTGGAGCATCGTTGCTGCCGCCCAAGCCGCCCTCCAAGGCAAAACTAGCTTCTACGTCACTCGTTTCCTTCTTGGACTCATCGAAGGAGGTTTTATCCCCGACGTCATTCTATACCTCAGCTATTTCTTTACAAACGCGGAGCTGCCCAAGCGACTAAGCTGGTTTTGGACATCGTACCAATCGACACAAATCGTGGGTGCGTTCCTCGCGTACGGCATTCTGCATCTCCGAGGTGGCACCCTTGGAGCAGGTTGGAGATACATGTTTTTGATCGAAGGTGCTCTTACTGGTCTGATTGGTGTTTTCACTTGGTTTTATCTGCCTGCTTCGCCGACACAGACAGCGCGAGGAAAATACAAGGGCTGGTTGCGCCCTAAGGAAGGATGGTTTACGGAGCAGGAGGAAGTCATCATGGTCACTCGAATCCTACGCGATGACCCAGGAAAGGCAACCATGCACAACCGACAAGGTCTGTCCCTCACTGACTTCAAAAATGCCTTGTTCGATTATGATCTATGGCCCATCTATCTCATCGGACTTTCATGGGGTATTCCAAATAGTCCACCAGCAGCTTACATCACTCTCACTTGTAAAGCTCTCGGCTTCTCTACCTTCCAGACCAATCTTCTCACAATCCCTGCCTACGCCATTTTTATCCTGCAGCTGCTGTTCTGGACTTGGGTTTCGGAGAAGATTAACCATCGCGTCCTCATCAACTTGGCCTCGCAGTTCTGGGCTCTACCGCTACTCGTTGCGCTCGTCACACTCCCTCCCGTCTTCCATAACAGCAACTGGGCCAAGTGGGTAATATCAACGTTGCTAGTCGGTACACCCTATTTGCACGCAGTTCTTGTTGCCTTGACATCCCGAAATGCGGGTTCTGTCCGAACAAGAACCGTTGGATCGTCACTCTACAACATGTCCGTACAAATGTCCAGCATTTTCTCGTCGCAAATCTACAGAGACAATGACAAGCCGTACTACTACACTGGTAACAAGGCCCTACTAGGTGTTTTGGCATGGAACATCATTGTGATTGTCGGAATGAAGGTGTACTATGTCTGGCGCAACAACACTCGTGACAAGGTCTGGATGTCGATGTCGAGGGAGGAGCGGGTGCATTACTTAGAGACTACCAAGGATGAGGGCAACAAGAGACTTAATTTTAGATTTGCAAACTAACACTAGATAGTATCTCTTCTATAGAAGAGTTAGCATTCGCTTGAATTCGTGTAGAAATCGATATAGTTACATTTATTTTAAAGCATGCATTTACCGTGGTGCAGCTGTCTTGCATGCGTCCTGTTTTCCAAGCCTAGGGTGGCCATCAAGTACTTCAAAGAAATAATACAAAGTTTGGGAAATTATGTGTATTTCAATATTTCAGACTAACTTGTTATATTTATATAAGGAGGATAAATAGTCTCCCTACTTATACATGTTGCAGGAATTCTCAAATATTGGTGGATCTGCAGGTGTACTTGGTGTTGGAGACACCAGAGGGGGAGCGGATCTCGACACCACCATTCGCCTTGATGTGAAAATCGATGAAACGCTGCCCGTCATCAGATCTCAAGATATGCTGCTTGTAGCCCTTGGTGCCTTCGGTGTTGAACAGCCCGTTCGTCGTCGCCCACGCGAGCTCGCCTGCCTTTTGCGCGCTATCAATGTCGCCTTCGGTAATGACGGCGGCAGCGACTGCCACTACGGCTGTGATCAGGCCCGGAGCGACGTGGTCAACAACATCAAAGAAGCCACGGAAGTTGTTGGGGTCTGTGTAACAGTAGTTCTTGAGGTCCTGGGTGTACCAGGAGACAGCCCACCAGTCACGACCCGTTGTGCCAAAGCCCGTGTTGTAGTCGACACGGCAGAAGGGATAAGCGGCAACACCGTTAGGCTGGATAACGGCATACTCCTGATGATTTTTGTAGTTGTCGCTATACTTGTGCAGCAGCGAGACCGAAAGGATTGGGTCGGGCGTCTCGTTATAGATGGTCGCGTAGGCCTCGCGATGGGTTACCGCCTCGGCGGTTGAAGTAAGGGCAGCAACAGCGGCGGCGGCGACAGTGAACTTCATGGTGGTGGTTTAGTTCAAGATTAAACTCGAGAAAGATTATTTCGATAGTGTTTTGCAATGGTTGTAATTGCGAATGGATTGACGTCAAGACCTTCGACGGACGATAGCTGCTTTATATACTCGTGAGCTGGCGATGGCTTGTCGCGTGCTATATCTCGGTATCGAAGTTCTATGGTCGCAAAAAGAGAACTATGCGATGACAGTTACATCGAATATGGAGACTATTGGTTTCCGTAAGCACTGCCTAGTTCGTAAATTGGCGTCAGTTATCGACAACAATAGTCTGGATATCCTCATGAAGGTGCAATCTGTACGAGTTTCCCATTAGAGAAGGCTCCAAGGCGCTTGGTAGGCCGCAAGCCCTAGCGCCACCCGACAAGATCATCTCGTACATCACCTTCTGGATACCTTGGTTAAATTTGTATCACTCGTAAAAAATCAGGTCCGAGATTGATTTTCCCCGCTTCTGCCGCTATAGTAAAAAACTATATCAGGAACTATATCTCGACAGACTGATTGTTCGTCGACGGCTGAGACCCCTTGGCCAAAGAGGAAGAAGAGCCCTCGTTGGACCCTATACCGACCGCTGTTGCTGAATAGACACATACGTACTGTAAAAACCCCATAGAGACAGGAGAACCTCAGTTTCTGTATATACCCTAACTATGTACATTACTGCCTTGCATGTTCAAAACTTCTTAACACGAAGAAATTTCAAAGGACTTATCTTGCTTTTTAGAGTATAATTTGTATTGTATAAATACGTGCGTTTTACTAAAACGCGACGGAGTGCACAGGTCGGCTGCCGCCGCCAGTCGTCGTCCCGTAAACCAGACCCTGCTGGGCCGAAGTCCAAAAACAACGAGGCTTGCCTGCCTCACCTCGAATCTCCAAAACACACCTATTTTCCGCAACAGCTCGGATCGACATAGTGGGACAGTCTAGTTTGAATTGTCAGGAGGGAACTTTTTCGGCAAAAGGTACAGGAATTGATGCACGCATCAACCTCACGGCGGCAATCCGCCCCAGCGTCTAGTGTATCGGCACCCGGAACTTCACCTGCGGTCGGCAAGACCAGCATTTCCTGCGTAGCTTGCAAACAGCGAAAGAAGCGATGCGACCGACTTTTTCCATGTTCAACCTGCGTCGAATTTGGCATTGAATGCGTGCCCGGCACTCGCGCGCCGTACTCGTATCGGAGGCGTAATGCACCAGGGCATGTTGCGTCTTGTCCGCCCGCACCTGCACGCACCCCAACAAACAGTCATGGCAACAACAACGGTCTCAGTGTTTCAAGAAGCAATCATCACCCCAATTCCGAATATGACAGGAAAAGCCAGTAAGTAGTGCACCTGCAAGCCATTACTCTCACGCGTTAACCCCAATCCAAGGCAACTGTGGTCTTGTATCAGTGAGGAATTTTCCGGTACTGCTATGCGAGAGGTCACCTCGAACAACGAGAATGAATCTATGTTGGGTCCGCTTGGAGATCCCTTTTGCTCAATGTTCACGAGCTCCCCGCAATCACTTGACCTCCAAGAAGTGCAACCTTCTCCCTCTATCGCCTTGATATTGTGGGAAACGTTTCTGCGCAACGTTCATCCACTGTCAAAAATCGTTGATGTCCGACATCTGCAAACTAAAGTGCAGCAAGACCTTGAAGCACTTGACAAGTATCACTCAGCGCTATTCCTAGCCATATACACTACAGCTATTACTTCCATGAAGGAGACTGAGTGTGTGGCAATCTTAGGCAGTAGTAGGACGAGCTTGTTGACCCGATATCTGGGCGCAACTCAAGTCGCCTTGGCCAACGCAGGGGTTATGAAGTCACACAACTTAACCGTGTTGCAAGCATTCCTGATATATCTCGTAGGTTAACGATTCCTCCAAGTACAGATGGTATCGCCTTGCTAATACAATAACCTAGTTAGCCGCGAGATTAATATATGACTCTCAAGCAATGTGGTTGATGACAGGGATGGCTGTCCGAATGGGTCAACGCATAGACCTCCACCTTGAAAATGGAGAGTCACTGTCGGTCAATTCAGAAATTCGACGAAGAGTCTGGTGGCAGATTCTTATGATGGATGGTCGAAGCACACAGCTCGCTGGAGCGCAAGTACAACCGACCCCAGTTACTCCCGGCTACCCATTGCCACTGAATGTAAACGATGATGATCTGAACTACTTATCCGACAGCATGCCTACGCCTAAAAAGGGCCCAACTGACATCATCTTTTGCTTGCTTCGATATGAGGTTGGTCTTTACTTTGCACATCACGGTCGAAAGTTCTTTGATCCTACCAGTACTATCGAGGAAAAAGACGCGATGATCAACGAGTTTGAGGATCACATTGAAATCAAGTATTTGCGATACTGCGATGCGACCAACCCTTTGCACCTCATTTCTTCAGGTGGTGCCCGCTCGGCGATATGCAAACTGAGGCTCATGGCCCATCATCTGAGTCAGTATTCCGACAAAGGGGCGAGTCTCCCACAGTCAGAATATAACTTGCTTTTTACGACGAGTATGAAGATGGTTGAATACGACGTTCTTGGATACACCACTGCATCTATATCCGGGTTTCTATGGCACATAAAGGTTTATTTCCAGATGGACGCGTTCGTTTTCATGCTCATTGAATCCTTGAAACAACCACCAGGGCCCAAGGTGGACAGAGCTTGGACCTTGGTAGCTGATGTGCTTCGGTATCATCCGGAATTAATGACCGACGAGTCCAAACAGTTGTCGTTTGAAGTCCGGCGCTTGGTTGCGAGAGCGTGGGTAGGAAGAGTTAACAACGCCATCAAAGCTGGCCTTGTACCACCCCAACCACCTGCGGAAGTACTACAAATTCAAGAGCGTTTAGAATCCACTCAACAGGCATTGCCAACTCAGGAATCAGAGGATCACAACAATGATACCAACGCCGCTGATCGCCAGACTGTCACGGACCTCTTTCCCACTTCTTTGGAGTATGAGGCCTTTTTGGACGATAATGTCCTCGATTGGAGTCATTGGATGGATCTCGGTGTGTAACCTGAATCGGCTTCAAGACAACCGATGCTGCTCGGGCGGCGCATCGACGCGGACCCGTGTCACCAGCTTCGGGCTCGACCCGCAGCGTTCGGCTCCGAGACGTTCTGGTGTACCTTATTGTGCCTTTGCAAACAAAGCAGGAGACAGCTAGCCTAAGTGTAGGTAAACGTACATGTTGTCAATTTTTAGTTGTTGTGATGACAATGCTGCCCTATTAACTTGTATTGACAACCTTGCAAATTCCAATTCTTGATCCTTGCGAGGATTTTGAAATCGCCCGTCATCGTCGCGTACCGGTTACGCGGCCGCAGCGCTAAATCTCTTCAAATTCATATTCATCTCTATATCATCAGTACATTGTAAGATATAAGCGATTAATTTGTAGCGGCGCGTCAAAAACCGATCGCTGCAACAAGAATATGCGGTCGCTGGCAGAGCGTTATCGTTTGGATCATAGCTTGCCTCTTTGGGAAAGACCGCTGTCGCAGCTTTCGGAATTTTCGCAACTTTCGCAACTTTCAGTAACTTGGTCGTACCTTTCGAAAAGGATATATAAACCACTGTTGCCTATGCGAAAGGGTAGTTTGGAATTAGTCCGTCAAACAAAAAAAATTTACTCCAGGAATATATCCTTTCGCCTCTTTCGAATCGCCGCGAAGTACAAAGCTATCATCCACCAGTCCTGCGCCAACCTGCTACCCTACACCATAGACTTCTCCAAAATGACAGAAAAGTTACTAAATGCCCCTCCATTTGTCCATCCAATGAAGAAAGATGCTGTGGAAAGTAGTAAGGTTGGTAAAGTCGAAGATATCAATGATCAGTACCCTCCTGTCCGAACCTTGGCAGGCGTGATGTTGGCGCTCTACCTCTGCATGTTTCTCGTCGCTCTTGTAAGTCTTGCGTGTCACCTCGTCTCATTCCATCATATTAACACAGTATCAGGATCGAATCATTATTTCCACGGCAATTCCAAAAATCACGGACGAGTTCAAATCCATTGCGGACATCGGATGGTATGGGAGTGCCTATGTTCTCACCGGCTGTGTGACTCAGCTTGCATTTGCGAGGCTATACGTGTTTTACAACAACAAGACTGTTTTTCTTTCCGCTGTCATGTTATTTGAAATCGGCTCGGTTATATGCGGTGCAGCTCGCAGTTCAATTGCTTTCATCCTCGGCCGAGCAATTGCTGGATGTGGCGCTGCTGGTGTGTTCTCCGGCGTCATCATCATCATGATTCCCCTTGTGCCTCTCGCAAAGCGGCCAATGTACCAAGGAATGCTTGGTGCCATCTTTGGCATTTCTAGTGTTATCGGTCCTCTGGTTGGCGGGGCCTTTACAAGTAATGAGCACCTGACTTGGCGCTGGTGCTTTTTCATCAATCTTCCGATTGGGGCGATTGCCATGCTTCTCGTGCTATGGATGCTGCGTCTGTCCCCGCCAGACAAATCAACTCTGTCTTTGAAGGAAAAGATGATTCGAATGGATCCTCTGGGTAATCTCCTCTTTGCACCGGCAATCGTCTGTCTCCTCCTTGCTCTCCAATGGGCTGGCAGCACCTACGAATGGCAAGACGGCAAGATTATTGCGCTGTTTGTATTGTTTGGAGTCTTTTTGGCTGCGTGGGTGGGAAGCCAAGCATACGCTGGAAAGAATGCTACAGTACCGCCTCATGTATTCATGCAACGGTCCATTATGGCTGGTATGTGGTTCTCAGCTTGCATTGGTGGCGTCATGTTGTCCATGGGCTACTATCTGCCAATTTGGTTTCAAGCAATTGATGACGTTGATGCCCTACAAAGCGGTATCCGAGGTATTCCATTTGTTACAGCGCTCGTTATATCCAGCATTGTAGCTGGCATCTTTGTCAGCAAGGTCGGCTACTACTCTCCATGTATCATTCTTTGCTCTGTTATCATGTCTGCAGGTGCAGGTATGATGACTACTTTGCGCGTCAACAGTGGCAATGCAGAATGGATCGGCTATCAAGTTCTTGCTGGTCTAGGCATGGGGTTGGGCATGCAACTGTCAGGTTTGGCAGCCCAAGTTGTGTTGGCTGCGGAAGATGTCCCTGTCGGGGCATCTCTCATGATCTTCTCGCAACAGCTTGGCAGCTCCATATTTGTCTGCGTAGCGCAAAACGTATTCTTGCAGCAGCTTGTTTCAAACCTTACCAAAATCCTTGGTACAAAGGCAGCTAGTTTGCTCTCAAAGGTTGGAGCGACGGATATTCGAACCTATGTCCCCCCGAGCCTCTTACCTACGGTCCTGGAACAATACAACAAGAGTATTGTCACAACATTTTATGTTGGTGTTGGCGTATCATGCATGAGTATTATTCCTGCTTTGACTTTTGAGTGGAAGAGCGTCAAGGGTTTGAAGGGAGGTCCTCATACAGAGCAAGTTAAGACTGGAACTCGTGTTCTGGTCAAAGGCAGACGGGACGCAGGCAAATAGAAACACCTCGTGCGTTGTTATCCTTTTTGGTTTATTCTCGTAGCCGTAAAGAACCCCATAGCTACAATATATTGTAGTTCTCGCCTTTCAAACTTTCATCTTTAACTCATGTAAGTACAAGTTCGACCAAGAACTCTGGCTTGACGTAACAGGTAAGGTCCTACCAAAGGCCGCGTAAAGCACAACCCATCTTAACCATACGAATAAAGTTTCAGCAGAATTTTCTTGTAGTTGTTGGTTAGATTAGTCTGAGTATTTCGACTTCCACCTCTTTGGTATCTCCGTCAAAACTACTTGCTATAAATTCTACGCTGTGTTTGTCATTCGATACTAATCAAGTGATGAGTTCAGCGATATTGGGCGATACTGTTAGGATGTATTAAATCTTTAGCAATAAAATCCAAGTATACAATTTTGATTTTCCATGTTGGTTACCAATTTTTCTCAAATGGTATTGCATATTGCTTGTTGGGAGGGATGGCTTCTCACTGTTCTTAAGAAGCTGTTCGATGATCAAATGTGTATTATTTATTGTCTAGTATTATTATGCTCGTAATGGTATAGTTAGGGCTCGTGGCCACCATCCACGCTGAGCACATTTGGACTGGAAATATAGGGAGCGAATCTTGGCTCATGTCCGCCATTAGGAATAGGTTCATGGCCACCGTTGGGAGCAGGCTCATGGCCACCATCAATATGGGCTTAGCAACATAGTTAACATTACATATTGAAACAATGAATGAGCTAAAAGGACGTACGCATCGCCAGACCCGTTGTGATAGGCATAAGGAGAAGAGCTGCGAAGGCAATGAGCGGGGAAAATCGTGCCATTTTGGTGATTGTCGGCTGCAGTGGTGCAGGAACTTTGTCCAAACCGGGTCTAGAGAAGACAAGTTATACCTGTTTCATTACTACCCTCTGCACGTGAACGGTGACACTAACGCAAAAAGGCAACTCGGCCTCTTGCAGCTGTTGGTGGTCACGCTAGACACGGAACAATAAAGCCACAGAGCCTTGCTGACGTTAGGCCTTTTTTGTTCATGGATTGTTCTAGTTGAACTATCATCAAGCACGAAGAACAATACAATAGATACCATGTCATTTTATAATATATACATAGGTTGTCTATTAGACCATCTTCAGTTTCTCTGTAGCGATTATCCCTTTATTTGGCTTCCTCATTGTACGAATGAAGAATTGCATTCGAGCAAAATCGGCTGGGGAGAAGGGGGGCGAGACCCAGTCAACAGTTACATAAATGCAGCCAACAGGTCGTGCCCATGACTCATGGCTTGCTACGATTGGTTGGACGCGCTGCTTAGAATAAACACTTGGGCGCTAATTTCCTGCCGCTGGTCGTCGCGATACAGCGGATGATTTGCCTGATCAAGAATCCGCGTGTCTCGTCCGAGATTCACCCAAGCCCCCCGCATCCGTGCGCAGACTAGAAATCACTGAAACAGCGCCACCAACAGTCTCAGCGCCCGATCAGCTTTATAGGCGTGGCGCCTCTTGCCACACGGCTGAACTTTGTCGACATCTCAATCGCTTCCTGTTTCTCTTCTCGTTGCCACTGATTCATCTCTCTACTACGTGGCGTTTCTATCGCTAGTATGTCCCAATACGCTCTAATCACAGGAGACGATGGCTTCGGGCCTAGTCTACCTGGCTATTTCGATTTCACACTGAGGTTTGAGCACATCTTCTTCACTATCGTTCCTAGTGTATTGTTTCTTGTTGCCGTGGTTATAAAGCTTTGCACATCCAATAAAAACCTTGCGGTGGTGAAGCGAGGCGTTTTGTTTTGGTTGAAAATGGTATGTGTACTGACACAACTCATGATTTATAATTTTAACGTGGTATTTTGCAGGCCCTTGGTATTGCGGCGTTCGCACTGGAAAGCACTGCTCTTGGGCTCTGGGCACGTACCGCCCCAGAACCAGTCGTGCTAACGGCGGCCATAGTGTCAGTCTTAGCATCCATGATGCTAATAGCGGCGCTCTACGTCGAACATTTCTTTTCCTATGCACCGTCTCTACTACTGGGTTTCTACTATAGCTTGATGGTCCTTTTTGGTATTGTCAAGTCCAGATCCTTGGCTATGCGACCCGGTCTCGAGGCTATTTTTGCAACTTCGGTTGCCAGCACCGTGCTTGCGTTGCTGATTGTGATTTCCCAAGAATGGCCAAAACGGCCGCTGTTGTTAGACCGCCAGCGACAGTTGACCATGGGTACAGAAAGTCTCTCAGGCTTTTGGTGCCGGTCGGTGTTTTGGTGGGTCAACTTCACCCTTGTTAAAGGGTTCGTTTCCATTTTCTATACAGACGATCTGCCTCCTATGGAAGAGGCTCTTACCTCGCAGCATCTCTACGATCAATTTCGCCAAAAATGGGCAAAAAGTACGTATATCTCTATGGCCTCTTCCTCTATGAGATCTCTACTGATAGCACCTTAGCGAACAAAACTTCAGCCTATTCGTTGTTAAGCGTCTGCACCAAGCTTGTTTGGTCACAGTTTTTGATCGGCTTAATTCCAAAAATTGCCCTTGTGGTTCTGTTAAGTATTCAACCGGTACTAACAAAGACGGTTGTCACCTTGGCGGGTCAAGAAACTATTCCAGAGAATGTTGTTGGGGCTACCATCGGCGGTGGTCTCTTGCTTTACTTTGGCATTTCGGTTTGTAAATGACAAAGCGTTACTGACTTTACATACTAACAATATCTAGCTCTCGAATGCTATCAACGAGTACTTTGTCACTAGGCAGGTGCTTACGATCCGAAGCTGTCTCATACCAGCAATATATGCCAAACTCTTCAATTTGCCTCTTGAGAGTCTGAAGCATTCGAACGCGCTTACTCTAACCAGTGCTGACATTGACAATATTGTCATCGGTATTGTACACTTTAACAAGATGTTACAAAATTCGCTACTTACCATTTCTGGCCTCGTGGTACTGGGATTTTTAGTTGGCATAGCAGCTGTTTTTGCCGTCGTTCCCGCCCTGAGTAAGCACAGCTTCTTTTTATTACGTATATTTATCTATACTCTAACACTGTACTTCACTAGTTACTATGATTATTAGTATACGACTAGCGAAGCAAATGCGACCGGCGCAAACAATCTGGAATATGGCTGTGGACAAACGGTTATCGGCTACTAGAGATGCGCTCACCAATTTAATCAGCGTGAAAATGGCCGGTCTAGTCAATATTGTCTCGGAATCCCTTCAAAGACTAGTGGTAGACGAAATGAACGGCTCTAAAAAGGCACGTCGTTTGATGACCTCTACCTATGTGGTTGGTAAGTTCCAGCATCCATCGACTTCACCAAACCAAGATGATATATGGACATGAACTCTGACAATTTGACCATCAAAGGCGAGATCACCGGAGCATGGATGGCCATCGTTGTGCTTGCAGCAGCTTTGTTTTGGACTAGAGCATCTACTGGCCTTTCCAAAGCCGAGATATATGCAATCATTTCGGTTTGCAACCTTATTACTGATCCTTTGGCTTTGGTCACGCTAGGATTTAGTCGATTTACCTCTGCTCTTGCGTCTCTCGATAGAATGCAAACCTTTTTACGACAAGACGACCACCCCGACATTCGAGAAACATTTGCAAAAGCGGCGAATGAAATGGCACTTGAAAAACCGGCGATACTAGAAAAGTCTTCGGAGTCCAAGCTTCATAAAGATGGATCGGCCATTAAATTGGTAGACGTATCTACAAAGCCACTACGAAGTGGTCAACAGGTTTTTCGAAACCTTACTGTATCATTCCCCGCCAAACAGCTATCGCTAGTTGTTGGCCCAGTCGGTATTGGCAAGTCAACATTCTTAAAGACCATTATCGGAGAAGTGAGCATTTACGATGGTCATGTCCTTGTTGAACAAGACGATATTGCTTATTGTGGTGAGAGTCCTTGGCTACAAAACACGACGATCCAAGGCAATATTGTTGGCGATTACCCCTTCTCCGACATTCGGTATCATTCCATTATTGAAGCATGCGCTTTGGTAACTGACATTGATGCCCTCTCCGAAGGCAATGAGACTGTTGTCGGCGACCTTGGCTGCAACTTGAGCGGTGGTCAGCGTCAACGAGTAGCATTGGCACGTGCTATGTACAGCGCCAAACCAATAATCATTCTTGACAATTCATTTAGTGGCCTAGATGCACAAACAGCCGCACTCATCTATCGCAATCTTTTCGGGCTGGGTGGTCTATTGCGTGTCTCCGAGACAACGACAATTATGACAACGACCATGGCAGAACATTTGGAGTTTGCGGCACAAGTGGTTGTGCTAGGCGAGCACTGCACAACTCAAGTTGTAAAGCCAGAGGATTATGCAAATCTACCTCCATATATTAGCAGGCGTCGAGCGACAGAGACCAGTGATTCTGAGTCAGAGCAGTTCAATGAGGACGAAAGCCAGCCAAGGAGTCGAGCAGTGCAACACGCCATGGCACAGGAGCCTGAGGTCCCTAGTGAAAAGCAGCTAGCGCGTCAGAGAGGCGATTTCGGCATGTATAACGCTTACATCAAATCCATCGGCTGGGGTCGTTACCTCTTCTGGTTGCTTTTAACCGCATTTTCCGTTGTTGTTACCAGATTTCCTGGTAAGATACCTTTTCTTGTCAATTATACACAACCTACTCTATACTAACTATATATACCAGTGGCTTTTATTCGAATTTGGTATTCCAAAGATGGAGGGGATACCACGTACTTCGCCGGTTTTGCGACCATTTACTTTTTCTCAACCTTCACGTGGATTTTAGCCTACGGGTATGTCCGACAGAGTTGAACCGAATTACAATGCTCCTGCTAAACAACTCAATAGTTACTGGTACAACAATCTAATACTGGACAGCGTCGTCAACCTCCATCGTGACTTGCTGCACTCAGTAATGCGGTAAGTAAACGTTCTACGCTACTTTCCTTATACAAACTAACAATTGATAAAGGTCAACTTTGTCTTTTATATCTGGTGTTGAGCGGGCATCTCTTCTCAATAGGTATGCCCCTTAGCACTAACTTATCTTGCACAACTCGATGCTAAATCCCCTGGCTTAGATTCAGCGAAGACATGGCAATTTTTAGCCAACAACTTGGTCCTATTATGACAACTGTTGTTTCATGTATGTCTATAAAACGTCTACACTAATTGAAGCAACTAATTAATCCCCTCGCAGGTCTCTTCCTTGTTATTGCCGATTTTATTTTGGTCTGCACCTCATCTGCGATCAGCGTCATTTTGATTCCTTCGGTGGTTGTTCCAGTATATTTGCTGCAGTCGTTTTACCTACGAACATCGCGGCAAATGAGGCAACTGAGTCTCGAAACCAAGGTTCCGATTGTGAAACAAATTACCGAGGTCTCCAGCGGCATAGAGCATATCCGAGCTATGAAGATGCAAGACTATCTCCTCGCCGACGGCTTTAAACACATTGATAATAACTCCAAGCCTGTGTATATGCTCCGGTGTATTCAA
Source organism: [Torrubiella] hemipterigena (assembly GCA_000825705.1). Taxonomy (NCBI): domain Eukaryota; kingdom Fungi; phylum Ascomycota; class Sordariomycetes; order Hypocreales; family Clavicipitaceae; species [Torrubiella] hemipterigena. Next base: position 76,559 of record CDHN01000005.1, read on the forward strand.
CAGTGGCTTTGGCTAGTTATCAACCTTGTCGTGACATTCATTGCCGTTATGATTATGACTATTGCGCTCACTGCCCGGCATTTGGCATCAGATAACTCTATTGGAGTTGGTATGGTGGCATTGATCCCCCTAAGCGATAACCTCGGTAATGTCATTCGCTCTTGGATGAGTTTAGAAACCTCTTTAGGTGCTATGTGGCGCCTAAAGTGGTTTACCGAAAACACACCGACAGAACAAAATGAGACTGCACTAGACGCAGATGACGTACGACTCAAAAACTGGCCGGAGACAGGTGCCATCGAATTCCGAGAAGTTAACGCTTCGTATAGGTAAGCTTTAGATTTATAGGCTTTTACATGATGACTAACACCCATTGCTAGCATTGGAAGTCGGCGCGTCCTTGGCGGTTTGTCGTTTTCTGTTGCTCATGGCCAAACCTTTGGGCTTATTGGACGTACTGGCTCTGGCAAATCATCCATCCTCCTGACAGCGCTGAATTTCCTCAACTATGCTGGCGTCATTACAATCGGCAACCTTGATCTGAGAAACATACCACTGGATATCCTGCGGCGTCGCATCACGACAATTACGCAGAGTTCTATTGAGTTACCTGGGAGCGTTCGCGCCAACTTATATCCATATCCGGATTCTGCAACAGAATTAGATGACAAAGTCATAATCGATGTGTTGGAATTTCTAGGTATATGGGACTATGTTGATGCTAATGGCGGTCTAGACGCGGATATTGCCCACTTGAAACTCTCCACTGGTCAACGTCAGCTCATCAATATTGCTCGCGCGTTCCTACACCACAAACAGAATAAGTCAAGAATCGCCCTAATGGATGAGGTAACAACGTCCCTCGATGAGGCAACCGCAAAGCGTGTTCTTGAGGCCATCGAGGACACATTTGAGGACTGCACGATCCTGATGGTTGAGCACCGTGAGTCGGCTCTTGAGCATATGGACCTTTCGCTTGAGCTGCGGGGTGGCTACGCAGTCGCTTTGGTAGACCGTACCAAAGCCCATCAGAATACTCTGGCAGCAATTCGTGAAAGAAAGGCTCGTGAACAGAGTGTAAAGGAGGAAGCCAGCAAGGGGTCAGTTGGAATGTTCAGTGAAGTCTCGGAAAGCCGAATGCGTCGGTCTGCGGAGTCATCTCACTGAAAGATCGAGTGAGAATACCATATCTAAGAGCGTCATTCTGTTTCTCTTTTTTTTCATGTACATTTTGTTTTGTCTTGCATTATCTCTCTAGTACATAATCTTCGGTGTAAAAGCGCAAGTACCTAGTATAATAACAGCCACATGGGCCTGTTCTCCAGTTTATAGCTGCCTCATAAACCCAAAAAGAAAATGTCTTACTTTTCTTCACCATCACTATTTGTGCCCTCTATTGTCGTATTCGGGTCCAAAGCCTCTACAGCTTCCCTCTCCGCCATCAGTCGCGCCATCTTTACACACTTGTCCGATGTGTATTTATCCTTCATGCGCTTTGTTTGAGGCACCGGTTTTGTTCTAACTGGTACTGTTTCCAACAGCCCTTCGGCTTGCAGTGTCTTGAAAACAAATAATCGACGGTTGTTCAAGCTAAACATGTCGCCAGTGGTAGGATCAAGCAAGACACTGATGGGTGGGAGGTCCTCGGCACGAAGCTCTTTGTTGCGGATAGCGTTTAGGGTATCTTCGATACGACGACCACAGGAGAACTTTGGTCTGAGCCGAGAAAACGTAAAGTAAACATCTTTAGGGTCGACTCGAGTGAGTGACATTATGTGTGGTCGGAATTTATGGCTGTATGGGCTGAATTATTTTATATTTGGCTTAGTATCTGCTTATAAAAGCGAAACCTGATCTTGTGTGTTTTTTTGTTGATGCTTGTTTCTGGTAGACTGGTTTGTTCAAGCTGGGTCACGTGTTGAGCAGTCAGCGCATCCTCCCGTTGATATATCCGACAAGCTTTCACCACTGCACCGACGACCAACATTGTCGATTGCCTGAAAATGAGTAACAGCCGGTCAATGTCGGAAAAGTCGAACCCTCAGCAATTTTTGATTGGCAGTTGAACTGAAAGCGCAGCAAACGGAGAGAGACATGGTTCTAGGCTCACAGCATGGCACACTAAAGGCAGGAGAAACTGCGTTTTGGCACCTCAGCCCAAGAACCCAAGAATCGTCCGCGATAATGCGTCTAAATAAAGCAAAAACGATATTATCGACTGAAAGGACTTGCTAAGAGGTTGTTTTCAGTGCGGAATACGACAGCAACATGGAAATGTACAGGATGGACTTGAAGCTGCAGTCTGTTTAACAAAAAGATGGAATCATACTGGTATATTCAGTATATTCGAAGTATAATTTGTCATTTTGAAAGTGCTTTTACTCGTTTGTCAGCACATATCGGAAACGAGGTTTGCCGGCGGCAAGATCTAGGAGAGCAGCGTTTGTATCACTCATTGGACGCGTCTCAACCCAAGGCCGGATATCCTTATCCACACAAAACTGCATCATTTCGGCAATTTCCTTCGGACTTGCAAGAGCAGAGCCAGCGACACGACGCCGACCGAGGATAAGAGCGAATGGTGCAAGAGGAATGGGTGTTTCGGGTGCTCCCACTTGGATCAGGGTTCCATCAAACGCTAGAGCTCGAAGGTAGTTGTTAAACTTGGGCTGTACAGAAATGAAATTGGTTAGCGGCGCAGTTAAGTGGAAACATGGTACTGATAGAGCTGAAAACATTGGATCAAACTTACGTCCGAGGAGGAAATGGTTGAGATGATGATGTCAAACCGGTCTACATTCTTACTGACCCAGTTCTCATCATCAGCGGTGGCAATGTAGTCGTCGCAGCCCAATGAAATAGCTTCGTCGCGCTTAGCCTCCCGTCTAGAAATGCCCACTACTTGGTCGGCACCCATAGCCTTGGCGAATAGCACAGCAAAATGGCCAAGGCCGCCGACACCAACAATGCCGACTTTCTTGCCAGGGCCACAACCCCAAGCCTTGAGGGGAGAATACACCGTCGCTCCTCCGCAAAGCAGAGGGGCTGCGTATTCTGGCTTTAGACCTGCGGGCACCTTCATGACGAAGTGGGAGACGGCACGGTGGTAGGTAGCATATCCGCCGTATGCTTTGTCGCCATTTCGATGTTTGGAATCGTACGTGTTGACATTCGAGATTCTGCAGTAGGGTTCGTGGTTTGATGCGCACGCCTTGCAAGGGCCATCTCTTCCAAGACAGGCGTCGGCTTGTGCGCCAACACCAACAAGGTCACCCACTTGGATACCGTTTGTTACGGCAGACCCAACCCGGACTGCGACGCCGACGATTTCGTGACCGACAACACAAGGGTAGTTGGCAGGTACCTTTAGATATCTGTTAGCGTTTTTTATATTGAAATAGGATACAGTGGAAAGGTCTTTCGCGTACCCAGCCAGAGCGAAGCGTAGCTAAATCAGACGCACACACACCGCAATGTGTAATACGAATGTCGATGTTGTCTTCCTCCCAAGCTTTGGGTTCAAACTCGGCCCAGACGAGCTTTCCTTCCGCAGAGGCGACGTCATGGCCTTGCCAGCCCTCGAATTTGTAGTCTGTCATGTCAAAAAGAGAGTAGAGTTATATATAGGGATAGATGTATACTGGTCTAAGATCATGGCAAGGCTACGTCTCCCTGTGACATCAAAAGATATATTTATACTGACAGCCGTCTCCACCCAAGACACCATCAGGATCGACCAAGATCTGCCAATCTAAAATTTACGAGGTGTCGGGGCATGGTGTCTATTTGCAGCGGGTAGTCAAATGTGGCTGCGGGCTGTGATTGGTGGAAGGACATGGACAGGACGGACTTTGCCTCTTTCGCATGGCTTCTACTAGCGCGCCTAATCGGGGAGCTGCAGAACCTAGGCTAGTAGATCTCAAGGGTCCACGTTACTCGCGCGGTGTTTAACACGAGAGCTTTGTATGTGTGTGTATGAGTTATCACCGTCATGACACCATTTGGCCTCAATTATTAAGACGGAGATAGTGTTGACATATCCGCAACAGCCGCCCACCGGGGAGCGAGGATATAAAACACCATGGATCCCCCTCGCAAGTGAATGGTGTTCGTGCTACAGCCACAACTCAAACACATCACACACACAGGCAAAGAGACCTCCCACCTAAACAATGGACCCCACCACTTACAAGACCATCACCACCCAGCGTGGCTACAGCTACAGCTACTACGTCTCTGCCACCAAGGGCCAGAAGGAGACTCTTCTGTTGCTCCATGGCTTCCCGGAGTACGCTGACATGTGGGCTGACCAGGTCGCCGCCTTTGAAGCTGCTGGCTACACCTGCATCGCCCCCGATCTGCTCGGCTACGGCGCTACCTCCAAGCCCGTTGATGGCGAGGCCTACAACAGCGAAGGTCTTGCTCAGGATGTCGCTGATATCCTTGATGCCGAGGGCTCCCCCAAGGTTATTGTCATTGGCCATGACTGGGGCAGCTACCTCGCTGGTCGTTTCGCTAACTGGCAGGCTGCCCGTGCTACTGGCCTCGTCGTTACCAGTGTTGCATACCGCCCTGCCTCTGAGCTTCAGCTTGATGCTGCCAACGCCCAGATGAAGTCGGTGCTCGGCTACGAGCCCTTTGGCTACTGGGGCTGGATTGCTGCTCCTGGCTCTGCCGCTGTCCTGGAAGAGCACATTGATTCCCTCTTCTCCTTGCTCTTTGCCAAGGATGCTGAAATCTGGAAGGTAAGATTTATTTCTTCCGTTTGGAAGTCCCCACTTTCGCCCTTGCCTTTGCCTCGCTCTAGTTCTTTCCAACGGCAGTGACTAACAAATGCTTGCAACTGTAGACCGACTTTACCCCCGCCGGCAAGCTTCAAGAGTGGCTCGCCCAGGACAGACACGTCGAGGAAGCCGAATTCATCACACCCGAAATCAGAGCAGAGCTACTGCGCAAGTGGAAGGAGGATGGCTTCGACGGTAAGCTCGGCTGGTACCGCGCTATGACAGAAAACACACACTGGAACCACGAGAAGAACATCGATGCCGCCCGATTCAAGCTTTCCATTCCTGTTCTGTTCATCGGTGGATCCCGTGATGCCCCTGCTCCTGCTGCTCTTGGCGACCTTGTCACAAAGCCGCTTTGCGAGAACTACACGGGCAAGGTGATTGACAGTGGCCACTGGATGCTTCGCGAGAAGCCTGCAGAGTGGCTTGCCACTGTCCAGGACTGGCTCAAGGAGACATTTTAAGTTTCTAAAGATATAAAATGAATAATTAGAAAAATTTGACGCGTTTGCTTTTCGCTCAAATGGTTCTGTCTCTCAAAAGAGTGCGATGCGCCGCTGTCTGTGTTTTGGCTCCGCAACCTAAAGCGGCTTCCCACGGCTCCTAGCCCCTATTGCCAATCAGCAATACTTGCATGTAAGTTGGGAATAACGGCTGTCGCTATCCAATAAGTGGGGTCTGCCGTTGTGAAGAGACTTTCTCGTTGGATGGTTCTCGAAATCTCACCAGCTGACGACATGCGCCGGCTACACGGCACGCATTACACCTGAAACTGGTTGAGTTTGTGTAATTTTGTAAATTATCTACTATTACATGAAAGACTCAGTAATCTGCGATGATGATTCTTCCAATATCTGTGCAGCCGATTGTTCCTGTGGTATCCGGCTGCCCTATAGGGATCCCTAATAAGCCGAACAGCCCACATCCAAATCTGACATCAGCTCTTCCTTGATATTGGGTCTACCGCCAGCAAATCCAATTGGCTCGGCAGTCGCCATTATTTCGTTTCAGAAACTCTGCGCCACTCTAGGGCTACTCATTCTGACGTATACACTTCCATGCATGGCTCAATCAACCGAGGAGCCGGGACAAACTCCTCGGCCTGGTGATGTTGGCGATACCGACGGCGCAAGATAAAGAATTGATAATAAGGGAGCCGTGTAGTCTAGAAAATGTAAAATAATCCAAAAATAATCCAAACTATACGCAAAAAGTACTTTGTCCCTCCAGCAAGCAAGCTGATTTCGCTTCCAACCACATAGTGCTACATAGAATACGATGCACGTTCTCATCATTGGTGCTGGGCCAGCTGGCCTTACAATCGCCCAATGTCTGCGCAAAGAAGGGATTTCTTACGAAATCTTTGACCGAGATCTCCATCAAGATGCTCGATTTCAGGGATATTCTATCTCTGTCCACACGTATGTATAGATCATTGTTCAAAGACCTTGAGTTACTGCGCTAACGTGCACAAGAATTATCCAAGACTTTGTCACACTGTTCCCTAACGATATGCCCGATTTCGAACAAGCCACAAGCAACCTTTTGCCGCTTAAAATTAACGCTCAGATTAATGTGCACTATCCGAATACAGAAAACCGTTTAGGTGTGGAGGTAAGCTAGTATTTGGGCTCCTGTCGCTGGGCGCGTAGCTAACAATAAATAGTGTGAGCCGCATTACGCCTACATCAGAGTGGAACGAGCTCGCCTGCGCCGATGGCTGTTGACAAACATTGATGTTCAATGGAATAAACATGCAGTCGAGTTTCATCATGATGACCACGGAGCTACGGTCAAATTCAAGGATGGTACAGTCGCTACAGGAGACTTTCTCATTGCAGGTGACGGTGCAAACAGTAAAAGTATGTCGTGCAGACTGGACAGCATTTCCATATTTCTTTTGCTAATATTCTTTCAGTTCGAGAGCATCTCCTGGGGCGTCCAAACAGCGAAACACTTCGATCATGCCCCATTTCCACCATTTCGGGTGAAATGGAGCTTTCTGGGGAGGCATTCCGACGACAGCTCGAACTATCGCACAGCGCCTACAACTCCGTCAGCGACAATCCACGGTTTGTGATGTTACATGGGATTCACTATGTGTACCCCGATGGCTGCTCTGGTAATTTCTACTGGGATTATTTTGAGGAAGACGACACGGTGGACGACCCTAACCATTGGTTGAGAACGGCAACACAACAGGAAAAGCTGGACTATGTCTTGGGTAAAGTCCACTCGAGTTTCCCACCGCGGCTTTGTGAAGCCATAGAATTAACGCCAGTGGAGGGCATGGTGAAGAAGTACCATCTTTGGAAGGATATCCGCCCTGAAAATCTACCCAACGGACGATGCATTCTTGTGGGCGACTCCGCACATGTCATGGCGCCGTTTCGAGGCCTTGGAGGATTCAATGCCTTTACTGATGCTTTGAATTTATCCCGAGGTTTAATCAAACTCCATCACTCGGGTAATGAAGACGACCTCAAAGAAGTTGAGAAGACGGTTGGCGTCTACAATGAGGAAATGATGCGCCGCGGGCAGGCTGCTGTGGATCGGTCAAGAGCAGGTACTACTGACGCAATCAATACTGCATGGTTTATGCGTCTCATTTTGAAGTGGATTCCATGGGCCACAACGACGTTCTTGAACTGGGGCAACCCCGGAAATAGGCTCAAGCTGATTCCTCGATTGAGAGTCGAGTTGCCAAGCGATTCAGCTTCTTAGCAAGGGCTGGTTACTCCTTGTTTGTTTTGTGTTATAGAGAAGAAGCGGTATTGTGAATGAGTGTTATATTACGATTATATATTTACAAGAAGTATTATTATACAATAGAGCCTCGGGTGACCACCTCCTCTCGCTTTGCGTCGGTATCAATCGTGCTCGGCGGATACCAGCTGTGTTTCGAGTCTGCTGTGGAGGGTTGGCGAGTAGGGGCACGGTGAACCAGCACCTCATCCATCTCCGTTTCTTCATTGGCACGATAATACCGCTCCTCTTCCGATGTTCGGGAGATCATGGAATTCGGGTCCATTGCCCGACCTGATGTGCTTCTGGTGCGTTTGCGACTGAGTGATCCATCGCCCGATGGATTGGAGGTCGATGCGCTTGCTTGAGAAGGGCGTGTTATTCCTAATTTTATGCCCACAAGCTGCATGGCTGGCCGCATCGTGGGAAGGCAGGCCGATATGACAGCGGCGCACATTTCAATGTCGGTCCAGACAAGCAGAGGGAACAAAGTATAGCTCGCGTCTTCTCTGGAGTAGTTGAATAATACAGAAACTCGGTATGCTGATGTAAAGACGGTACTAGTAACAGGTAAGACGAACATTAGCAAGATGGAAACGCAACAGCAGTAGACTCGTTTGACTTACAAGAAGCCCAGACCAAATACAAATGTCAGACCAATCTTTTCTGACGTGCGCGTATTGAGCTTCCAAACTTGGGGTATAGGGAGTATAAGAATGGCAATATCGGAGAAAATGGTAGAGCTGGCGTTGGCTACCCAGACACCCATCTCGCTGATGCAGTGACCGGGAAGCGAAGGAGTCCAGAGCTTCTCTGTCGGGACACAAATAAACGTAAATAAAAAGGTGGCAGCCACAGCCCACATGACGACGAAGCTGCCGACGCCAATAACAAGCATCTTGAAGACGGGGAAGTGGAAGATGCGATAGTACATGAGCAGGACGCTGAGCTTAGTCCAGCACATGTGCCATATGTAAATAACTTCACTGACAAGCAGCAGCCGCGCTATTCTGGCGACCTTTTCAGGGCCCAGAGTGTCGGCATGATAGCCCTCGCCTTCTGCATACATGGCGAGGGCGATAGCCACAACCACCCAGTTCCATACCTAGAAGCAACAAAGGACACAAGTTAGCAACAGCAGCCGCAAGGGAGCACAACTGGAGACGGGCGCCATACCATGGAAAACATAATTAAGTAATCGTCGAGCCATAGTTTTTGTTGGCGAATACGGCGGCTAATCAAACGTAGAAGAATACTGGTGACGGCCAAAAAGGTCATCATGGACGAGACAACGAGCGCCCAGCGTCGCATCTGGGCCGGCGTGTAGTTGGGCACGCCCGGAACGGTAGCCTCATCTTTGAAGGGCATGCTGGCTCAGCTCAGTTGTTGTGCGTTGTGTCTTCATGGACCCGGGAGGAAAAAAAAAGAGGAACGAGATCAATCAGTTACGGGGTTTTGTCTTTGTACAGGGCGAAATGTTTCTGGAGCAAAACGAAAAGCAGCAAACCAACAGCGCACGGTCGCCAGATCGCAAGAGGGGAAGGGCAGCGGCGGTCTGCCGTAGATATGCAATGTACAAGGCCAGGGCCCAAACACAGACCGAGACAGAAACAACAGGGGCGCCAACCAACAAGACAAGACAAGACAGCCACTTTTGTGCTTGCTCGTGTCTCGCCCGCCCCATTTCCCCGCGTGGTCCTGGCGTTGTCAGTGTCTGTCGTGCATGGCGGCGCCCGGGGTTGGTTAGATGGGTGGCAGGTATCATCACAGTGGCGACAAATAGGCAGAGTTGGGACTATAGAGATACATGCAGGATCCCTGGACGCGCAGCGGCTCGTGGCTTCTGCAGACCAGCGAGCGGCATGACAAGCACCGAAACCATACCATACTACTACTGTAGCCTTGTTTCCTTTGTCGTCCGCCTCGAACAGCAGCAATAATGCTAGCTGCAGTAATAGCAGAAAAGCAGTACAAAAGTCCACCTGTCTGTGCAATATCGGAGCATCAACAGACCCCCAGCAACTAAATTAACACAACGGCAACACTAGCGGTAGACCTAGTCACCGCTGCTATTAGAGGCAAACAAAGCTTGACTAGAAACAGAGACTAGCGCCGGGGCTAGGCTGCCCCTGTGGCGGCGGCAGTTGGGTTGTCAGGCCCAAATCCGCAATGATTGGCACAAAACCACATGCAAAAATGACAACAACCAGCAACTGCACTAGACAGCAGACAAAACTATTTGCAGCGCAACGGCATGGCGGCGTGCGGCGTGTGGTCCTAGCTCCCCTGCAGCAAAAAACGAGGCGTACTGGTTCGTTCTTCAGCTCGCTCCCTCTCCACGTCTCCGGGGCCGTTTTGTGGCTGTTATAGTTTGCCAGCAGGATCCCACGGCAGCAATAACAGAGGCAGGAAAAGACGTCCACAGTGGGCGTGCTGGCTTGTGCATTCACTACTGCAGGCTCTTCCGTAGCATGTGGTGGTAGGTAGCGTTGCAGATTGTCATAGCGCAAGCCCAATTCTCCCGCCTTTTTGTTTATTCGTGGGTATGGTGACGATGCCATTCGGGCCGGCTACGTTTGACGCAAGGTTTCCCCGCTTTCTCAGAAGAAGCGAGGTCTGCTTTGGAATTAAAAACGAGACGTAAAGTGAATCGGACGACTGGGGTTTTGACAGCTCGGTTTCGGTCGAAATAGCCCAACATCGCCAAGTAGCCGATGGATTTACCTGCATCGCTCTCGGCGATCGTCGGGGTTCGTTAAATGGTCCACCAATCACTGGGGGCTGAAGAGGTTGCCAGCCTTGGCTCACTTTGGGTGCATGGTCATTGGCTGCGGATGCTATAGGTGCGCCAAGCCGGACGCTAACTATATTATAGACATATGTATCAGACGCGTGTGCTATATACACGGTTGGTCCTGCGTGCGCAATATTTACAGTCCAGGGCTCACACAGCCAGCCTTCTTCTACAGGCCAATATACATGAACGGATATAACAAAGCTGGATCTGCTTATTTGGAGACATATTGCGCAACGTAGGCAACCTCCATCATGCTGTCTGTGCCGGCGTGTGTGTCTTGGTTGGGGTTACCAGGCTGTAGAGAATATGTTAGCACAAAGCAAAAGGGAGTAGGAGATGGAACAAAATACGCACCCAGTTACCGCCAACAGCAACGTTGAGAATGAAAAAGAGCGGGCTGTGGCAAACGCGACCCCAGATATCAGCATTGTTGATGCGCGCTCCGCTGATCTGTTGGTACTGCTTTCCGTTCATAAACCAGGTAATCGTCTGCTTCTTCCAGTCCTTGGGGCGGCGATCGAGCTCCAGACGCCAGGTAGTGAAGCCCTTGGGGTTGAAGCCGACGGGAGAGCCAATGCCGTTGCCCTCACCGCAGATGCCGCCGGGAGACTTGTCGCAGTGCATAGTACCATGACCTGTAGACTGGCCGTTGACTGTCTCCAGAATGTCGAGCTCGCCGCAGAGGGGCCACGAGGTGCCGTGGCGAATGGAATCGCCGAGCATCCAAAACGCAGGCCAGATGCCCTGCTTGCCACCGACAGTGGCGAGGTGAATAGATGCCTCGACACGAGTCAGCTTGTCAGCAGGAGGTGTAAAGGTGTGCTTGCTTTCAAGACGACCGGATGTCCACTTGTTGTCCTTGTGGCGAGGGATGAGCTCGAGTGTCTTGGATTTGCTGATGCGGACATTGTCAGTACTTCTGGCATACGTCTCGAGTTCGTTGTTAACACCGAGGTTGCCCGCGATGATGTTCCAGTTACCCTCGTCCGGAAAGCTGCCTTCTTTACCGCCAAAGTCACTCTTCCACTCCAAGTTGAAGTTGGGGTAGATGGGAGGAGCCGTGGCCAGGGCAGCTGGGACAATGGCCAGAAGAGCCGTTAGGATGGGAGCGGAGATCATGGTGTGGAGAGATGGTAGATCGTGGCTGGGTGGTTCCTAGATGAGGAGGGACGATACGGAATCGAAGATCACAGTGCTAGCAGACTACACGGGAAACTTAGCCGCTACTGAGGTGCGCAATCTACACCTTTTATGCATTGCAATCACCTCAGAGCATGTCAGATGAACAGGGGCTCAGAGTTGCATGAAGAAATGGATTCGCAGCCCATAGCGCTTTTTTCATGTCAGCATTCGGAGCTTTTTGGTGGTATTCGGACATCGGCCCGAAACGGGCACGCACGAGAGATGAAGGCCTCTATGCGCATGAACAAGAAGAAACGTCAGCCAAAAGTCTGTTTCGATGCTCACCAGTCATCGAAAATGTATATTTCTGCGTGGAAAACAAACAGTGCATATTGATTATACTGCTGATCTGTTATTTCTTGTGCGAAAAGCCCCTGTCGAGTTCCTCGGTAGCGGTTTGATATGATTGTTAAATAGTAGCCTGGTGTCGCTGATGGGCCTGGCCTGTCAGCGCTAGTGTGTATTCCCGCATCGGATAGTTTTCCACAATACCCATTTCCACGTGGGCTAAAAAAAAGACCGATGAACGATAATGAATCCCGGGTTAATGCTAGGCCTGTCCTGTAATTACCGTCATTGACCGACATCTTTCTGGGTAAGGGTATGCCATTGGATCCGCACGCCACAAGCACGGTAGTCAGGGTTGCCAAGCAAGAACAACGTATGATGCACGGCGGATTAGGTCGAAGCGGTAGTAAAAAAGAAGCATGTAGTATTAGAAGGTTATTAAGGTAGGTACTGCATATGACATCCTCGCGGCTAATGTACAATTAAAGCGCCAACGCAACCAGAACCGCGCCGACAAGCGCAGCAGCAGGGGCTCCAAGACGAGCTCCAGCACCGGTAATGGGAACGGTTGTGGGCTGAGACGGCGTGCCAGAGTTGCCACCGGAGGGCTTGGTGCCAACAGGCATGGTCATAACCTGAGTAGTCTTGCTGCCTACGGGGCAGTTGGTAACAGTAGGCGCGCAAGAGGTAATAGTGTAGACAGTGGTGATGGTAGTGATACTGCCGCCGCCGCTAACAGGCACTGTGGTGAGCTTAGGAGCAGTGCACGACGACGTGGGCAGAGGAGCACGCGTCACGACATCGGGGGTCGAGGATGCAGGCTTGCAGGTAGGACAGATGACGGTAGAGACATCGGCGGCGGCAAGAGCTGTGGGTGTGTCTGGTTAGGAGACATGATCCATGCAGGCTTCCGTGAACAGGAAATGCGACTTACTAGCCAGAGAGGCAATAGTGAAAAACTTCATTTTCTTAGATTTTCTTTCCTGTAGAGATGCAATGGCAAGAGAGAGTTTGAGTGGAGGGGAGATGGATTGCAGATGGCAGCAGCAGCAATAATAGTAATACTAGCAGCAGAGGCGAAGCTGCTACTCCTTCGTATATCAATCAGAGGCCCTGCCATCATAGCAAAGTTACTGTGACGGTGCAATACGGCTATGCAGCTACGCGTTCTAGTGTAATTGCCAAGCACAATTCCCCCAGAAAACTGGTCCTGGTTGTCGCTTGTCTTAGCATCCGACGCCCGGAAGCTGGGCTTGCCGTTGCGAATTGTGGGCGTGATGGCGACGCTGATTGGCCAGCGATTATCTGATCAGATTAAAAATCCAATCTCCCCATCCAAGCGTCCGCGCTAGCACAGGCTAGTGGCTGAGACAATTTGCTGCAAGGTACAAATTTGTACGCCCAGGGAGACACCCAAAAAGCAAGTCACAAAGAGGGCGTCGGGAGGCCTGTGTTCCGGCCACCATCGAGGACTCCGACCCCAGAAAATAGACTGGATCGACCCAAGGCTACTGCTTTTGCCTTGCATCTAGAGCCTATTTGGGAGATTGGCCTTTGGAATCATTCCTCCCGGCTCAGGCCTCATCCGAATTTAGCGTGTAGTTTTGTGAATAAGGTTGCACAAGAGTGCAAAGAGGCAGCCATTGTTGACCTTGGCGCGTCTGATTTGGCCAAGTTGAGATATGCTTTCGGACGCGTTGGCTTCCGGCAGAGAAAAAGAACTATGATATAACAAGCCCGTGCTGCGGCCATTGCTGTACAGAAGCTACCATTGCTTGATCTCATCACACTCCAATTAACACTTCTCCTCCTAAGGATCCATACATCTCCATCATGTACTTCTCTCAGGCCACTATTGCAGCCGTCGTTGCTGCCGGACTCGTGTCCGCTGCTCCCGCCACTGTTGCCAAGCGCGTTGCCGTTACTGATGGTTCGTGTTGTTTTCTTATAGACCATCGATGCAATGGCTCGACTTACTAACAACTATGGTGATGAAATAGCTGATATCCTTCAGTACGCCCTGACATTGGAGCACCTCGAGGACACCTTCTACCGCGAGGGTCTCCAGAAGTTCTCCGAGAGCGACTTCAAGGCTGCCGGCTTTGACTCGGTTGTCTACAACAATGTCAAGACCATTGCCAGCGACGAGGCTGCACACGTTGAGTTCTTGACTGGTGGTCTTACTGGTAAGCCTCCTGTTCTTTCTGCTACTGCAGCAGCATATTGGCAGCTTCCATCTACTTGATGCAGCTCCGACTAACATACACAATAGCTGCTGGTGCCAAGCCCGTTGCTGCCTGCACATACGACTTTGGTGTCAAGGATGTCAAGAGCTTCATGGCCACCGCCTCTGTCCTTGAGGGCGTTGGTGTTTCCGCCTACCTCGGCGCCGCTGCTGACATTATGAGCAAGGGCTACCTCACGGCCGCCGGCTCTATCCTCACCGTCGAGGCCCGCCACTCCTCGTACGTCCGCGCCAGCTTGAAGCAGAAGCCCTTTGCCCAGGCCTTTGACACCCCTCTGTCTCTGGACGAGGTGTACTCCTTGGCCTCTGGCTTCATCAAGTCGTGCCCCAAGGAGAACGCCGCACTCCCTGTTAAGGCTTTCCCTGCCCTCGCTCTTGACCCCAAGGCCGGCACCGTCAAGACTGGCGACGAGATTACTCTGTTGACACCCAACTACATTCTCAAGGGTGCTGAGGGCCCCGCCACCATCTACGCTGCCTTCATCTCCGTCACTGGCCCTACCTTTGTCGAGGCCAAGCCCGTCGAGGGCGGCTTCAAGGTCACAGTTCCCAAGGGCTTTGGTGGTCAGAGCTACGTGGTCCTGACAAGCTGCAAGGACGCCGTCAACGACGACACCGTTGCTGCCGGACCTGCTATTGTGGAGATTAGCAACTAAAGCAAAGAAGCAGTGATTAAGCAGAGAAGCGGAATGATATCCGAACCTTATTTAATTCTAATGTAATTTACCTTTTTTTTCCCCTTTCAGCTCCATGCCCTTTATCCTTTTTCACATTGCCACTTCTGCCGGCTTTGGCATCGTATGTCGTTTACGAGTGCATGACGTGTTGATGTGGATATCTCGCTCATGCGGCGTGATGTTGGCTGGTCTAGATGGAATCCGAGAACCAATCAACGTCGCTCTTTATTGGCCAGTGTTTGGTGCCAATTAACCCCGGGTTAGGAACGATGGCGGGGGATCCTGGAGAAGCCGTTGATAGCCATTCGATGCCGGGGAAGGAGGTGCGGAGAAGCGAACCAGCGTTGAGGGGAAGGCGGGTTAATGCTGTAGCAGTGATTTAGCCTTGATTAAGCGGAGACGGAGTGGATGCGAGAGGGAAAGGGGAGCCTGGGGCAGAGCCCAAAAGGAGCAAAGAAAGCCATGCGTGCTTTGTTTTTGTGTACAGACAGCGTGTACGGTGCACGGTGCCTCAGCGTGCTGTCCAGCATGGTGCGTGTGGAGAAGGCCAACAGAGCCCAACAAAGGGGGGGAAATTGCTAACCTTGGAAAAGGAACGGGCTAGGCTGCGCCAGGCTGGGCGCCGGGGGGCGCGGGCTGCGCGTGAATTTGACCAAAAAAAGTGTAAGCCCGTGAGTTTATTTCAAACAAAGAAAATTTTGCGCAGGACGTTGTAGCGGAGAAATTAACTTTTCGCTTGTTTTTTTATTTTATTCTATATGTCGTTTTTACGCGTTTGCGACCATGACGAACATACCCCTAATGAGGCACACTAAGAAATACACTAACGGGGTGCGTTCCTGACGCTGGTTAGGTGCTAAGGACTTAATGTAGGACATCGATGAAAACGGTTCGTGGGTCTTGCGGGGAGGGCGACAGGCAGTAGTGGCCATGACAGGCCAGGCTAGTGCTGAAGGGGCCCGCTGTTGTCGGTCTGTCGCATGCACGCAAACAGACGATGGCATCAAAATAAAAGTCGAACCAGATAGACAGATGATCAACCTAGAGTGGTGCTATTTCATGTACGCCATACATAGTATAGTCGGTATTTCTCTCCTGATATGTATTCCATGGCTTCTACCAGCTGGTAGCACCTGGCAGCACCTGGCAGAACAGGCAGCCGTGGGGCAGCAGCACAAAGAAACAAAGCGGAACACGGAAAACTTGTCTCTGCCCATTTTTTGCTTCCGAAACCGCCACCCGAACCCAACAGTCAGCCTCCGATCGGCCCTGGCAAGCGAAGCAAAAGGAGGCGCCAACACTGGACGCTGTATGGCTGTCGAGCTGCACTAGCCATGGAAAATTCTGCGCCAATGCAAACTTGCATCGGAGGCGTCGTCTTATTTTCCGCGATGTCAAAAGCCGACGACATCTCTTTTCTTTGTTGGTGTCGACCATCACCACCAAGACAATGGCAGGGTAACATGGGCCTCTGCTGCGACGCTGCATTCCAGAAGCTCACCAGAAGCAAAATTACAATACAAAGAAAACACTGCTGCCCGACGCCGGAGTCGGATAAGTGGTCCCCTGCGCTCCGCAAAACCCACTCCCCCACGCACTTTTGGAGACACGGGCCCTGCTGTTTGCGCTCACAATGCGCCCAAAGTAATCCTTCTCAACCAAAGCTGGGCTGAGGGGGAGCTGGACTGGGCTTTTTTTCTCTCCAAATTGCCCGCAAGCCGCGCCCCTCTCTCTCCAAAAAGGCAAAAATGACAAAGACGGAGACAAATCTTGCATTAGCCGCGCTCCACTCACATTAACAACCTCCTCGCACTCTCCGTGACTGGCTTTTGCCTCCCTGCTCCATGCTTTCCCCCAGAAAACCTTAGTTAAAAACAAAGCGGAGCCCCCTCCACCCCGTCTTCAGTCAATTTCTCGACACCAGTCGTCCCTTGATCCCTCTTTTTTTGTATTCTGCATCTTCCTTGTACTTTGCGACGCGTGTGTACACATAGACAGATACAACATACACACCTTGACAAAGTCTAGTCGCCGCAACCCCATCCTCTCTCTACACACACACCTACACAGCCAGACACCATGGCCACGCCGGAAAAGGGCGAGAAGCAGGCGCCCCAGCGCCCTGCCAGCATCATGGATGCTGACGTCGAGTCAACCGGTCGTCTTGAGGCCAAGCCTACCAACGATACCGTTTCCCCCATCATCAACTTTAAGACGCTGACCTGGTGGTAAGTTCCAACTAGATCCTTGCTGTGTTGCCTGCGCATGCGCAACCCTACGCATCCGGCGGCGCACATGCACCGCGGCTCCAGCCGTAGCACCAGCGCCAGCAACAACGACTAACATTTCTCTCTCTATAGGCAAGGTGGCATCGTTCTCGTTGCTGAAACAGTCTCTCTGGGTATCCTTTCCCTGCCCAAGGTCATCGCCTCCGTCGGCCTCGTCCCCGGCATCATCCTCATCCTCATCATGAGTGGTCTCTCCACCTGGTCCGGTCTCATGCTCGGCGAGTTCCGAAAAGAATACCCCCACGTCGAAAACTTTGGTGACGCCGTCGAGGTCATTGGCAAATCCATTGGCATGGGCCCTCTGTTCCAGGAAATCTTTGGATGGGCCCAGGTTCTGTTCCAAGTCTTCGTCATGGGCGCCCATCTGCTTACATGGACCATCTGCCTCGATGCCCTGCGTGGCGGTGGCGTCTGCAAGATCATCTGGGCTGTGATTGGCCTGGTTGTCTTTGCTCTGCTCAACTTGCCCCGAACCCTGAAGCTCACTAGCTGGACCTCCATTACTTGTAAGTTGTATTCTTATTCGTCGGTATTTTTTTCACCTGAAAGAATCACGAGAATTGATTACTAGCACATGGCAACACCTGAACTAACCACTTTTTTTCTCCTCATGTAGCCTGCCTTTCCATCACCATTGCCACTCTCCTGACTGTTGGCTATGTCGGCACCAACAAGGCGCCGGATGTCGTCGTTGAGATTACCAAGGTGGTTCCCTTTACGACTGCCTTCCTCGGAGTGACCAACATTGCCGTCGCTTTCTGTAAGTACCCATCTTGTGTTTCACACTTAAAATCACTTTGCTAACGATGTGGTTTTCTCCAGCGAGTCACTCGTGCTTCTTTGGCGTCATTGGCGAGTTCAAGAACCCCGAAGATTGGCCCAAGGCCCTTGCCCTGCTCCAGATCATCGACACATCCCTCTACCTCATTGCTGCCATTGTCATCTACGTCTATGTTGGCAAGGATGTGCCCGCACCCGCTCTACTCGCCGCCACCGACTTCAAGTGGCACATTGCCATTTGGGCCATTGCCATTCCCACCATTGTCATTGCTGGTGTCATCTACGGCCACGTCGCTGCCAAGTACGTCTTTGGTCGTATCTTCCGCAACAGCAAGCACCTTGTCCACCGCACCAAGCGCTCCACCATCGTCTGGGTCGCCATGATCTTTGCCATGTGGGCCGTTGCCTTGGTAATTGCCGAGTCGATCCCCATCTTTGACAGCTTGCTGGGCCTTCTGGCTGCCCTCTTTGTCAGCTGGTTCTCCTATGGCCTGCCTGGCATCTTCTGGCTCTGGATGCACCACGGCAACTGGACCAGCTCTCCAGCACGTGCCGCCAAATTTACCGCCAACATCTTGCTTGTCATTACGGGCGTCATGGTTTGCGCCCTGGGCCTGTGGGCGTCTGTTGAGTCTATTATCGAATCCGAGACTGGCAAGCCCTGGGCTTGCTAATCATCGCACGATATAACCCCATTTGCATATACACGAAATACGAACTGCCCGCCCCCACCCCACCCCCCGAACGCCACACCTACGACCTAGTACATACATGCATACACATTTTGACGACGTTTGGCCTCAGCAAGCAGTAACAAGACGCATTCTCCATGTTTTTGTTTCCCCTTCTGGGTAGCAGTAGCAGCAGCAGGAAGCCTTCGTGTTTCGTATTGGCATTCGCTGGCTGCCTGGCTGACTTAACTCCCAAGCGCCCCACGACATATTGGATTCCTTGTTTTCTTCGTTTTTATTTAGATACCTAATATTGACAAAGTCATTGTTGTTATTACCAAGTTGTAAAAGCAATCACGTAGTTCATGAGTTCCATTATTTTCTGTAAAGATCTATTTGTTTTATATTACACTCATTTACGACTCTTATCTACCTCGCAATTCACATAGAGACAGCGGGCGCGGGGAGATTGACACCGAGAATCTCGTAGACCTTGCGCGTGTAGGCGCGGCCGGTGGGAGTACCCATCATGCCGTTCTGCATTCTGTTCATTGCATAGGTAAGCGTCATGCGGCGGTCGACATCCATGATGACGAGCGATCCACCATAGCCACCCCAGAAGCAGATGCGGCCGGTGGGCAACATGTCGGTCAGGAAGGGGCTCTGGGGCAGGCCGTAACCCATACCAAGCTGCAAGGGGACGCCAAGGACCAGATCAGCGCCGTTAGACTGCTCCTCAAAGATACGGTCAATGGTCTTTTGTGAAAGCAGACGAACGCCGTCGACCTCGCCACCGAGTGGGATGACAGAGAGGGCGCGGTTCATACCGCGGGAGTTGGAGTGGCCATTGGCGGCACCCAGCTCCGCCTTTCTCCATGCCGAGGTGTTGGCAGCATCGTTGGGCATGTTGGGGTTGAGGAACGTCTTCATACCAAAAGGCGGCTTGACGGGTGCATCTCTGTATGCGTCGGCGACATTGTTGTTGAGCGGGATCAGATCGCTGACACGGGCAAGGTCGGCATCCTTGCAGCCAATCTGGAAATCGGCGCCCAGAGGCCCCGTAACCTCCTTCTCGAGGAACTGCGGCATAGTGAGGCCTGTGACGCGGCGGACAAGCTCGCCGAGGAGAAAGCCCATGGTAATGGCGTGGTAGCCCGAGGCAGTGCCGGGCTCCCACCAGGGTGCCTGGGCCTCGAGACGAGAGGTGGCTGTGTCGAAGTCGTAGAGTTCCTCCTGCTTGGTCTCGACCTCGAAGCCAGCGAGACCCGAGGTATGCGACATGATGTGGCGGACTTTGACGTTTTCCTTGCCGTTGGCGGCAAACTCGGGCCAGTACTTGGCGACGGGCTCATCGGGGTCGACGAGGCCGCGCTCGATGAGGACAAAGACGGCAAGACTGATGAGGGTCTTGGTGGACGAGTAGACGTTGACAATGGTGTCCTCTTCCCAGGGCTGTGTCTTGGCGGCGTCCTTGAAGCCGCCGTAGATGTCGATGACGTTGGTGCCGTCAATGTTGAGGGTGATGGAGGCGCCGAGGTCCTCGCCGTTGTCGAGGTTGGCCTGGAGGAGGGCCTTGACGGCCTCGAATTTGGGGTCGCAGTGGCCTTGGACAGTAGCCATTTTTGTTTAGTTTGTGTGGTAACGTAGTGGGTTGATTGGAACAGAGTGGAATGTAGGGGAGGCGGTTCCTCTGTCCTGTATTAATAACAAGGCTGCCTGGGCTGGGATGCGAAAGACTACGTGGACGCCCTTCGGAGAGTTATAAAAACTACCTTGGCGGGTACAAGACGTCACCAGCAGACGCGGGGTCATTGCTGTCCTCACCGCGGGGCAACACAGGCAACCGTGTAGCCGCGGCCGGAGTTTTGCTCTCTTGGGGTTCCGCCCAGATGGGGTCCATATTGAAAGTGGCGGAGTTGTGGGTTGCGGGAGTCATAATAGGCGGGTTCCCCGGCGGTGCATCCAGCCTAAAGCGGTAAGCAACCGGAAGGATCGGCGTTCTTTGTTTATCGGGAGATACGTTGTGGTCAAGTGAGATGACTCAATAAGCACTGAAGACTTCTGTTTCTTTCTGTAAATAAAATTTTCTTGGAATAAAAAATTAGTAACCCCTGAAATAGGCGACCAAGAAATCTCTATAGGGGGTTTATTGTAGAAGAAGCACGGAACAAATGTACTGTCTGCGCCACCATCGGCCCACCAGTAACTCAATTATACCTTGCGAACCGGGTACTTGCACCGGGCTATATGCATCATCTCACTCAGCCAATTATAAAACAGTGGGCTGTTTCATTAATATTCATCACCAGCTATTCATCACCCGAAACTATAGAGGCAGAGAGAGATACATGGATTGATTATGGTGATCTGATAGCACATGCTATAGCACCGTTTATAACTGCACGTGTTGCCTATATGGAGCAATCAAGTTTTACCGTGAGGACATTATTTGCATGAGTCACTTTTGCCATGGCCATTGTCCTTGCACCCATGGTAGCAGTACCCAATGTACATAATCAACCCACTATCACCACCATCACAGCGGAAGAGTGAGTTGCGCTTGCTGTCTTCGTTGGTGGGCTGGCCGGCATCCGCCAGAGCCTGAGCAACCTGGTCGCTGTATCTTCCTACACGTACATTAACATTGGTTCAATTTTGTATCACTCAAGATTTTACCAATTCTAAGTAAAGTAGAGCCACAGTAGTAGAGCCCACGGGTGCAGTTTTTCTGGGTGGCATCCGACTTGGCAGATGCCATGGGTGCCACGGCGGCGAGCGCAGCAGTAAGAAGAGTAGCCTTTAGCATTTTAATGACAAATTTTCTGTTCAAAGATGTTAAAGTATAGTAATAGTATATTATGTTTTATGAGATAATGAGTAGAGGAACTTCTTGGAGAGTGCGAGAGGATGAGTCCTCTTTATAGAAAAGCAGCCGTCTCATCTCCTTCCCAGTCGTCAGGATGCAAAGGCGTCAGCCATATCAATTTGTCATTTTTTAATATTTCCTTCATGCATGCCAAGAATTGTACCAAAGATGCCCGTCAATTTCAGTCCTTCCAATTGATCTCGCGTTTCTGTTGCCATCAACCATCCTTCCGCAGCAGCCATCTCATGAATACGAGACACACATATATGCAACTACTCTATCCTACAGCCAATAAACATTCTTAATGTCCTGCACCATGATGCATGTACGGTTTGGCGCTGCTTATGAAGCCCGTTTTGGCTATGGTTGCGATGCGAGGTGCAGCTTCTCAGCCTGATTCTATACGCAACAACCCGGGCAACAGGAAAATGGCTCAATTTTTTTACATTTACTTTACAAGATGCGTATTTTAGTTTAGTATTCCCCATATTTGTCAAATATTCATTTTCAAGGGACAATAGCCCAATCCAGCTCCCATGCCATATTGCACCAAAAAAATAGACACGCTAAGCTTGGCCGCTATGGAACCTCTACGGCGGGGTCGTGTACCTGCGCCACCATCGGCCCATCCCCTGCAATATCCCCCGCCCTTGTATAAGACCCCACCACATTGTGAACTGCATCGTATGGCGGACTACATTCTAAAACAGTAGGTGGAACATCTGGTCTTCATTGACAAGTTTAGTTACTATCTCCAGGAGCTATTGAGGTGCGAGATACATGGATTTGCTTGTAGTGCCCAATAGCGGATACCAATTGTAAATAGACCAGCGTTGATGCAGAGATGCAAGTTGGAACGCTGCTCTAGCGGCATTGGTCATTGACAGCAACGCCGTTAGTCTGGCAGGTGTTGCCGCAGAGGGTAATAAACTCAATCACACCAGTATCACCACCCTTGCACTTGAAGAGTGCGTTGGCCCTGTTGAAGCTGTTGGTGTCCTGGTGGGCATCGACCAGAGCCTGGACGATCTGGTCCTCGTAGCGGCCTATAGGACATTAGTACTGAATCCATTCATTTGTTATTGGGAGGGAAACTTTACCAATCTCGCGCAGAGTAGAACCGCAGTAGTTGTATCCGAAGCTGCAGTTTCTCAGAGCGGCTCTCTTCTCGGGAGCAGCAGCAGCCATAGGTGCGAGAGCAGCGGCGGCAAGAGTAAGAACGGTGGTGGAAAGCATCTTGAAGATGGGTAAAGTAGTACTAGGCTTGGAAAAGTAGAGTATAGTGTTGATTGTTTCTTGTGTGATGAAGAGTAAAGAACACCATCGAGAAGAGGGGGAATGCCTCCTTTTTATACACGAAGGCTACGCCACGGTTCCTCTTGATCGAGTATGTCACTCACTCGTCCACCCTAAGTCAGAACGTCTTGTACAGCCCGATAATACATAGCCTGAGCTTGGATGAAGGGGTTTTCTCCTCTTGGACTTGGCCGAGCAGTTCGCCCCGACTTCGCTGCCATCGACGAAAGCTACACCAGGCTCGTTCAGTATGATGCAGTACGTCACTCGCTGCAAGCATGCCTCTTGTTTGAATACGCTATGATACAGAACAATACTGCAAAAGAAAAATGAGACTCAATCTGGATTGTGCCGAGCAGCTTCCCCTGCCCTCATGGATATCATCATCAGCAGTATTGGGTTTGGCTATGCTGTGAATGCGGGTGATGCAGATACGGATACGACAGCCAATGAAATAGCGTCACTTCCTGCACTGCAATGCACGTACGGCTCGGTGATTGCCTATACAGGCGCTCTCACCGAGACTTACCTTGTATCACATTTTGCTCGCCGCGATGCAGCATCACAGCCTGATTGGTAGCCTTCACAGCCAGCGCTTACAGCTAGCCCTGGAACGAGGGAGGGCTATTTCTCACCCATGGCTAGCACGATTGGTACCCACCGTTCAACGTAGTGCCAATGCATCTGTATTCAATTACAAAGATAACAAAAGAACACATAACTTTTAACAGAAGAATGTATCTGCTACGTCATATTACGACCGACCAGGCTCGTGAACAAGGCTACGCTTGCCGAGCCGTGCAGCGCCCCACGGCCCAGGCAACACTACGTTATCTAGCCTGGCCTTCTTTAGGCAGCCTGCCTCGTGAGCGCCCAGGCGCCCGACATCCACTCACAAAAACTGAAATGCTGCAGTATGTACGGTTAGTCGGCCCCGCGCGTCTGCCTCCAATGATTGTCAAGAATCAACAGTTACAATCGTGAGCCATCATGCAGTCCCGAGAGGCGGGGCGGAATGTGAACCGATAGTCCGTATCCAAGCACGCGCTAGAAAACGGGTCTGGTTGCCCCAATGTCTACAATGCTGTCATAGTCTATGAGAAAAAATAATAATGGAATTATAAAAGCCTATCCATATTGTGCAGGCAGAAATGAATGATCAAAGAACAGAGTTATAGGGGAGCCCATAGGCTGACGGGGCCCCGTCCGTCTAAAATGGACGGGATCCCGTCCCAATTGCCATATCAGGTATAGCGCTCTCCGCTGTCGGCTCAACGCGTCGCGCAAGGGGAAGTCCTGTGAGATTATTGTTCTTGTTGCGCCTGTCAATTTTTATCATATTCCACTGCATATTCAGCCGTTGCTGAAGTATTTATTGCCCTCAAAAATATTTATGCGATCCCCTATAGTGCATCTCTCTTCTTACTTAGCCTTGTATTGTGCAGGACTTCTTGCTCCCTACTATCTTGATCAACTCTTTCCTAAACCTTATTTATACCTCTCCTTCCCAGCTGGTATTGGCCATTTCGAAATTCTTCAGCTACGCGTGCTTCTATACGGGCGTTCTTAGTACTATCCCAGTCGAGATACGCTATTATCTCTTCCTTCGTCCAAGCTCTGGAACCTTTTGGTGTACTACAGCGTTTGCCCATCCGCTTATAATCCAAGCACCAATCGTAACTCTCTTGCTTATATTCTAGTGGTAGCTGTTTTGCTTTTCGATAATCGCGATTGCTTATATAAGTTCCTGGAGGCAACCCTTTGGCCTAAGTATTTCGATCTTCAACATACCTCTAGTATATAGAGCGTGGGTCGTCGTACCTAAGCGGAGAGGATTGCCTAGGTACTAATGGTGATAAATCCGTAATAGGGTGTGTTGATAACTCCCGAGTAGACGGACTTATTAGTAGTGGCTCGGGTTGTGTATTTTCTAGTATATTATCTAATATTTAGCGTCCTTGCCGAATTGATTCGGTCGATGATAAATTCAATAAAATGCTAGGCTCAACTTAAGTATCACTCTCTATTACAGCAGTCGGCAATAGCCTAAGCTCTGTATATTTAAGAGGATATTCCTTTGACATCCTTGTATATCCCAGAACATGGCACTTGCTGCACATACATGGTGTCCTTACAGGAGCCGGTATCTCAACCAGTTCGAAGCCACTTAGCTCTCTCCTAACACTTAACAAGGGCAACCTGGAATTCGTGGCGATTATGTCAATCCTCTAGCGTGGCTCAAGTAGCGAATTTAGAATATCCTTACAGATCAAGTGCTAATATAAGTGGAGGTCTCCTAGCTGTAAAATCCGGTCCTGTGATAATATAGCTTCTAGTTTATGAACGCAGGGTAGACCCTGAGACCTAGTAAAGGCCCCTGAACATGTTGCTGGCGGCGGAGGGTCTTTCTTAAACATTAACCTCCGTTGCAGTTCAATCTTTCGCAATACTTCGTGCGACACCCAGCCACGTACTACGCTATAGAATTCCCCAGACAGCTCAATCGGGGTTCGGATCTGTTGTTTGGCTTGGTTGTATCTTAATTCGGCAAGCTGGTTTGCCAAAACTTGCTTGATTGCCCTCCATGCACTGAATAGGTCCAGGGTAGATTTTTTAAGATAGCTTTTAAGGAGGCTATGAATACCCTCAACTCGTGACGTAACCACGTTATCGAAGTGAGGGTATTGATCAACCCACGCCTTCATAAGCTTCTCTTTATAGGGATCGAGCCACGTGGTTTTGATATATCCGACCTCCTCGATATGGTTGGGGACGTATTTCTGTTGAAACTCTACAACTCGTTAATAGAAAGTTCTCTCATCTGGAGACCCTATAATCGAGTGCTAGTAACCATAAAATTCATTCCAGGTTTCCAGTTTATCGGGTTGGCCTGAGCTTGTCCTTGGTGATTTCTTCATAAAGCTAGGCTGGCAATGTTGAAGAATCGCCTTATTGGCATACTAGAGATATAAAAGTAGCGTTGACGATGGAAAACTGACAGAAACGGCCTTCATATAAGCAAGCTAACAATCTGTCAATATAACAAAGGGCTATTTAATATTTCGGCTTTCGTATAAAAGTTTAAGCTGATCCATAGCCCATAGGTAGTCCTGTTCGCCTTTATTACTAAGAAATGCAAAAGCAATACAGAACGATCGTTAACAAGAGTCGACTCCAATCATATCTAGAAGTAGCATTCTGTATTTGTTTGTTTTATATATATAGTCCAGAATAAGAATATCTAGATAAGCCTGGAGGTATACTATTAAGTCTAGATAGGCAAAGAGTACAGCCCTTACTCTTCTATCAGTATCAGTTTAGAATTGACTCCAGAATCCTTCCTTAAACAATTGGTCCGCGAGAGCGTTGATGCTGCTTTGTCCCTTGGAGGCCTCGCGCCGGGCGTCTGTAATACGATTATAGATATCCTGCTGAGTTGCTATCGAGCTACTATTTTGGCGTATATAGGTTCTAATTTCTCTTGGAGCAACTCCAGCGTTAGAAAGGGTCACGATATAAGATGTATCCGCTCTGGAGAGAGTTCGAAGTACTGGATGGGCAGTCCGATCCTAGCTTGGCTCGTGATTATGCACCGAAAACCGGTTATCAAAGCGGTGTCTTACCGTCTAAGTTGTACAATCCAGAGCCTCCTTGCCCAAGACAGAGAACTCGCAGCCAGTGGTCCGAGTAGTTGTTTTGCATTGGCGCTCCCTAGTAGAAATATGGTGATTCCGACGCCGATCGTATATATATGTTATTGTTTGTTTTCCGCTTCTTTCTTTAGTTGATCTGCCGTTGATAAATACGTAACCTCTCTCTGCAGCCCAAGCATTGATTGCTTCGAATAGCTCTTCCCGTGAGTTATAGTCACCTTCTAGGGGAAGACTATTATCCGGGAAAGAGACGGCTGGCGGGTTGTTTAGAGGCATCTTTATTTTACTTATTTATTTTACTTATTTATATTAATTGTTTTATTGGTCGTAAAGCAATGACAGACTGATGATATCTGCACGCGACAAAGCCACTCTACGCGCGACGCGTTGAGCCGACAGCGGAGAGCGCTATACCTGATATGGCAATTGGGACGGGATCCCGTCCATTTTAGACGGACGGGGCCCCGTCAGCCTATGGGCTCCCCTACTACATGGATTTTGATCATTCATTTCTGCTTGCACAATACTCGACTACAATATTATATTTGACTTACAATTTTTTTTTAAATAAATCTGGATTGTACTGGCTGCGTGTCTACAGTCGTGCTGATCTGGGGAGAGGAAAACATACCTACCCTACACGAAGTCTCCCTCCATAACAAAGAACAACATGTTAGCAAAAAGGCCAGGTATAGATTGGTAAAATAGAATTAATAAGGTTCAAAAATAAAGAAGTTGCATATTTGAGTTTAAAAGCAGCGGAAGTCCTCGTAATTTGCCGTAAACGCTGTGGGATTAAAGATGGCTGAGTTGTTATCCCTTTATCAAAGGCCAACTCCAATCTACGGCGACAAGCCGGTAAAGGTGTGATGAAATTACCTTAGTTACATTTGAAAGCGGCAATTTGAATACAAACTGAGTAAAATCTCGCGTAAGTAAACTCTTAGCTTATCGTATAAAAGATCAACATAGGTTAGTGGATGGTTAAGGATTCTCTTTGCACTTGCCCTTAACATATTGCTGAAGCTTACTACCCACGCTGGAAACATTGGCAAAAAAAGAAGAGGACGGAATAAATATAGAAAGTAAATTATTAAGATAGTGAAATAAAGACAAATAAAAATTAACCATAGCCAAAACCAGAATAATATGCCATAATTATTTAAGCAAGAATACTTGACGAGCATACCATTTAATTGACTCTAAAACTATTTGCTAGTTCCGTCGCATCCTGGCTCTCTATCTCCGACTCGACCGCCCTATTCCGCGCATCGCACTAAATAAATATAGACGATCTACTATAAAATGATCATCACACCCATTTTTTAGCCTTGATGATTAAATACTCTACTCGCACCATAATACAGTTTGATGCTTCGAGAGTCGGGCACTGTTATAACTTTCACGTACAGCAAGCACGTGAGCGCCTGTAGTGCCGGCGTAGCACCGACCAGGCCTCACCAACGTGACTTTGTTCTCTCAAATGTCTCGCGGAATGAACCAAACCCGAAGCCTCTCTATCGTCTGCTGAAGAGACAAAGAAGCACAATTCATACAAAAGAACTGCAGCTGAGTACCATCTAACGCCCCCAAAGCTACGCCGCAATTACTGGATTGATTTCCAATGGCCAACGGGCAAGCCACGTCTCCTCTTCATCCACGGCAAAGAAACCATTATGAATAACCAGTAGCTTTCTTATTAATATCAAGACGAGAAATTTCCACGTTCTGCTATCGCGCATCCCACCGAAATCCTACAGGCCTTCTCCGCACGACAAAAAGGTGAGATTCAACGTTGGCTTGCTACGTTACAGAAAACGCCACACGAGCGCCGCCGTGGGGGAATGTGTAATTACCCCAATGCGGGCGCGGCGCAGGCACGCGTGGAGACGAGAGAGTGACACACAATAGCGACGAAGCAGAATAGGCAAGAGGGCGGCCCTATATTGTGCAAAGCCAATTAATATCGCTCCTGCGCAAGTAAACGTAACACCAGCCCAGCAAACAAAACGGCATGCCAATAACTGCAACGCGAGATAAACGGCTGCTAGCACGCCGGTCCCTGGCAAGGAAGCTTGAGGCTGACATGCACGGTAATAAAAGCCCCTGAAGAGGAATATACACGCTAATACCACTGCCATGGAGAACAACGGGGGGCGCTGGCAGCAGCTGGGAACCAGACAGGCGTGCTTGCTTGCCCCGGTGGGCGGATGTAACCCTACAGACACTAAACGGCCTTTCTTCACAGGCCTCTTTCTCTACCAAGTTGTACCCGCCCGTCCTGTCATCCAGTCTTCTTTTGGCCTGGCTTCGGGCAAATACAGGACGCTAGCACGCATGTGGAGTGGTCCTCGAAGATGTCATGTAACCCTTTGTGCAGAATGGCCGGCCTGCCATGCGCTGGGCCGGGCTTTCCTGGTGGTGCTGGTGCCGATCATTGCTTGGTTACTCCAAGAAACACAAAAAAAGAGTGGACGAAAGGCAGGGTTACCTATGGCTGCTTTGCCAAGTGATTTTAAACTAGCCAGCCAGCCACACGCGACCAAGAGACAAGCACTCAACTAGCAGGGTCCCGTGAGACGGAACTAAGATCTTATGCCCCAGGGATTGTCTTAAAAATCCACCAACCCCCCGCTGAGGAACAAGGAATTCTACCGAGACAGCTTTTTCATCTGACAGCTCGTCGCGCTCCTTTCTTCTTCCTCTTCTTCACCAGTCCTTCCTTACCATCAAGTCACTGCCACTAGCATTGACTGCTGATTGATTCGCCATGAAGTCCATCTCGCTCGCCTCAGCCATTTTTGGCTTGGTGGCGGTAGCCGACGCCGTCAAGGTCAACCCACTGCCAGCGCCACAGGAGATCTCCTGGGGCACCTCCGGCCCTCGCCCCTTTGGCTCTGTGCAGCTCAAGACCAACTACAAGGGAAACTGCGGCAGCGCTGAGCGCATCCTGTCCGAAGCCTGGCAGCGCGCCAGCACGACTATCACCAAGATCCGTTGGGTGCCACAGGCCATCGAGAAGCCCATCCCCACGTTTGAGCCGTTCCCCTCTAGCCTGCCCGCAAAGTCCAACTCGACGAAATTCCGAGCTGCCAAGCGTGATGGTGGCCCCCTCAGCTCCATCAGCGTCAGCGTCGACGACTGGAAGGCCAAGCTTGCTCACGGTGTCGACGAGAGCTACACCCTCGTTGTGGACGGCTCCAGCGAAATCAAGGTGACGTCCAAGACCATCTGGGGCGCCCTCCATGCCTTCACCACTCTGCAGCAGATGGTCATTGAAGACGGCAATGGCCTCGTTATCGAGCAGCCCGTGTCCGTCAAGGATTGGCCCAAGTACCAGTACCGTGGTGTCATGGTCGACACTGGCCGCAACTACATCTCGCCCGCCAAGATCAAGGAGCAAGTCGATGGCTTGTCCCTGTCCAAGATGAACGTGCTCCACTGGCACATTACCGACTCTCAGTCCTGGGCCATCAAGATTGATGCTTTCCCCGAGATGACCAAGGACGCCTACTCTGCCCGCGAAACCTACTCGACCAGCGATATCAAGGACCTCATCAAGTACGCCCGCGCCCGTGGTGTCCGCATCATTCCCGAGATCGACATGCCCGGCCACTCCGCTTCAGGATGGCAGCAGATTGACGAGAGCCTCGTCACCTGCCAAAAGAGTTGGTGGTCCAACGACGACTGGCCTCACCACACTGCAGTCCAGCCTAACCCTGGACAGCTCGATGTTTTGGTACGTTTGACTCAGTTTGTAGGATCAATGCTGTAAAAGCACAACACTAACGATAGCGACTCTACAGAACCCCAAGATGTACGAAACCATGGAAAAGATTTACCGCGAGCTCTCTGGCAAGTTTGCCGATGACTTCTTCCACGTTGGTGGCGACGAGCTGCAGACCAACTGCTTCAACTTCTCCAAGCCCATCCGCGAGTGGTTCGCTGAGGACTCCTCCCGCACCTATTTTGACCTCAACCAGTACTGGCTCGACCACGCCATGCCCATCTTCACCTCTCCCGGCAACACCGGTCGCGCCAACCGCCGCTTGATTATGTGGGAGGATGTCTATCTGTCTGCTGATGCCCACGCCACCAACGTTTCGCGCGAGATCATCATGCAGTCGTGGAACAACGGCGTTGACAACATCTCCAAGCTGACCGCTGCCGGCTTCGACGTCATTGTCTCGTCTGCCGACTTTTTGTACCTCGACTGCGGCTTCGGTGGCTACGTCAGCAACGATCCCCGCTACAACGTCCAGAGCAACCCCGATCCCACCGGTTCGACGCCCTCTTTCAACTACGGCGGCATTGGCGGTTCCTGGTGCGCTCCCTACAAGACGTGGCAGCGCATCTACGACTACGACTTTGACCGTGACCAGACCGAGGCCCAGCGCAAGCACATTATCGGCGCTTCAGCACCCCTCTGGTCTGAGCAGGTTGATGACACCATCATCAGCGGTAAGATGTGGCCTCGTGCTGCCGCGCTTGGTGAGCTTACCTGGTCCGGCAACAAGGACCCCAAGACGGGCAAGAAGCGCACCACAACCTTTACCCAGCGTCTCTACAACTTCCGCGAGCACCTCGTTGCTCTTGGTATCCCTGCTACGCCTGTGACTTCCAAGTTCTGCCTGCAGCACCCCCACGAAGTACGTTTCTTGTGCTTTTCTCTCCATACACCAAAATCACATACTAACAGCCGTGTTTTAGTGCGATTTCTACTACGACCAGGAAGCCGTCAAATAAACGAGAGCGATAAAGGACGCTGTAAAAAGAGAAACTGCTTGACATGCATATCTGTGCACAATTTCCATTTCTTTCACTTTCATGTACATAGTTTTAACGGGCGTTTTGTAAAATTAGTACAACGCTATACAACCGACAACAGAGAACCATTATCATCCAACCCAAACCATCATCATGCCATGATTATATTTACTCCTTGAAAGGGACAGTACGCAGGAAATGCCAGGTCGACCCGTCGCTATACGTCTCTTTGAACCCAAGCACACCCTCGATCATGCTAATCGGCATCAGCGGCGAGATGTACTCGACCTGGTACGAGTTCTTGGGAATGGTCATGGAGAGGCGGTCGTACATGGGCCCAAGACCCCAGGGACTGTTGTGCAATTTCAAATCGACAATTGGCGGCTAGAGGCTCTCTGTTAGTTAATTCTATGGCATAAAACGTTGTTGCTGACATACCTTGTTCGTGTAGTTGTAGTCGGAACGGCACCATCGTGTCATGTACGCCTCGAGCATCTCGAGAGACGGTGAATGGTTAGACAGAATGTCGACCGCGGAGCTGCGCGCATGCACGGTGATGCGGTAGGGTGGCTTTGAGAGCAGGTCGTTGGGCCGCGCCAGCTCCTGCGCCTTGGGCAGATATAACAGCTCGGTTTCCACGCGCGGTGCTTGTGCTTGTGACGCTGCTGAAACGGCGTCTCTGGTAGTAGGTTGGGTGACGGGTGTCTTCTTGGCTGGCTCTTCAGTCACATCCGTCCATTCCGCATCGGCAGCAGCTGCATCTGCCAGTGTGGCTGCTGCAGATTTCGTACTCTCCTCTGCGTCGAGTGGTGTTTCAAACTCCTCATACAAGTCGTCCCGGAAGGACTCGGCAAAGGCCTTGGCGTCGATGACCTTGCTTTTGGGAAGCGTCAGGACAAATGCCTTTTGCGACTCGCTCCAAAGCGTCGTGGCCACTGTCGATTTCCCTACCTGTTGTGGTGTCTGAGCATACATTGCATAGAAACTCTTCGAGTTGTATATCGCTCAAGTTTCACTTACCTCGACAACTAGTTCGAGGTGCCACGCCTTTTGGTGATCGAAGATTGCGAGCATATTGTAACCCCAGTCCTCGTTCTTCTCGTCGTCTACCAAATCCGTAAGGGCCTGGTACCAGACTTGGATGCACGAGATAATGGCTTTGATGACGTCGCCTTTTTCGTCGTATACGTTCTCTAGCTCCGCAAAGAGAATGGGAAACTCGGGCTGGCAGCTAACGTCTCTTCCCAGGACGTCTTTTAGGCCTGTTCTGGCTTTATGCACGGAAGCCTCTTTGTCCTCCCAGAGCGAGCGAAGCGCCATTTGGGCCTTGAGCGGACTGTATACAGACAGTGAGTATCGATCGGGGACCAAGGGACGAAATAGAACTCACAGCGTCATATTGTGCTATAGTGTGGTGATGTGCGTGTAGTAATGTCACTTGACATAGATGCAGATAGAACAGGAGGGGGCTTTTCTCCAATTTAGCTTCTTTTTGGTTTGATGGCGGCGGCTGGGGCTGTGGCGGTGGGCGTATTCAGCCGCATGGGTTGGCGCTAAGGCTAGGCTGACTGAACGAACTAAACTAAACTAGCTGCTAGCAATTACCGCATTGAGAAGGTTGGCGATGACTACATGGAGCCGCGAAGCAGGTTTTTATTAGGGGACGCTGATGAACAGAAAAGGGATAATTTAAATTGCTACAACCGAATTTATGCTACAAACTTGAATCCCGCACTGTCGCTCTCCTTGGCGCCATTGTTCACCAGACCTCCATCGCCGCCGACTGTGATATACTGGCCGTTACTCGACGCCTTGATGGAGTAGACGCCGTCGGGAGCACCAATCTTTGGACGGATGGTGAACTTTTCCCACGCGCCCGCTGTGGCACGCGCAGCATCCAGTGTCAACTTGCCGCCTTGGTCGGCCGTGACGTACTGCTTGGTGCTGTCGAGCTGCAGCGTGCCCGCGTTGGGGACATACTGGCTGTTGAAGACGGCTCCTGATCCAGCATCGTTGCCTGAAGCGACAAGCTTAGAGTTGCCGCTAGACGCCGCAACGTATTTACCCGAAGACGCCACTTGCAGCTTAAACTTGCCGTACGGGTTCTCAGGGAGCTTGCCGCAGATGGCCTGTCCGCTAGGATTCGGGCGCGTGCCGATAAAGTAGAGCTCGTTGGTGTAAGTATTGCCCGAGCCCCAGCTGGTGAGCTTGGAGGACCACTCAGCGGCAACTTGGGGATTGCTGTTGGCATAAGCCGCAATAATGACACACTTGAAGTCGTCGCCAATGGACGGGTCAACAAGCTCGGGCATGGCGTAGTCCCACATGTTGTCCACCCACAGCTTATCGTAGAGCACTTCGTTGACAGGAGTAACAGGGAGGACTTGGATGCCGGAGATTTGTACGCGCTGAGCACCCCAGAAGAGCCATGCTCCAGACTGGAAGTCCATGACATTGCCCATGGACACGAGCTTGCGGACACCAGCCTCGGGGTAGGGGTTGTCGCGATCGTTCTCGCCTTGCTGAGGATAGAGGTGCCAGTAGACCTGGGCGGCTTGCTGTTCCGTGGCAAGCATGAGTTTGGCGTAGTTGACGTGGTCTTGTGAAAGAGCTACGGAAGCCCAGAGAAGAGCGCCGTAGTATCCGTTGACGGCTTCACCGGAGCTTTCTTGGTCGCGAGAGCCGGCACCGTTGGCAATGCCTGATGCCCAGCTGTGGCCGGCGAAAAAGTCGCGGCAGCGGGTGACGGGGAAGTACGGATCCTGAGATGAAGGGTTGACAATATCACTACGGGAGAATTAGTTGTCGACTTCACTGAAAGAAAGAAAAGTACATGGCTGCTTACCGAGCAAAGAAGTTGATGTAGTCCTTATGCTGGTTGAGCCAGTCACGGTCGTACTTTGCAATGACAGCAGCAACGTTCAAAAAGTAGCCGTAGTGGAAGTGGTGATCGTTCATGTAGCCGTTGCCAAAGTCGACCCAGGTATTGGTAGCACCGGCCTTGTTGATGACGGCACCCCAGCCGGTCTCATAGGCGGCGAGGGTTTTCGCAGAAGACTGGAACCAGGCAGCAAAGGACGCCTTGAGGTATTGGACAACGGGGTTGACAAGATCGTTTCGGCCGACATCCTCGCTTCATGAAGTGTTAGTATGTATCTGAGTAGTTCGAGAGTTACTATACATACGCAATAAGAGCCAGGCGTGCCTTGGCGGCCATAGTGCCACCCCAATAGTAAAAGTCACCAGGGACAGCAGGATCAGAGGCGTTGAGCTGACCAATTTCATACTCCAAGCCGCGAATGACAGACTGCGAGCAAGAGTTGTCCAGTTTTCGGGGTGCGTTCCATGTGATTGCGGGAAGCTTGTACGTCAAGCGCCACTGGCTACCCAGTGCCGGGTACATCCAGCCCTTGGTGGTGAGGTAGTTGAGAGAGCTGGTGGCAGGGTAGTTGGGGTTTTGCAGTGAGGCGCGGTGGTGAGGCCAAGTGAGCATGAGCAGGTTATTGACGTCGCCGACAGTCTTCCAGTTGAAGAACATGGTGCCTTGGGAGTCGGTGAATGAATAGTCCATGTCCATGGCTGTTGCATAGATGGAGGAATACTGGTCCAAGAGAGCCTGATGGCTGGGGTTGTTGAGCATGGCCAGTCGTAAAATATCATTGTATTTCCCGCTCGCAGTGATGGTACCGGCAGACGTCGCAGTCAGAGTGATGGAAGAGAGAGCGTAGATGATATACGTCCCGCCCTTGGAGTTGGTAACAGTGAAGGACTTGCCCGTGGCAGACGCTGTTATATGTAAGTACAAGATTTGTTAAACAAAGATCGAATCTCACTTACTGCTGTCGCCAGTGTTGAGGGTCTTGCCATTGAACGTCTTGATGTCGCCGTTCTTGGAGGTTAGGACGGGCGTGGCACCGTCGTACTTGAATGTCATGTACGGGGAGCCTGGCACCAGGTAGGCCGTCATGGATGATGCGCCTTCAAAGTACTGTACTGTGACGGTCTGGGTATCCCAGCCTAGGGCCTTGTGCTTGTCAAAGGTACCAGAGTGCTCCGAGAAGGAGGCTCTCCAGTCTGTCTGCGACGGGTTCTTGACGGATGTGCCATCGAATTGTCGGTTTGCGCTGACACCAAATGTGACACCGCTACCCTCTAGCCATGATTCGTAGGGGAATGGACCGGCCGCGGTTTGGTTGCCCGGGGATGTGGCATACGGAGCCCACCAAGAGTTGGTAGGGTACTATAAGATGTTAGCTCATTGTAAACCACCAGAAGGAGACGGGTGTTACAGACTGGAGGCTTCATGCCAGCAAAGAAGCTGGAAATAGGAGCAGCATCACAGACAGCGTTGCCTCCAGCAAGATTGGGAGCTCCAGTAGAGATGGGACCAAAGGTACCACGCTTCTCAAACCGATGGCTGCTGGTTTCGGGTGCAGCTTGCACTGTCACCAGCGATGCCAGTAGCAGAATACCAGAAATGGAAGAGCCAAACATGGTGACGGGTGCTCAAATTCGACTTGGAGATCTCGAAATCGTGGGATAAGGGATGTGGGAGACATGTCTTTATACCTTGCAAACCCTCCGGTGGTAGTCAGCACAACTCTATATTGCAATGGAGACCTATAGGGCTACCGCTCTCAGGCGAACTTACCGCTCGTAAGGTACGAGAACAGCAAAACACGCACTTACCCATGTTCAACCGCGCGCGACAGCCCACTTTGACAATGACATGCCGGCGATGGGGGCTGGTTCGTGAGCCATTGCGACGCTAGGCGGGCGTTTCGGCGTTACTCTCACGGCGGACCCTGTAAGTCTGTCTGTTGGCAACCTAAAGATGGGGCTTGAGGGTGTGGTGCCTGTGGCCTGGGATGACACGAAAAAGAGGTGCCGGTCCAAAACAGAATGGAAATAAAAATAAAGTGGTAAACTGCAAAGGCTAAAACAAAGAAACCAACAAAAGCATATTGGTGGTTGTTAGCATATTGTGGGGTAGAGCGGCGCAGTCCGTCCCCCCCGGATCTACGCTTACCCCAGTATTAAACGTCCTCGTGACGTTGTTTTTAGGGCAGGTCAAGGCGAACTAGCACAATTTGGCGAGGGAAAAAGATTGCACAAGGGGTTGAAGAGCAATGGTAAAGGACCGAATAGCATCGCCATTGCCCAATCACAATAACCTAAATTGCGTAATGGGGGATTGGCAACGCCATCCCGGCTCAAGTAAGCTGCAGCCGCACGTGGAAACAGGCCAAGCAGCACGGGCCCTGAGCTTGACAGAGAAGGAAACTGTTGCAATGAAACGAAAAGTTTAGGGAAATGACGGGCGTTTTCCATTACCCCGCATCAAATACCCCGACGCGGAGTGTCGCCCCGCGGAGTATCGCTCTTTGATCTCATGTCCTCTTGCTATAGCAGCTGCGGCATATCAAATCACTCTGGAAAAGTAGTAAAAGTCTCTGGTAGGTAGTAGCTTGGCGCAAGACGATCGCAGTCGCAGTCGCATCATCAATTCATACTATATGCAAAACAAAGGGCCGAAAAGACATTAACTGTCTGGGAATCGATGCATTCGTTGCCGTAAAACGCGCGTGCAAAATCATTTCTTCGTCTCATCCTCTGCCGAAACCTCCTCGGTCTCGTGGGCCATGGCCTTGAGATCAGCCTCGCCCATCTCACCGTCCCAGCCGTTGGCGACCAAGTAGGCGCGGAACTTCTCGTCCTGCACAGCAAGATCCTCGCCAGTAACGTTGGGCACAAAGAAGAATGTCACAGCCACGCCGACGACACCAACAATGGCAGAGATGATGAATGTCCACTTCTTGCCCAAGTTGTCCTGCACGGGACGGAAGGCCTGCGTGCCCAACGCAGCACCAACCTTACCAATAGCAGCACTGAGGCCA
The DNA here is from genome assembly GCA_000825705.1 of [Torrubiella] hemipterigena. Classification (NCBI taxonomy): domain Eukaryota; kingdom Fungi; phylum Ascomycota; class Sordariomycetes; order Hypocreales; family Clavicipitaceae; species [Torrubiella] hemipterigena. Next base: position 113,498 of record CDHN01000005.1, read on the forward strand.
TAGCAGGTGCCGCGCACGCTAGTGGCGTAGCTTTCCGACGACAAGAGCCCGAGCATGTTGCCGGGGCCAAAGTTGCCCATACTGGCCATGAGGCCATAGAAGATGACGAAGAGGGGAACAATCTTGCTGATCTGGTCGTACGATAAGCCAATGATAAGGCCAAAGACAATGTAACCGCAGAATCCAATCATCATAATGTTCTTTCGGCCGACCTTGTCGCAAAGAATGGCACCGAGGAAGACACCGGGAAGAGCAATCACACCCAGCAGTAGCTGCCACTCAGCCGTGTGAAGCAAAACGTTGCCACCCTTGGGAATAACGGACGACAAGATGGTTCCGGAAAAGACACTACAAACGATTAGTATGGTTGCTTGTATATAGCAGACGAAGAGAACGCTTACCCGTTAGCAAAGGCAACCCAGTCGTACAGGAACCAAGCACCGCAGGTACCAATGAGAGTCTTCCAGTAGTATCGGAAGACGAGCTTGTAGGGCACTTGCTTCTTGATGGCACCGCGACGATACAACTTGGAGTTGAGCATCTTGAGTCGGAAGTAGAAGACGGAGAGGGGCAGGACGACACCGATACCGAAGCAGACACGCCAGATTGTCGAGAGACGGTCTGCACCGGCGGCCGAAAGCACAATCATGAAGATGGATACTGCCAATGGTCCACCGAAGCTGAGGGGCAAATTGGTGGTGAGGATGAAGACGGTACCACGGCGGCTCAGGACGTGCTCGTTGGCAGCTTCGGAAGCGGATGTACTCGAGGCTGGGTATTCACCACCTAAAGGCCAGTTAACGAGTCGAAATTATGGAGAACGAGAAGCTAAACTTACCAGCACCGAAACCAACAATGCCTCTGCTGACAGTGAGCATCCAGAACATGCCGTCAATGGTGGTACCGTGGGACGCAGTGGCCATGATGCCACCAAGGACAATGAGCATGGTGGTCAAGATGATGGCTGTCTTTCGGCCCATGTAGTCACAGGTAATACCAATGACAACCTGTCCGAGAATTTCACCTACAAGAAGAGCGTTACTGACGCGGGTGCTGACATCAGAGGTGTACTCTGTAGGGTATTCCTGCTTGAAGAGAACATTGGACATGGTCATCAGGTTGTTCTGGTAGCCGTCGGAGATGAGTGCGAAGCCGGCACAGAGAATCGTGAATATGTCGGACATGCGCTGCATCTTGGAGCGCTGGGCGGCTTGGGGCGCCACCTCGACGTCGACATCGCCATCTTTGACCATGACGGCGTTGTCGCGCTGGACGGGACTGGTAGGAGAGTCGGCGCTCATGGTAGCCGAAGAAGTTGCAGACACTGTCCTGTTGAGGGCCAATTGGACAAATAGAGAGGGTCAAAAGAAGAGGGGAAGTAAAAGAAGCTTCTGCCAGCTGGCGGCGGTCACCGAACAACTTTTGTACAGAGCAGGAAATGAAGAAAAAAGAGTTCAGCTCGTCTTCCGGCCGGCGCTCGGTTCCGTCACTGACACAGGGCCAATTTACAATTTACAGGCGCCCCACCAGCGATCTCTTGGTACGGCTATAGCACCTAACAAACCACTGACGCGCCCCCACCACAAGTCCGCATTGGATGGCTGTTCCCGAAATACAGTGGATGCTACAGTGGGTGTCAGCGATCGTGCAGTAGCCGAAGGCCAACCACAGCGCCTGGAGACAGGCACGTGAACACTGGTGGCTTCGGCAAACCGGCACCAGACTTGGACGAGGCTGCTAGGCACCACTATTTACACAAGGAAAAAGACGTTGAATAATGTGACGGCACACTGCAAACCAAATTTTTTTCTTCCATCGTGAGAAAGCACGTGGGCTTTTATCAAGATAACGGTTCTGGATGAACTCCAAGGTAAGATGGTTCTGCAATTGACACTGCTGCCAGGTGTGTCAGGTGTGCCAGGTGCTGACACTCCGCTCGCAAACAGCACGCACGTGGCTCCTCCACTCTACTGACATTGTTCATCTCAACCTAATAAACTCTGCTCCAAACCTTGGTATTGTTCCATAATATCCTTGACGCGGTCCAACGGTAGCGCATCCACCTTTCGTCCCTTGAAGCCCACCATCGTCTCAGCCTTGCAAAGCGCATTGTAGATGGCTTCCTCAGCAGCGTCCGCGGCCGCTTCCAACAACGCATTAATGGTGGAATCTTGTACACTCTCCATGGTATGCGCTTTCGCCTTGAAAATGTCTGTACCATTCGCTGTATATCCCACGCCCTTGGCAGGCATCTCGTTGGCCGTGCTGAAAGCCATAAAGATGTCGCCGCTGGTGTTGTGGCCATAGCCGCCTACGCGCGATAGACCGCCGGCTGCTCGGGTGGCCAGTCTCTGGAGCTCGACGGGGTGCAGAGGTGCATCTGTGGCCAGGACAATGATGATGCTGCCGTCTGTCTTGTCCTTGGCGTCATCAATGGCCTGCGCAGCCTTGGCCTTTGCCTCGTTTTTCGCGTCTTGGGTTGTGAGGATGCGGCCTACAGGAACACCTGCAATGTGTAGCTGCTTCTGGCGACCGTAGTTGGCTTGCACCAGCGCAGCTACGGTATAACTCGTGTCGGCGCCGTTTGAGGCAATCGCCGGAACTACTCGACTAGAGGTGCCTGTGCCGCCCTTGTATCCCTGGCAGATCATGGCGGTGCCGCCTCCCGTGTTGCCTTCTTGTACGGGTGCATCGCTTGCATTCTTGATGCCCTCAATGACATGCTCGGGTGTCACACAAAACTGGCTCTGGTCGTTGAGGTAGCCATCGTATGTCTCCCCGACCACAGGCATCAGGAACCACTGCGCACTGCCATCGTCATCGCAGTGGTGCTGCGCTGCGTACTTGTAGATACCCGTATGGCATGCGCCGACCGAAAAGCTGCTTGTAATGATGATGGGACTCACGAGTGTACCCGTCTCATTGATCCAGTGGCTACCCGTCAGCTCGCCACATCCATTGTAGCGAAACATGCCGGCATAGTAGCCCTTGTAGAACCAATCTTTGTTTGGTAGGATCGTTGTCACACCCGTGTTGACGTTACCATTATCACCATGAATCGACTGCGTATGAACCAGGACTCCGGGGACATCGGTAATGCCATTCTTGGGACCCGTCGGCCAGTGGCCGAGCTGGATGCCTGGGAGAAGCTCTCGTAGTCGCTTGCGCTCGGTAGTGATGATTTCGCCAGTCATTGAGTCAATTTTTGCGCTGTATATAATTATCTGAAGTGAGACTTCGTCAAGTATGGTTATATGAAATCTTTTCTGTAGTTAGATGGTAAAGCTGCTACATAATGCGGGAGAACACGTCACTGTCACGGTTGTGCCCCTCTTGCTCGGCTTTACATAGGGATTTACGGGATTCGGGCACTTCCGAATGGGGGCCGTGCCGACTTATATTCTTGGCGTTACACGGTGTCAACTCTACTAACCTGGGTTAACACATGATTTCTAATTATAAAAATTAAAGAAAAGTCTTTTTCATGCTCTTTCTAAACTCTTGTGACTACGCATATACTTCGACAAAAAGCTTTTACGCACTGAATAAATTTGATTGCAAGTGATTTAGCAATACAGCTGAGTAGCTAGATGCCGCATTGCTTGCTCCTTTTAGTTCTCACATTTACATTCTCCAGAAGTAGTAATAACGCAGTAAGGCGTAGGGTCACAGCATCTGGAAGGGCCACAGGCGTCATGGCATTCTGTACAATCTATCCAAATTTAGTACGTTGAGCGGATGCTATAAATAACTGAAAGTTAACCACTTACATTCTTCGCCCAATGTACCCATTGGTCCGTAAGCAGACGGAAACTGTCTAGGAGAGCTAAGCTTCGCGACAGCTGGATTAAGATTAGTCAAAGTTAATAGAATAGTTGAGCATCTGCCACCAGACAGGGCGGGGGAGTGCAGTATTTACCTGGTGCAGCAGCTTCAGTCGAGTTGTTGTCGGTAGGGGCGGACAGAGCCAGCAACGACTGGGCCAAGAGTCCAAGCAAGACAGACGAGATTTGCATTGTGAATGTAGGGTAAGTGAATAAATCGAATAGCAACTTCTATATTGGATGATGTTGATGTTTTGGTACGAATTTGGCATGCAAATACACACCTTTATATAGTTGTATTATCCTCCTTCACAGAGCCTTCTGTAATGGGCGCCTTTTCATCAAGGCAACCACTTGCCTCGTCTATCCATCCCTCAATGTTAGCCATATACAATATTATTTGGCCTAGTACTCAATGGTTACTAGGTAGACTGTTATCAGAGCTCAAGAGGCAACATCAGGCTGGCGAGCCTTGCATGGGCAGACTGGTCCGTACTGCCAGTGGGTAGGCACTTGAACGAGGTGATGTAAGATATTGTACGTACAGCCGATACTCCTTGGTTGGTCTGTGCCTCACTCAGCCACCTGATAAACAAGCAGGCTATGATACATATGGTGCACGTAAACGCTGTACATGTGTACCAAATCAGGTGGCATACTGGAAGGCATACCCCAGTTGCCTTGCGATGCGGCAGAGCCAGCCCCTGTTTCAGATGTAAGCAGAGAGCTGTTGTGGATTCAGCCGAGTTGCCGACAGACAAGAGAAAGAAGGCTCTGTCCTGCTTTGTAAATGATCTTCATTTGGTTGGCTGACTTTCGCTTTTGGTTTAAGAATGGTCGCGAACCAGGACCTGGAGACAAGGAGTCGAGTCATTCACTTGCGTTGCTGACAAGTGTGGTAGCGATTCATGAAATTTGTTTTATGAACGACATACCATTAGCACTTCGAAAACGGCATTAATAATATAGCACAACTATTCTATCGTTAACTTATGAGCAGCAGACTCTTAGATACATTGTCAGTCTATTCAGGGTACATTCTAAGTCTGCATGAAAGCCGGGTGGAGTCTAATGTATTTTTTTTGTTTATAGCCCAGTCAGCTAAACAGCAGCCTATACTTTCTACCCATTTCTCTGTAATTAAGTAGATAAGGCATTTTTAATTAATCTTGGCTTGGTACATCAACTGGGTAGCTCAATAAATAGATATAGTCTCCGGGCTTAATGCTGAGCCTACAAGGCTCCGGTCCGTGATGGCGCATGAGGCTGAGTTGTAGCCGGCCGCCAAACAGCCTGATACAAAATAACAAAGTTCCCCCCTTTGCGTGCAGGTCGCGCCACAGCTCGCAAAGGCTGACCCTTTTCACGAATTTGATTACAGTATAACACAAAGTACGGAAACTTGAGCCATGGAAACGGTCAGTGCAGATATGGCTGCAGTTCAAGCCTGGTACAGCGAATACCAGGCTGACGAAGGGCCTGGGCCTGGATCCCCAAGTCTTTGCAACCTCGATACCAGAGAATTGGATCGGGCTGACATAGAGAAGCGAGTCAAGGCTTTGGCATTGGCAACTGTGGTGAAGCGGAGATTTTGTACAGAATGCAGTCATCTGTTGGAACACTGGCCTATCCCTCAGTTGAAGCCGTTCGCTCCGAGCTTTGGAAAGCGATGCCCAACCATTGAAATGGAAGCTGGAGCCCGTGCTGGCTGCAGACTATGCGGTCTTTTATTTTCTCAAATATACAAAATGGGGCTCCTTGACCTTTTTCGGAGTGTTGAGAGACGATTTTCTCTGCTGAATAACGACGCGACGCCATCACTTACTATTGCGGCCGTTTCCCAAGACGTGCTGCAGTTGTGGTTGGACTACCCCGAGAAGCCCTCGCCATATTTGCCCATGAATTCGTCAGTATCTATATTTAAATCCAACATCCAACCTCAGAACTGTACGTCTCTTATCTCACATTTTCGGATAGCCGTACACATGTAAACCCATGCTAATCAGGGAGCAGCAAAGTTGTGCAGTGAGTCGGTCGATCTAATTGACATGACCAAGACTTGGATAGCTGAATGCGATCGTTCACATGAAATATGCAACGTTGTTGGGGTAAATGACAGACCTAGTCGACTGGTCTTGGTGTCAGGCACATCCATAAAGTTGATTGAAACTGTAGCACTGACAGTGATGCCTCCGTATGCGACGCTGAGCTACTGCTGGGGCAAATCGCCAGACCTCATGCTTACGGACGACAATATGGCTTCGTTTTTGGAGTTCATTCCAATGAAAAGATTGCCAAAGACGCTCCGAGACGCTGTTGAGGTTACACGCAAGCTGAGCATCGACTACATTTGGATAGATGCGCTGTGCATTATCCAAGGCAACAAGGATGACTGGCTGCGGGAGTCCGCAAAAATGCACTCTGTGTACGGCGGCAGCTACGTGAATATTGCTGCAGCCTCAGCTGTAGACGTTACGGAGGGGCTTTTCCTCAAACTGCCCTTTTACAATGGCGGGTTCTTTGCACGAACAACAACATCTAACACAGACACCGTACGCAACTTTTATAGCGTCACGGCCGCAAAGAACGCACTACAAGACTACCATCTTGCGACACGAGCATGGGCGATTCAAGAGAAGCTTCTATCGCCGCGGACGCTATATTTTGGAGATGGCGGCCTGTCTTGGGAATGTCGCTGTGCATTCCGGTCCGAGTTTCTGCCAGAGGGTGTACCCAATCTCAAGTATAAGAGCCTCTTGCTCTGTGGCACTCAACCGTGGGAATGGGTTGATATTGTCAGAATATTTACCAAGGCTAATTTAAGTTTTGGAGCTGATCGGCTGCCTGCCCTGTCGGGTATTGCAGCACGGCAGCAACAGATTACTGGAGACTCGTACTTGGCTGGCTTATGGAAGAGTTGCCTGTTTGAGCAACTGACTTGGAACTTGCGCGAAAATAAATCTCCGTTGAAACCACGTCCTTGTTGGAGAGCACCAACGTGGTCATGGGCGTCAGTAGACGGCGAGGCGTCTTGGCGGCCAGTAGTCTCGGATAGAGTGGTGTATCATACCAAGATTATAGACGCTTGGACGGAAATTGCAAGCGCAGATCCCTTTGGTGCAGTCTCTGCGGGCGAGCTCCGACTAGTCTGCGGTACTATTCTTCGAGGGACGTTTGAAGTGGCCGCAAAAGGCTTACACAACGGTCGTCCAGTCGAGCACGTACGCTTAGAAGGGTTGCCACGGCCAGTCCGTATCGACCTTGACTGTTTTGAAAGCGAATGCTCTGACACTGACGGTACAGTCTACTTTGTCCCACTATATAGTGGTCCTACAGGGAATTTCTTGGGCAGCAAAACATCCAACGTTAAATCGTCAGAACCCTCAAAGGCACATGACAATGGCGGGCGCAGAGAGATATTAGCTGTCCAAGGTCTGGTCCTGCGTACGGTTGGCGATGGTACAGGCCGATTCTACCGTGTTGGTTTCTTCCGCTACGACAATATTGAACGTAACGGGCGCGATGAATATCACAACTTTATAGGTCTTTTGAACAGGGGGGACACAAATGTAGCGGAGACGATGTGTGTGGCAATTCAACCGCATGATGATGACGTCGATATTCGCTTTATTCTAGATGTAGTCTAGAACTAACGTCATTTTGCCACGGAATTGGTTTTTTTTTTTTTACGGCCGCGTTATGCAATCAGCAGGTATGTCTATCTATCCAGGTCCCGATTATCCACGACCGCCATGGCATGGTAGCTTCAAACGCGCAAGCGAGTGGGAACACTTTAGTGTCTGGTCCAGTTTTTCTGTACGATGCAGCCAATTATTGTACATGGATGGAAACGCCAAGAGACCTAGTTTACGGCGTTAACGAGGCTTAGTCGGGGTCTGGCTCTAACAGCATGACGTCCTGTTCGATAAATCCCTTAAAATATAAATAAAGACAATGATCCCTATCACTTGAAGATGAGAGCAACTGCGCTTTCCACCTTTCACTTCTCCGACAAGCACCATGGAAACAATCACACATCCTCACTCCATGTGGCAATTCTCGCCTTCCTTGGCTGCTTCTATCGTATTTCTCATGCTATTCTTCCTTACAACGGTCGCCCACCTTATACAAGCGCAGTTATACCGTAAGTGGTATTGTTTGGTCATCGTCATGTCTGGTATATTGCAAACAGGCACCTACGCTTTCCGCACCGCTAGTATACAGAACCCTGAGAGCTACAACCTCTACGCCGCTTGGTTTGTCCTCATTCTTGTCGCTCCCCTATTAACCAACGCGTTCGTTTACATGGTATTTGGCCGCATAGTGTGGAATTTTAGCGAAAACAGAAAACTGTGCGGCATAAGGGCACAGCATTTCTCGCTCTTATTTGTCTTCTTGGATGTCGTCGCCTTTATCGTGCAGGTGCTTGGCGCGGCGAAAGCTGTGACCAAAGATGCGTCACAAGACGTAATGTATCAGGGCTTGCACATATATATGGGGGGTGTCGGTATCCAACTGCTATTCATCTTGGTCTTCAGCTTTCTTGGTAGTATTTTGTTCTACTTTGCCAGGAAGGCTGGTCTCCAAACCGATCGAAAGGACCACTTCCGAGTCTGTTTAACAATGCTTTGGGTCCAAGGCGCTTGCCTATTTTTAATCGCCGTATGTTTTGCTCTTCTGCCCTCCTTCGAGATCGGTGTGGAATTCTTGTGCTAATCAGATCTTGTAGCTTCGAATTGTATTCCGTCTCTGCGAATACTCACAAGGTCTCGACAGCACCATTCCCTTACACGAGACGTACCAATACTGCCTGGACTCGTTGCCAATGTTTTTGGCTTTACTATTGCTGAATTTTATGCATCCCGATCGAATCATGTGCTCATACCCTACCAGAATACCATCCACTTCGAAGAGTTTCCACGTCAAACCAAGCGCCTCGCCAAGACATGAGACTTGGAGCGCTCCGGCCACCTCACACGAGTTAGACCTCTATTAGGAGCAGGGACATGATACAAAATACTTGCTGGAGTCGGACTTGAGTGCTAATAATACATTGGCTCTCGTTTGACTTTCTTTCCGATTCATTGAGTCGAGTGTTCAGCCGATTTCCATGAACTATATATTCTATTTACATACTCTCCATTCTACACAACCACGTCGCACATCATTTTTTGTGTACGCCTCTGTTCTTCATTCCCTTTATAGGTTGCTTATTTTACGCCGCGCCATAATTACGGAAGACTGGAAGGCACATCTTCTTTGTTCAATCGTTGAATTGACATATTTCTAACCGCAAGAGTGGTAGATCAGACAGAGTGACAATCGGCAAGGGAGCTTCTAGTGGTCGATTCCCAACACTCCCTTGTGTGTTCGCAAAATTACCATCGCCCAACAACCACAGCCAACCAACTAATGTGATTAGGCGTGTGCAATAAGCCTTCCGCGCTTATTCATCAAACGGGCATCAATTTTTTACGTAAAAAGCTCGATAACCTCCAGGACGATAGCCAATAATTGAGAGGCGGGATAACACTCGAGACCACATGATCTGAAGCCACACAGCCTGATTACGCCCGGTTTTATTGATACCTCTCTAGCAATCGAAATTGTGGGCTACTGTGCGATTGGATCGAGCGCCTTTATTTCTTGCCAAGACGCTTCGAAAGTGTCATCGAGCCGCGCACGTGTGATTAACATAGAAAACGTCAAACAAATACTAGACATATTTGTACGTAGCTAGCGAAAGACAGCTATACTAACAATATATAGCTATTATTTTATAGTAGATATTTCATATAAAAGATGTCTTCGTATTTGTAAGCTTTCTGTGTAAGCCATTGGAGAGGAGAAATGTATGCCTCTACTCACCGACGGAAAGTAGTAGAATAAAAGTTTCTCAAAGATTATATGTGATCGGTGAAAAGTGTATTTGTAGACATTATACCATCAAGATAAACAAAAGCAAAAGAACACATGTTGTTTGTAAGGTCGGTATCGGTCGTGCCGCGTCGGATACAATTCTATATCCAGAGATGCTGCGGTTATGGCCAATACCGTTGTTGTATAGACAGTCGTCAAATTTGTCCATAACATCTTCCTTTGATTTGCTTCCATTGAAGTAGCTGTCAGGAATTTGGCACCAAAGATAGCAAGACTCGGCGAGTTGCACTGCATTGGGAGCGCAGCATGTTTTCAATGCGGGGAGCGATGTGTTGGTACCAGGTCGAGCATAAACACTCAGATTCTTAGGGATTGGTAGATTGTCAAAAGATGGTATAACAGTGTCAGGAGTACAGAAAGAAGTGGCCATGTTGTCTGCGGCGCTATGGATTATATTAAGAAAGGACGAAGAAAACACAGCGAATAGCTTTTTGTAGGGAAACAGAAGCACGTGTACATTTTTAGTCATGCAGTGCCATATGGGGGCGAGTTGGGAGCGGTTTGCAGCTGAATTGGGGCCATCATAGTCAGGCATATTGACATCACCGCGTGCGAGCCGGGCAATAATGTCTGGGAGGTTGGACAGGCGCAGATGAAATCCGTAGCGATCATTTAATATGGATATTGAAGCTGCAAAGATGGTCATAAGAGACGTACATAGTTATTAGAGCCTTTATACACAAATGGTATATCAAGAACCTGGCAAGACAGGCACTGCTCAATCTCTTGCACAAGTTGCAAAACATCCCATTCTTTCTGGAATGGACTCTCGCCAGAGCGTGCTAGTGTAAGAGTATGAAGTCCATCAAATTCTTCTCCGTTATTGAGCGTAGGCCAGCTATCACGAACACTCATTTTTTTATCAAGGTTGCAGAGATTATATATTCTGTTGAAACAAATTGTGACAAAACATTGACTTTGCGGAGGTCAGAGGGCCAGCGTTCCTAAGTCACTTCTCACTACACCCTCATGTTACGCCTTTGGCGCAAGCGACGTATTAGCGTCAAGTTTTCACGCCACAAATGGCTTATGTCGTTAGGAGTAGAGCGCACGCGACGTTAACGACAGTTCTTCCACTTTCACCTTGAGTTGACTTACCTTGAGTTGACTTTTTCCACTTTTGCCATGTGGAAATTCTTTTCCCTGTAGTTAGTTACTTTCAATTGCCGCTTCCTAGAACAAGACGGACACTAGAAAAGCTGGTAGTCGATACTTCCATGCTTCGTAGAATCATCGCGCGATACCTCAATGTACGCAGCCAGAGAGGACTTCACTAGACGCTAAGGGGAAACGAAGTGGAATTGGGTTCGAAATCGTCTATATAATTTACAAAAGGGCCTCCAGCTCCTTACACACGGCACTTCCCATCTCCTTGGTAGTAGCGCTGCCGCCCAGATCACCCGTACGGATTCCAAGACCGCCGGCATCCTTGCTATCCAGAACCTTGGCAACCGCGGACTCGATAGCAGCCGCCTCCTCAATCAGTCCGCAAGAGTATCGGAGCAAAAGCGCAAGACTGAGAATCTGGGCCGTAGGGTTGGCGACGCCTTTGCCTGCTATATCTGGGGCACTTCCGTGGACAGGCTCGTAGATGCCGTTGCAAGGTCCTTCACCGGGAACTCCCGAGATACTAGCGCTCGGCAGCGTCCCCAGTGTACCGACAATGGCGCCAGAGATATCAGACAGCACGTCGCCAAAAGTGTTGTCTGTGTGAATGACACCGTTGAAGCGGCGAGGATCCGCCACCATGAGCATGGCCATGCTATCAGCGAGCTGATGCTTCAGGGTAATATCCTTGAATTCCGTATCGAATGTATTTTGTGTGATGCGTCTCCAAAGTCGGCCGCTCGCAAGGACATTGGCCTTGTCTGCGCTCCAGACGACGGCGGGCTTTCCTTTGCTGCCCTTTCCATCGCCATCAGCACCCATGATTCTGGCCACCGCAGCTGAAACGCGGGACAGTCTCTCAATTTCAGGTGTTGTGTAGACCCATAGATCAGAGGCGATATTTTCTTCTTCTACTTTGTCGCCAAAGTAGGCACCGCCACAGTTCTCACGTACCACGATAAACTTGGTTCCGCGCACCTTGTCTGCCTTGATGGGTGAGGCGTCGACAAGTGACGGGACAATGATTTCGCACGGCCGCAGATTGGCAAACGCATTGAGCTTCTTTCGGAGGGCGAGGATACCAGACTCTGGATTGGGCGAGTGGTCTGCCCACTCAGGACCTCCAACAGAGCCAAACAGCGTGCCGTTACTTTCGCTTGCCTGTTGCAGAACTTCTTCAGTGATGGCAACGCCATGCTTGTCTAAGCTGCAGCCGCCGACGAGACCGGTGGTTCGCTCAAACTGGAGACTGGGGCGGCACTTCTCAATGGTGTCGAGGACCTGGAGGGCAGCCTCCATGACTTCGGGGCCTGCATGGTCGCCAGGCAGCACCAATATTTTGAAGGTTTGCTTTGCCATAGTTATAATGTTCTTGTTGTCCTCCTTGGGGTTCCTCTATACGTGATTTGTGGTGATGCTGTATATGAAGTGGTTTGGAATGCGGCGGCACTCTCCGTGGCGAGACCGCTGTCGGAGACAACCCCGCACACCACTGGAAATAATCGGCTCTAGAGGCGACCATTGCTACGCCATTTCCGCTGCTACGGTCGCTATAATGCAACCTGGGAGTTGACAAATTACAGTGGAAAAAATAATGCAAATACGTAGTTAAGAACACTATGGTGGCAGTTACGCTGGCGCCAGTGCCTACAGTTGGGTACAGCTTGTGTATATATAGAGGCTAGTGAAGGGTAGCGTACTGCCGAGCAAGCATCGATCCTACTTTCCCCTATCCAACTCGATGCTATAACTCAATTCGCCCTATAACCTATTCATGTCATCTGCGGAAGTACAGTACAAATTTTCACCGGTATAGTAGGTTATGTCGCGCATGCGTGTGCCTAGATTGAGTATGTCACTGGGGACTAATATCCTTGTAGTGTTGTACATCCCCCACATCGGCAGATAGAAAGCATAGAGCGACACACGCAAAACCGGCTATACACAGTCCAATATTTGTTCTTTACTATACCTACTAAAGAATAAAACTTAATATTTCATTTTGCATCTGCAAATATATTTTAGGAAAGGGGGCTCTTGAATTGAAACACTAGGCGGCTATCAACTATATACAGCATGTCTAGATATATTCCATTCCCCGCGTATGGAAAGATAGTCTCGCGTGCTTTTTATGCATCTCTCCAATTTCGTCCCATATAGTACCACTATAAATATAGAATTGCTTGTCAAAAAATATTGTACTGTAAAATTTTCCAGACCAATGCAGCTGCCCATAGCGGCACGCTCCGTAGCCGGCGTCGTGCCACCACCTATAAACACAACCCCGCACATGTTGGAGATAGCCGACTTGTAGCAACCAAGCCAAACAGGTACAGCACGTACTACGTCACGCAGACCGTTGTACATATACGATCCGTCTTGCTGCACGCGGACATATCCTCGTTCTCCCCCCTTCTGTCCGTCATACAAAGGTTCCATCACCACTGTTCAATCATCACCGTTTTACAATGCCTGGTCGTCTGGAAAACAAAGTCGCCGTCGTCACTGGCGGCGCCTCTGGCTTCGGCAAAGGCATCGCCATCAAGTTTGTCCAAGAGGGCGCCAAGGTCGTCATTGCTGATTTGTCCGAGGACGCCGCCAGCGCACTTGCGCAAGAACTCGGATGTGTCAGCTTAAAGGCCGATGTCACCAAGAGAGAAGACTGGGAGCGCATCCTGGCCGAGACGCTCAAGCACTACGGCCAACTCGATATTGTCGTCAACAATGCGGGCACCACATACTCCAACAAGCCGACGGAGCAGGTCACCGAGGCCGACTTTGACCTTGTCATGAATGTCAATGTCAAGTCCATCTACATTTCTACCAACGTCATTGTCGACTACTTTCTCAAAGAAAACCGCCCGGGCTGCTTCGTCCAGGTCGCCTCTACAGCAGGTATCCGCCCTCGCCCAGGCCTGGTCTGGTACAATGCGTCCAAGGGCGCCGTCATCACAGCTACCAAGGGATTGGCTGTAGAGTACGGCCCCAAGCAGATTCGCTTCAACTCGGTTTGCCCCGTAGTGGGACTCACAGCAATGTAAGTTCGACACAGTCCAAGAAACACAAGATTGAAACGGCACAGCTAACACAACCTACAGGACCCATCTCTTCCTGGGCAAGCCCGACACGCCAGAGAACCGCGCCGCCTTTGTCTCGACGATTCCCATGGGCCGCCCATCCGAGCCGGCCGATATTGCCAACGCATGCTGCTACTTGGCCAGCGACGAAGCTGCATTTATCACAGGCACTGCGCTTGAAGTGGATGGCGGACGCTGCGTATAATCTGTTTTTGTACTGTACACTAGACGACTCACTGAACCACCGCTCAAAGTGGAGGAAGCCCCAAAATGGAGGTGTCTGGGGAAAGCAGAGAGAGGGAGGCGCCTCTGGAGATAGTATCTGGGTGTTGGGAAAGGAATATATGGGCGCAAACGAATTACTCAGTATTTGCTGAATCAATATCATTACTGCTACCCGTCCGCGTATGCATTCCAATCGAATGACCTTTTTTTTTTTTTTTTTTGGTTTGCGTTCTAGAACTGCATAGCCGTAGCGGTGTCTTCAGGGCACTTGCACCCGAATTATAACGTTACATCTACATTTTGCGGGGATTGCTGTGGACAGACTCTTGCGACGAGCTTCCCCATCAAGCTAAGCCGATGGATCTCTTCCCTTGTTCTCCTTCTTATTATTTGCTTTAATTTTTTTTTACCGTCGGCCTATTGCGGCTGTATCCGGTGGGCGATCCAGCAATAGTCATGGAGCAGTACCACCAGCACCAACTAGCCCAGATTAAATAAGTAGGACATGGTAGGTTGACACGAGAATACCCTTGATTTCATTGTCCTTCATTCATTCTCACAGCGATGAAGCCTGTTCAATTCCCTCTCGCAGCGCTGCTGCTTTCACCTGGTACGTATACATCCTGGCCAGCAACACAGCACGCCTCAACCTAACACACACTCTCTTCTCACCAGGAGCCGCAGGCGATCTCAACACCATCCCGACGGCCCCCTTCACAGCCGCCTCTCCGGCCAAGTTTTACGACTTTGAAAACATCCACAGCATCATTGTGGACGCCAAATATGCCAGCGCAAAAGACGAACAGGGCTCGACGCTCATCCCGCCCACCCTCCTCGAGTTTGCCAACACCTTCGCCAAGGACCTCAAGGATGTTCACGGCTACAACATCCCCGTCAAGCAGGGCAGCAGTGGCTCCAACGCCATCTACCTGACCATCGACAAGACTGGCAAGTATCTGGATGCCGCTGGCCGTCCTACATCAGAGGGATACACCCTCACGACCAACTCGTCTGGTGTCTTTATTGAAGGTGCCAGCCCTCTTGGAGCCTGGTGGGGTACGCGTACCGTCCTCCAGCAAGCTACCATCAACAATGCCGACATAGATACTGTGGGCGTCCCCTACGGCCGCGGCCAGGACAGCCCTGGCTGGGCGACTCGTGGCATGATGCTTGACGGCGGCCGTGCATACTACTCGCCATCCTTCATCAAGGAGATTTGCTCGTACATGAGCTACTTCAAGCAAAACGTCTTCCACCTGCACCTGAGCGACAACCTCAACACCGACCCCAAGTTCTCCAAGCAGCAGACCGACGACCTCGGCGCCTGGTTCCGCCTCTGGTCCGACAACAAGGACCTGGCAGGCCTCTCCTCGCCACGCAACGAGTCCTACACGCGCGAGCAGTTTGACGACTTCCAGTCTCACTGCGCTTCTCGCGGTGTCACTGTGCTTCCTGAGATTGAGGCACCCGGCCACGCGCTGCGCATTGTCCGTTGGCGCCCTCAGATTGCGTACCCCGGCGACCAGTCGCTGCTCAACATCAAGCACAAGGACACACTGCCCTCCCTGCAGCTCATCTGGAAGGAGTTTCTGCCCTGGTTCAAGAGCAAGGTGGTGTCAATTGGCGCCGACGAGTACACGGGCCCGGCTGAGGACTACAACTACTTTGTCAACGAGATGAACAAGTTCATCAAGGCCGAGTCGGGCAAGGCAGTGCGCATCTGGGGCACGTTCCCGCCCAAGTCGTCGTACAAGAACAACATCAGCAAGGACGTGTCCGTGCAGCACTGGGAGTACTTTGAGGACAACCCTCTCAAGGATTACATCCAAAACGGCTACGACGTGGCCAACTCCAACGACAACCTCTACGTGGTCAGCAAGTGGTCCGCCAGCTACCCGCAGCACTTGGACATAAAACAGACCTTCCACAGCGACCCTGCCAACAATGGACCCTGGTACCCCAACATCCTGAACCAGAAGAAGGTCTCTGACAATGCTGCCAAGGATGAGAAGCGCGTGCTTGGTGCAATTGCCCCCATCTGGAACGACTTTGGCCCCAACGCCACGACCCAGCTCGAGTCCTACTACGCTTGGCGCGACAGCATCCCTGCCTTTGGCGACAAGTACTGGGGCGGCAGCCTGACCGCAGATGCCTTTGACAAGACCTTTAGCAAGCTGATCCGCAACATCCCCGCGCAGAACCTCGATCGCCATATCGAGTCCAAGGGCACCACAATTCTGGATTACTCCTTTGCCAGCGGCGTCTCCGGTGGCGTGGTTCGTGACACCTCGGGCAACGAGTACCACGGCGAGACAAAGTGCCGGGTCAAGGATAATGCACTTCAGTTGACGTCGGACTGCTCGCTGGACACGCCGCTGAGCTCCAAGGGCCGCGACTACACGCTGACTATGGTCGTCAATATTGCGGGTGTGCAGGGCGATGCCAACGACGCTACCTTGGTTGAGGGCCGTGACACGATCCTCAAGCTGACGCCCAACCTGACCTTTAACACCAACGGCAACTATTACCGCACCAGCCTGGCCGTGCCGCGAAACGAATGGGTCGAGATAAAGATCACTGGTAACGGTGACCGCACGTATGCTTCGGTGGCGCGTGTCGGTGGTAACGCCAACCAGGAGGAGTTTAAGACCAAGATGGGTATTCACCACGAGAGCATCCGCTACGAAAAGATGGCCCTCGAGGCGCCTTTGGATAGTGTGAATGGATGGAAGGGCCAGTTGCGTTCGTTTAAGCTGGAAAACAAGGCTTAAACACACAGAACAGTAGACATGGAGACGAGGCCGAAGTGTCATATAGAAATGGTTTAAACTTGGGTATTTATGTAAATATGAATTTAAAATACTAGAATATATGCGTATATATATATATATACAGTTGTATGCATGCGTGTAGGCATATATGGTCATCACTTCGTGCAGCTTGCGCTTGCTTTATCCATCGTGGCTTGCGTAGAATTACCGACTTGCAGCACAATGCCCATACCAATAGCTTGATGCCAGAGGACGTGACAGTGCATCAGCCAGAGGCCGACATTGTCCATCTTGAAGCGCAGAATAGCATGGCCCCTCGACGGGACGTGGACCGTGTCTTTGCGAAGAGCCGTCTGTGTCGAGAACTTTTGTACCTGGTAGTCCTTGTTGTCGGGGTCAAAGGGATTGTACCACTGGCCAAGTTCGCTGATGGCCGTGGAGACGACGTAAAAGTCAAAGCCGTGCTGTTTTAGGTATGGTTAGCTTCGGGGAACAAGACCAAGCATTTGTTCAAGGGTACATACAATGTGAAACGGGTGACCTTTATCGTCGCCATTGTTGACTACAATGTCGATCCATTCGCCCTCAGGGAAGAACGGCACGTGAAACTTTTGCCTCGAGCTGGGCTGCTTGGTCACGCCGTCCCACTGCGTGCGGTCTAGTGCTAGCAGTGGTTTAGCAGCAGGGTCAGCGAGAATCCATGATGTGTGGTTGACATTGCCAACTGGCTCGTTATTCTGCGTGGCGCGGATATCAATGGTCGAATAGAAGAGCGCCGCATGGGGTGGCTTCTTGTGGACGCTGGACTTGGCATCTATGGGCTCGCCTTGGGCGTCTTGTAGATCGAATTGCTTGACAACTTCCTCGCGCGCTGTAACAGACTCAAAACCCCTCTTTGTCTTGTCGGTTCGCTCCCAGCGGAAGGGAAAATGTTGGGTCGGCGTCAGTGCCGGGTTCATCAGCGGCATGATTCTAGACAGGTAAATGTTAGCTGCCGAATACAAATCAAGGGGAGACAGGAAAGGAAGAATCGTACTCTTCGTCAAGAATGACGGTCAAATTCGTGTCAATATTTCTAGCTTCGCTGTGCTCTAGCAGTACATCCATGCGCTCGCCTGGGTAGAGGACGCCTACCGCCGAGGCAGCTGGGGCATTCTGCACAGCGCCGCCGCCATCAACAGTGATGACGCGCATACTGCCCTGGCCTAGTTGTAGCGAGTAGCCTGCAGAAGCTCCTGTATTAATGACACGCAATCGTACAGCTTTCTGTCCGTGGACTTGGAAGCTCGGGACTGGCTTGGCTGCGCACTTGACATCCTGAACGTCGTTGGCATTGGAGCAGTTGAACGAGCCTTCGCCATTGATAAGTAGCGATTCCGGGGCCGGCTAAGACATACATTAGTTGTGGAATACGGTCTGCTGGTATGTGCTCTGCCTACCTCGAGGCCGAAGTGCCCTGGATCTTTATACCATTCCAAAACGTCGCTGGCTTGGAGATGGTGCCAGTCTCCAATGAGAAACAATCGTTCGGCGTCGTATTTATATTTCGTAAGGTCGCCCTCTTTAGCTTCTGCGCCCGCCGGCTTATGGACTACGAGGCCGCCAAACAAACCGTCTGCTCGCTTGACAGCAGAATGCGCGTGGTACCTAATCATCTTGTCAGTCGTAGTTTGTGTACTGACCTTTCGGGTCAAACATACCAAAACGTCCCATGGTCATCATCTTGTACTTTAAATTTATACGTAAAGCTGCCGTTCTGGGCAATTGTGCATTGTGTGATGCCCACAGCACCATCCATGTGGTTTGCGCCTATCGCTGGTCAGTGGCTGCCGCGCCGCCTGTGTAAAGACAAGTACTCGTACCTTTCATGGATAGTCCGTGCCAATGCACAGAGATTCCATCGTGGTCATCGTCTTCAATATTATTCGTTACATGTATTTCGAGTTCGTCGCCAGATCGAGCTTCGATGGTCGGGCCTGGAAAGAGTCCTTTTGGCGGGGTTAGCAAACAACGAAAAAAAAACAGCTTAGTTCTCCACGTCCTAGAGCTTACCATTGATCAAGTAGACGTCTTTCAAAACACCGTCCGGGCTATGCTTGGCTTTTGTAATATTCCAATCAAACTTTAGCGTCTTGGGCTTGCGCAGAATGTGTTGCAAGGGGTGCAGCGCAAATCGGTCGCCGGTAACGTCCACTTCAGGAGCTTTCTCTGACGTGTTGGAGGTTGCGCCGTGGCCGTTGATGACACTGAATAAAGCGTTCTTGTGGACATTGAAGGTCCCTGTCGAATATTCAAACGCTATCATGCAGTAACCTGCCAGTGTAAGGAGGAGCAGGGTGACGCCGAAGCTCAAGACCATCCGCCGAGGTCGCGGTTGTGACCCGACGCCGGCAGGATGGAGCTTGTCCATTGTGTATAATAATGAGACGTGGTAGCCTGAAGTTTTGGATATCTATCTCATGACAGATAATAGGGGAATGTATAGGGAGGATTGCAATGTAGACGCAAAGCAGCAAGTTGTGTGGTGATGACGGTGACAACAATGCGGCGGCACGAGCTCCTACTAAACTGGGGTCCAGTCAGTGACGCCAGCGTCGCAACAGCGTACTGCAGGCTATCGGCGGCTTGTAGGGAAACAAGGGCAGAAGAAGCAAGGCTACACTTTACCGATGGCTAATCAGAAGGCCCTGCCAATGGCATCGAATGGCGAGTCAGCAGATGGTGAGAAAGCTGTACAACACCAAACCCGGTACCAGCACCAGCAGACTATGCAATAGCCGGTATCAGCGTCGAAATAGCCTCCAGTATTGGCAAATCGAAAGGTAAACGAAAATTTTCTTCCACAACATTTACAGTCGAGTCAAGAAAGCCGCGAGTTCGAAGCAAGCAGCAGCCCACGTGCGAAGCTTGACAAAAAAACATTGGGGAAATTTCAGAGGCGCCCCGCCCATACTTGGACACTACAGCGAATACCCTGCACTGTACTTGCTGTACCGTGCCCTGTAAATTTCCCGTACAGTGCACCACTATCCACCCACACACACCTACAGCGCCACCAGAACCCCTCCTCTTCCAAGAAAAGCCCCAGATCTTTGTTGCGCCTCCCGCCGATCAATTGTCGGCTCTTCAACGCCAAAAAAAGAGGCGTTTCCTCCCCTGGGCGGCGCGGGGTCCTTTCTATTCATCCACTGGAATCACTGTGGTCCCCCTCCCCAGCGGCGGTCACCTATAGCGTCGCAACACTACTGCACGTGTTGTAGCTGCGCTAACTCCAAGCGGCAGCTGCCATATGCCCACCCAGCCCTTTGGGGGGAGACACTGTGCTGTACCTTGAGTGTAGCGACCATGTCTCGGTGAAGAAAACAGAGCATTCTCATCTTGAGAAATCTCCCCGGGTCCTTTTGCTGGGCTAATCGTGCGCAACGTTGCGAGAACGCCGCTGACCTGGGGCGAAAAAGGTGGCGGCGATATGCACAAGTTGTGCATACAGGATACAGATTTTGTATCCTTGCGGCAATGTACACAAACTACTAAACGAAGCCGAACAAATCAACGGGCAGGAAATAGTGCCACGGGGAAGAAAGCAGAAGGCAGTGAGTGCTGGTGATGGATGTTTCAGCGCCACCATCCCAACTCGCGTTAAACAATCTCCCCAGGATGCCTACCAACGCGTGAACCATACTGCAAAGTCTCCAAGTCAACACGTCTGTGCTCGCCCTGTCTCTGCTATAGACCCGATCTGTGGTTACATGCGGCCCCTCTCGGACGCCTTTTGCAGGAAATAAAAAAAAGCAACAAAAAAAATAGAAAGATCATCATTCTTCTCTTTGTCAATCGCTCGCTGCTCTTAGCCTGCTATCACAACGACCAGGGCACATCAACAGCACCACCACGAGACCCACCCTGCGGCCCCTCCTCCTCCACCCGAACGACTAATAACTTCTATCGTTGCATTACGTCCTGGGTTGCCCGCTGCATAGAGCCGATGCCCTCCTGCCCTGTCCTGCCCTGCGGCTAGGCTGTGCCGACGTCGTCGCTTCATCGAGCTAGCGAGCAAGCAAACAGGACCCCCGTGGCCCCCGTCCGCCGCCCCGTTCTGTACCGTGCCATTCAGAGCTCGGCTTTTGGTCAGCCCTGTCAAGCTGCTGTCTGTCGGTCGACCGTCGTTTTTAAGAGATTGCCTCCCCACGGCCATTGCGTAGCGGACCCTTTTGTCCTCTCTCTTTCCCAGTGCTGGCCATCTCGACGTTACCATCAGCAGAGATCCAGTGGAAAATTGCTTGCTAGACACAACTCCCTCACAATGTGGCCCTCTACCATTGCCCTCACCCTGGCCGTCTCGACCGTGCTGGTCGAGGCTGGCTCTCTCCAGGATATCAAGCACATTGTGCTATTCATGCAGGAGAACCGCTCCTTTGACCATGTGAGTCCTTGACATGCGCCAAAAATGGTGGGCGTACGTACTAACCAATGTCTACGTATTAGTACTTTGGTACCATGAAGGGTGTCCGCAACTTTGCCGACCCCAATGTCCGTGTCAACGGCAAGCAGACCGTCTTTGAGCAGTACGTAGCACAGTCCGTCATTGTTCTGCATAGTTTTATTGCTAACACCGCCCATCCAGAAACATTGGCTCCACCAAGAACGGTGTCAGCACATTGAAGCCTTGGTACATTAACTACCTTGGCGACAAGTCCGCCAACAAGGTGCAGTGCATCGGCGGCGGCTCCAACGGCTGGGACGCCATGCACGGCTCGTGGAACAATGGCAAGGGCGACGGCTGGGCCATCAACGACAGCCCCAACTCCATGGCCTACTTCAAGCGCAAGGACATTCCCACCCACTGGGATATCGCCGAAGGCTGGACCATTGCCGACATGTCGCACCAGAGTGTGCTCGGCGCCACAGACCCCAACCGTATCATGTGGATGAGCGGCTCGCTCAACATCCCCGGATCGCCCACCAACCCCGACGGCTCGGGCGGCATGATTCTCGACAACAACGCCTCTCCCGGCTGCGAGTCGCCCGGCCTCAACTGCTTCCCCTTTACATGGAAGTCGTTCCCCGAGTACCTCGAGGACGCCGGCGTGTCGTGGCAGGTGTGGCAAGACATGGACAACTTTGAGGACAACATGCTGGCCTACTTTAAGCAGTACCAGGACGCCCCCAAGGGCTCTGCTCTACGCGAAAAGGGTAACTCTTACCCCACGCTCGACAAGTTCTACGCTGCCGCTGCTGCCGGCACGCTTCCCCAGGTCAGCTACATTGTTGGCCCCCAGGAGTTGTCCGAGCACCCTCCCAACATGCCCGTTGACGGCTCCTGGCTGCAGAAGAAGGTTGTGGATGCCGTCTCCAAGAGCCCCGCCTTTAACGAGACGGTGCTCATCATCAGCTACGACGAGCAGGGTGGCTGGTACGACCACGTTGTTCCCGAGGTTGCTCCCAAGGGCACCGCTGGTGAATGGTTCCAGGACCCTTACAACAAGACCAACGGCCAGATCCCCATGGGCCCTGGTCCCCGTGAGGCTCGCTTCATTGTCTCTCCCTGGACCCGCGGCGGCAACGTCTTCACCGAGCCCGCCGACCACACCTCTGACATCCAGTTTGTCGAGGCATGGGCCCAGGCCAACGGCTACGATGTGCACACACCCGCCATTACCGAGTGGCGCCGCCAGCATATGTCCAACTTGGTCAACGCGTTTGACTTCTCCAAGAATGACATCTCGCTCCCCAAGATTGCCGATGTCCGCACCCCCGAGAGCCGCCCCGACAACAACTACTCTGGTAACCTGACCCTCGGCTCGCTCAGCGGCCCATGGGTCGGCCCCTCCAAGTGCATCTACAACGACAAGAACCCTGTCCCCCAGCCTCCCTTTGGCAAGGACAATGTCAACCAGGACCTCAGCAAGCTTGTTGAGGAGGGCTTCAAGAACGTGCGTGGCCGGCTCACCGAGGGCCGCTACCTTGTTCTGGAGAAGAATGGCCTCGCTCTGGCAAACGTTTTCGGCGAGCTTGTCAACTTTTCGCTTGCCACCAAGGACCACAAAGACATTCAGCAGCGCTGGATCCTGCACAGCGTCGACGGCTCGCACTACAGCAACAACTTCTTCATGCAGTCTGCCGCTGACAAGAAGTACATTACCCCCGAAGGCGGTCTTGACGTGGACGTTTCCAACGCCCAGGTCTTTAGCTTTGACTACTCGCCCAACGGCTCGCATTACAACATGCACGGCAGCGAGTCGGCTGGCGATGACCGCAAGGCCAAGAAGGGCAAGAAGGGCAAGGTTGTGTCTACTGTCGACTGGACTGGCAATGTTGGCGATTTCAAGATTTACGCCGTCTCGTACCACTCGTAGAGTCTCTACAGAGGGGAGATGGTAAGGGAATGTTTTGTAGTTAAATATGTGATGTGAGGCTAAATAAAGTAGTAGCTTTACCCTAGAGTACAAATTCGACATGTAGCAAGCTATGCATACGCTGCGAAAAGAACGAGTAACGGCCTGATAATAATGTTTTAAGTATTCTTTTTAGAAAAGTAATAAAAGTATCATTGAATATGAGATCAGTGACTGAGTTGGTGTAATTTTGTTATGCGGCTCTTTTCTAAACAATGATTCCACCTCACACCCTAACAAGAGCCAGCGGGGTGGATTTTCAACAGCTCAGAGCTCAGCCTTTCGAGTTAAATTTCTCACACTGATTTTATATCCTCGTTTTTTATTAAAATAAATCGTAAGGGAATTTTCATGTTTTTCGAAGACCATCAAATTACACCCCTAGGAAACTGTCGTGGCCCTGTCTGCAAGGCCGAGGTTATGTTCCGCTCCAGACGAGGCTGCGATAGTGGGGGTCCCCCTTTTTCAAACAAAACCGTTGGACGCCGGTCTATCCCAAACTCTTCCCCAGCTATCTTGTCGATCATTTTTTTTCCCGGTTCTTTGGTCTATTTATTCTCACCCTGTCACTCCTTTTCTTGCCCGCTACCATGAAATTCGCCATCGCTGCCCTTCTTTTCGGCACCTCCGCCGTCGTCGCCGAGCACAGCTACTATGTAAACGGCCACTATGACCAGGAGGCCCAGCACCGCGATGCGGATTGCGAAGTGAGTACCTCCAGATGAAAGCCTACGCTTTTTTTGTTTGCCCAGTTGCTAAGAGTCCGTTTATCTGTCAGTTTAACTGCTTCCTTCCATTCTTCAGGAACAAGTGCAACTCGGATAACCCTGCTTGCGAATGCACACTGCACGACATGCGCGACAGCTACTTCTGCTGCGTTGCGCAGAGTTGCAAGGACTATGTTGCTTACGGTAAGATGCCAACTATATTAACCTCTTTTTGAGCGAGCGCAAGTTCGGGGGTGTCAGATTAATATGCGCTTGCTAACACCTCACTATGTAGACCTCGTCGAGAGAGCGTCTCGCAATTGTGTTGCTTGGAAGCTGCCTTTCCCCGAGTTTGACTTCCAGGCCAAGTGCAACATCAAGATTAGCAAGGAGACAACCTCTCTGCCAGCGCCCTCCAAGTCGAGCGTTGCTGCTGCAGCAAACTCTGGCACAGCTTCTGCTGCTGCTTCTGCATCGGCTACATCAGCGGGAGGAGACAAGCCTGCGTCTCAGACATCTGCTGCTGCTGCTGCCCAGGCGTCGGGCTCGGATGCCTCCAAGACGGCGGCTACTAGCGGCTCTGACAAGCCCTCGGCGTCATCGTCTGGCTCACCGGCTGCTACAACAAGCGCAAAGGGTGCTGGTTCGCGTGTTGGTGCCGGAGCAGGCGCCCTGGTCGGTCTCGGTGCCGTCGTTGCCTTGGCCCTGTAAATATAAGACGTAACGTGTGCCTGGCATAGCTAGCCGATGGGGATGGGTCGGAACGTCTTTTTATACTTGAGTATATACTTGATCTAGATGTATAAAATTGGCTGCCTTGGTTTTACCATTGTCCTTCCTGCAACTTTTTCGTCGTGACTACACTAGTGTTAGTGTGAACCAACCCAGATCACAAGGCTAGCTAGCCTTAGCAACCGTTTCTGCCCACCGGATCGGAGATGGGGGGGTAGCTTCCCCAGACTTATCCACAGCTGTTCGGGCCCTTTTCTAACGATTTATCTTTCTTTCTATTTTAATTCACATCATTCGATTCTACTTTTTGCCTGTTCGTCCAAGATTGGTAGTGGTTCGACAGAGCCAATCAGCAGTGGAACCGCGCTACGCCTCCCCCCCGCCTTCTTGTGTAGTTAGAAGTAGAGCAGCCACCCAATCAGCGTGAATTCCGCGCTGTGGTGGTTTCCACCTGATTTTGTTCCAGAAGACTTCCATTGCTGCTGCAAGATCGCATCTTGGAAATCGCACAGGGCAGACAGACAGATAAGGCAGTGCGTAAGTACAAGGACAACACACAGGGGCTGAACTGACAGGTAGAAAAGGGTAGCTCGTATCAGCAAAGAAATCGGAATCGCACTCCAGACAGCCGCCTGCCCGCCCGCCCTTATTTTGAGATTTGATGTGCGCATGTCAGCCTGACAGACTCTTTTGCATCGTACGTCTGCTATACTAGGCTCTTGTTGTTTGGGAGATGGCTCACGTGCCCTCCTCTGCAAATCCCACGCTACCAGAGTTTATTTTTTTTGTCTTCATGCATCGGCCATCGCCAGGCAATGCACAAGTAAGCTCAGCTTGTAAGGGGCCTGGCTGTGCTGCTGCTGCAGAGGACGGTGCAGGGCGTGGCCAGTGTGCTGGAATCGGGCCGCCCGCAGGTGCAGTACAGCATGGCTGGTGATCATGATACGCTAGCACGGCTTGTTCTGGTGCAACGGGCAGTACATGAGATGATGACGATGCGTGTCTTATCGGATTTCCCACCTTGATACGTTCCTGCTGCTGACGACGCACCAAAAAGAAAAAAGCACAATCCGCTAAGTAGTCCAATCCCGCGTATGAGGGAGAGACGTCGTCATCACCGTGAGATTTCGCATCCACTAGTAAAAGAGTAATTGCACCACTGAAAAAGTAGCACCAGCCCAGCAACTAAGCCAAACGTAGCCCAAGCTAGGCTAAGCTTACCCGTAATAAGTAATTAGTTAGCAGCTGCTCTTGTTGTAGCAAGCAACCCTTTGGGCTGGCTGGCTGGGCTGGGGCCACTCACTGCACGGCAAAGGTGGGGTTTTTCTTTGTCGGGTCACCGGTGCTGAAGAAGCTAAACGGCCATCCGTCTTCCGTCTTGTGCTTTTTCTACTGCAAAACACCACCAACCACCACCACCAAATCACGACGAATTCGACACGACCACGCACTCACTACCTGCTGCTGTCACAAACTCAGCAACTCTGCAACTACTTTCCCTCCTGCACCCACTGCCTCGTGGATGGTGCGACTACTGCGGTCCGTCCTGCGGGCGCCGACGACTCTGGCTCGCTGAAACCACGACTCCCACCACGTTTTACTACAACTACTACTACCACCGCTGCTCACTGTGACTACTTGCTGCAGCAGAAAACTACAATAGCTGCAATTGTTTCTGTTACTGCTGCCGACTCAGATCACACCCACCGCCGACCATGCGGCCAATGCCCATCATCCGCTCCCGCACGGGTTGCTTCACCTGCCGCCGCCGCAAGAAGAAGTGCAACGAGGAGAAACCAATCTGCATTGGCTGTAAGCGCAACAAGCTCGAATGCCACTGGCCCACCGAACCCAACCAGGTTCTCCATGCGCGACCCAAGCCCTCGACTTCATCCAGCGCCGCGGCCAAGGTCGCCTCTGGCCAGACCGTCGCAGCGTCCTCTTCATCTTCCTCTCAGCCGACTCTCGCTAGCGTTGGGCCCAATGCGCCACCGCAATTGATGCTAAACATCAACTCTCCCGCCCGCTCACGATCCGACTCCTCTCCCGACGCCGCGCTCAACGTCTCGCCGCGCACCATATTCACAAACCCCCGCCCCAGGGCCCTCTCCAACTCCTCCTCACACGACGCCATAGATGTCGGCATCCCGCTGCATCTTCACGAGGCCCCAGATGCCGGCCATCTGGCGTCATCGCCCATAATTGAACTGATATCCCCCTCGCTCCTCGACGACAAACACGCCGTCATGGACGAAGACGACCTCGCCTCCCCCTCTTCTTCTTCCGGCAATCTCGCCATGACACTCCGATCACAGCTCCTTCAAGGCGCAGACGCTGGCATGTGGGGGATTGCGCCCACCATTTCCATGCTGCCGTCCCAAGGGAACGAGTCGCTGGAGCTGCTCAGCCACTACCTGTCGCGGACGGCAAACAGCATGGGCAACGGCTCGACTGACGTCAACCCCTTCGTTTCGCAGCTGGTCCCGATTGCCTTTTCGAACCCGCTGGTGCTGCAGCTCATTCTGGCACAGAGCGCATCGCATCGACAAGCATCGGGCGGCGAGATCCAGGGCAACGAGGTGGCGCAAAAGTACTACACGGATTCGTTACGCATGTTCCGCAACGTCGTGGACGAGTACATGTCGGGCAAAGAAGAAAACACGCTCGACCTAACCATTGGCAGCTTGATTCTGTCCCTCACCGAAGTGGCCCGCGGCGACAAGCGCGGCACCATCTTTGACCACCTCAAGGCATCCGAGTCGATGCTGACGCTGCTCATCAACCGGCCCCAGTCAGAAGTGCCCAGCGACTTGGCCGATTTCCTGGTCGAATACTACCTACACATGACGGCAGCCAGCATGATCTCAACAGACCCGCGGCACAAAGTCCCGTCGCTGAGCCCCGAGGTCGAAGCCATGGCGCGAAGCCTCGTAGAAAAGGGCTACATTGGCCAACTGGCCGGCTGCTGGCTGGAGCTGCTACTTATCATCCCACAAATCTTCCACCTTGGCCAGCGCATGATGGCCTCCGAACACAACGGCAAGACGATACCCAACCCAGACGACATTATGACGTTTGGCTTTCTGCAGTCGCAGATTATGGCCTACTTCCCCGACCCAGCAGCCAATCCGTACTCGCGGCTCGCCGGGCTCGTCTTTAAACAGGCAACGCTACTCTACCTCTGGAGTATCCTGGGCACACCCACCAAGCAAGATGCTGCAGCAGACGCCGCTGAGCCCAAGACAGGCAGCCACAAGAGCTTCATCACCATGGCCGTCGCAGAAGCCATTTCTATTCTCAGCCAGTTCCCCGCGACACTGCGCATCAACACGAGCCTGTGCTGGCCGCTAGCCGTCATTGGCTGCTGCACGACAGACCCAGATGTACAGAGTATCCTGCGGGAGCGGCTGCGCACGATGCTGACGACGATTGGACTGGGCAATATGCGCGAGACGCTGACGCTGCTGGAGCATGTGTGGGCGCAGCCGGCGGAGGATATGAGCCCGTGGCTGCTGGCACGGTCGATGCAGGAGCACCGCATCTGGATCTCGTTTGCATAGGCACTCAACGAGCAAGAGAGAATATGTGTATACCGAAACCAACGAAGCGAGCGATCAAGTCTATTTTTCTTTTTCTTTTATTCATCTAATTGGGACCATCCTTTTTTACTTGACATCCTGTCTCGAGGCTACATACTACGTTACTCTTCTTTAGTTATTGGATGGATGGGCGAACCTTGGCGTCTTTTGTTTTGTATCTAGTTCCTTTCTTTTTGATATATAGTTATCGGACCGCCACAGCGACGAAAAGCAAGTCGTTCCCTTAGTTATCCTACTTGAAATAACAAAAATACCCTCACCATCACCACTACATCTACTTGCTTCTTATACACGCTATACTGAACATACCTTGTTCTGTTGCTTCACCGTGGCCTTCGTTCACATACAGATGGAGTACATTAACCGTCTAACATGCGCGTCCAGTCAAACTTGCGCCACGTCTTCTTCCACTCATCCACCCTCGGATCCCCCCTCGACCACCGGCCCTGCTTCTTCACAATATGCGGCTCAGCATCCACAATCCCTGCAATCACCTCTCTCGCAAACAAATCGCCCTTGGGCCAGCGTCCAGCATCCTCAATAATATGCCCAAGACCACCATCCAGCGTAAACCAGACATGGAAATACGGCATCTCCTTGGCAATCGACCGTCTAAACGCCATGCGGCCCATCCCGTCGCGCGCTTTTGCTCCCGTATCAATAATCTTCTTGTGCTGCGACCACTCCTCGTCTGATGACAGAAACGCCTCTTTAAAGTACGCAGGGGCCGTGGCACCTTCTTCATATGGGATCGGCACGGCCATCATGGCAGCGTGCTGGTGGCGATGGGGTGCCGCGGCATTCTCGTAAAAGAGCACCTCGCGCCCTTGCTCGTGGTACATGCGCGTCAGGCTCTTCATAAAGTTGCGCATCTCCTCCCACTCGTCGTCGTCGCACTCGAGCAGGTTCTTGCGGTGTGTGATGGGCACGATGACGGCGCCGCCGGGGCTAATCTCGGGCTCGGTGGCCAGCGTGACAAAAGTGCGTGTGCCGAGCGAGATGACGGGTGCAAGGGGCGGCTTATTGGTGTCTTCGTGGTGGCAGAGCGGACACGAGTCGAGGATGCGGTTCATCTTCTGGAACTCGCTGACAGCCATGTTCTTGAGGTTCACCTCGCTCTTGTGCACGCGCTTGGCCAGCTTGTCGGCGTTTTCGTCCATGTAGTCCAGATCGTCGTCGTACTTGACGTCCTTGGCAATGCGCTCGGCTAGGCGCATGCCTTCGCCGCCTGCTTGGCCCTTTGTTCGGCGCTCCTCGCGCACCATGTCGTCAATTGTCATGTCCTCGTTTTCGACTACCGTGCCGCGCTCTCGGCCGCGCTTGGTGTCGACGGCCTTGGTTTCGCCGCGCGTTCCTGCGAGGAGACGGCTGTCCATGGCGCTCAGGACCACGTTTTGGCTGGCAGTGGTGTTGGACGTGGCAGCTGCAGCAGCGGCATTGTACTCTTGTTCGAGCTGCTCGGCGTTGGGGGCCTTGCGCAGTTTAGCCTTCATCATTTGCGCCCGCAGACGGTTGAGAGCTGTTTGGTCCAGAGCCGGCTGGGCTGGTGTTGCTGTTTGTGTGGGAAGAGGAGACTGATTAGAGGATGGAGTGGTTTCAATGGGTGCTGCTTGGGCCGGCTTGCGCTGCTGGAAGAGTTCGCCCGTGGGCTTTTCTTTGCTTTGGTACTCCTTGCCATACAGTTTGCGTCGCTCAAGCTCTTCCTTTTCTTCTCGTGCGTCGTCAAACTCTTCAAGACTTCCAAATCGCTCGACGGCAATGTCTTCGACTGGCCTGCCTGACGTCTCTGCTAATGTGTAGACGGCCTTGAGCTTTGTCATGCGCCATGACGAGCCAGAGTCGCCAAATGTGTAGTTTATAGTTCGTTGTTTCGCTTCAGCTAGTGGTGGTGCAGCTGCATGTTCTGTTACCGCCTCGTCTATGTTGCGATTGATCTCGCGACTGTGAATGACTCTTGCTGGTGGTGGCGGCGGTGTCTTTTCCTTCTTTTGCTTTCTGTGCACGTGCTCTACCTCGAGCGTAGAGGGTGCCACCATCCAGGCGTCTCTTGTGATGGTCTCTGATGTAGTAGTATTTGTCGTTTCTGATTTGTTTTCTGTGGCTTCTGTCGTGTCCGCCTCTCGCTTGCTGCGTCGATGGGAATCCTCGTCGCGGTGTCGGTGTCTGTGCTTGGAGCTTCTGTCGCCATCGCGGTCCGCCTCATTCGAATTGCGCCTCCTTTTGTGCCGGTGGCTATCTCGGTCGTCATCACGTCTATGTCTCTCCCGATCATCATCTCGTCTCGAGCTGTGGCCGTGGCGATGCCTGTGTCTGTCGCGATCGTCATCGTCGTGTCTTTTGTGACGATGCTCGCTGCTGCGGTGACGGCGCCCGTGCTCTTTTCGCTCGGCGCGTTCTCGGTCCGCCTTGTCAGCGGCGAGCTGCTTTTCAAAGTCGTCGAGCCCATCCATTGCCGCCGTGGTGAGGCTGGGCTTTGCTGTGTTGTGTTGTGTGGTGATGGTGATGCTGTTGACGGCAAAAATTTGGTAGCAGCTACGTCAGTGGTGGTGACAGGCGCTGTGGGGCAGTCCACCCGTGCTATAGTGGACGCTGTGTAAGTCAGTGCCTGCGTTCAACTTTATACCGCGTGGACAGCAATGATATGAAAGAATTAAATTATATTAAAATAAATAGTAAATCGAAAATGAAAATTTATCTTTGACCAGGTCCAACTTTTTGAAGAACAGAATACTCACACCCGTTTTCGTCAGCCATGCGCTGCTCCTCAATCTTATACCCTCCAAGCCGAGGCATAAGCTTCATACGAATGGCCCAGTACACAACGCCCACAGCGAGAAGCAGTGTGCCCATGACTGGAACTAAAAAGTATGGATAGCCGTTGCGGTTGGGGTCACCAGCAGGTGGGACAAAGGGGACCACGAGAAGGAAGATATTGGCCAGCAGATAGACGAGGGTAAGAGGCACATAGGAATGGAACGGCGACGTCCACTTCTCCGACTTTCTGAATTGAAGCCATAAAAGACCGCCAGTCACCAAAGCATGGGTCCATGTGGTGGGATATGTGGTGCTGAAGCCGCAGTTAGTATACTCCTTCAGGGTGTAAGTCAGGCAGCACAGGATAGACTTACAGATTAATGATGAAGCCATAGGCTGGGCCTGCAGGAGGGGCAATCAAGACAATAATGCCCATGATGGATTGCAGAATATACTATCACCAAGTCAGTTAGTCACAATGATACTTATAAAGCCATGTCGAAAAGAGACTTACTGCGGCGGCTGGGGTATTGAATGGCCTAGTAGAGGCCCAGAGCTTGCTATACGGTAGCAAATTCTCCTTGCCCATTTCGTGAATAACATGGGCATGAGAATAACTCAGCGCCAAGACGGTGCCAACGTTGCTAATGGAGACAAATGTTGGCAGCACCCGAACACCGGCGTACTCGCCAAACATGTTCCTGAAGAAGAGGCCAGAAACCAGCACGTCCGCCTTTGCCAGTTCGGACTTTGGTACCGCAGCGAAAAAGGCGACATTGGCGAGGATATACAAGATCGTGACACCACCCACGGCCATGGGAGCTGCCAAGGCGAGAGTCTTGCGCGGGTTCTTGAGCTCGCCCGCAATATAGTTGGCACTTTCCCAGCCCTTGTAGCTAAAGATGACACCCAGAAGCGCACTCGCAATGCCCGTGGCGCCGCTGCCGCCGTATCCGTCGCCACTTTCGATCCGGAAGGCGTTTTCAAAGTTGTTTGGGTTGGGAATCTGGCGATGTCCAGCGAGGGCAGCAAAGCCAGCCAACACGACGAACAGCAGCACGCCGGCCTTGAAGATACCAAGCACGTTGGTGAGGCGGATGCTCCAAATGGGAGCGACGGCGCACATGACATTGGTCACGATGATCAAAGCAACACCGAGGCCGCGTGCAGCCCAGCCGTCTTGCGTGACACCAGCGGCAAAGAGTGTATAGCGACCAAAAGCGAGGGCGTTGCTGGATGGCCAGACTAGCAGAATCATTTGAGCCGCAATTACACAGCTCATCATGTACTTGGGCTTGCGGTACACGCGTTCCAGGTAGTTCTTCTCGCCACCGGAGCGTGGGATGGCCAGACCGAACTCGAGAAAGACGGAGAGGCCGCAAAAGGTGATGATGCCGCCGAGGACCCAGAGCATGAGGGAGATGCCTACTGAGCCTGTTGAGGCAAAGATACCCGAGGGCGTAGCGAAGACTAGTTAAAGTTGTGTGTTAGTTGACTGTGTGATTGCCACCACCCCGTCTACAGTTGTGGAAGAAGACTTACTGCCTGTGCCGACCATTTTGTTCAAAATAAGAAAAGCAGCACCCACCACACCTAGCTTGCGCTTGTCATTGTTCACAACCACCGTCTCGCCTACTTGGATATCTTCTTCGGCACCGCTGGCGTTGACGTGCACAGCTGCCTTTTCCTTGCCGGCGCCAAACATGGTTTTGACGATGTCCACCACGCGAGCAGTTGAATAAAAATATTACTTTTTTCGGATTCTTTGCCAGTTACGACTTCATGGAGAAAAAGCCATGAGAAGCAAATACACTACGACTACTGTCCGCCTCAGCTGGCACAGCGACTCTTTGTATCGCCCATTTGGCCCATGTCCGGTCTAAGAATACGTTAGACACGCAAACTCATCTTGACGCGGACGATCAGGCATGCTACCGGACATGAGACTCGCCTTTTAGGCGAACACGGCTTTGCTCATGTAAATATCGAGTGCGCTGTGGTTGCGAGCGGCGCCAAGATGCCCGATGCCACGCTGCTGCACCCGCCGATGGCACGGTACTGGAAGCCGAAAATAGCATCAGTGAGCGATACAGTATATTTTCCGCACTGGATACAGCCGT
Source organism: [Torrubiella] hemipterigena (assembly GCA_000825705.1). NCBI lineage: Eukaryota > Fungi > Ascomycota > Sordariomycetes > Hypocreales > Clavicipitaceae > [Torrubiella] hemipterigena. The sequence continues at coordinate 146,749 of CDHN01000005.1, forward strand.
TTGTAAGCTGCTTGGAAATGCAACTACATGATCAACCGCAAGGGCGTGTGTCTGTGCATGGCGACATCCGGGTTCCCGATGATGAGGCGGAGTGGCGCCCTGTATTTCTGCTCTTATACTCTGGCACAGGCAACTAAAGAAAAAGAAGGAATATATTTTTGTGAATATTTACACACCGAAAGCAGTTTCACCTTATTCCATAGTCCAAGAAAAAACAAAAAAACTCGCCGTCCATCTACGCTGTTGCTGTCTCTCCTGTTACCATGCCCTTTTGTACGGCCCCCCTCTCCCCAAGACATTTTTCTTGTTCTTTATGTTACGGAGCGCCGTTGGCTGACAGTAATTATAGATCCCGATTTGCCCGTCCCCTATGATCCCGACCTGCTGCCTGACGAATCCCACCCGAGTGCCCAGTAACAAAAGCAAAGCCGTTACAACTCTGCTGAGGAGCTGTTTAGTAAAAGGCCGTCATGTATCTAGTATTGCATAGTAAACTCTGCAAATACAGCCTTGTGATCTGTCCACCAGCGATTCTCTTTTCGACCCGGCTTTGCGTGTCGGTCGTTTGTCATGATAGCCTGTGCTTTGGCGGGGACCGCCCTGCTGCCTTTGTAGTAGATGAAGTCGATGCGATCACCGCCGTCCTGTGATGCTGTAACATTTGGTGATAGTGTAGTTATTCCCGGTTCAGCTTGGGGATTGCTGTTAACCGCGCGGAATACATCCACCATGCCAGCCTCTGTTGGGATTAGCGACGTCGGCCATGATGTGTTGCCGAACCCGCAGTGCGTATTGTTATTTGTCCAGTCCAGATGAGATGGCGCATTAAAATCACCCGTCAAAAATACCGGCTTGCTGTCTGCTGTGGCCAAGTGCCCTTTCACCTGTTCCATGACTTCTCGCAGCTGAGCCGGGCGTCCCGAGTCTTCCTCTCGCTGCAGAGCCTCGTCCATGGACACTTTATCTACGCAGACACTCTGCGGACCATATGTCTGGTTGGTAAGATGCGCTGTCCAGACAATAATCTCGCTTTTGCCCTCTTCTAGAGCAATCCGAACACCCGCAGCAAATGGTGTGGCCTGGTAGACTTGCACAATCGGATACTTGGAGAGAATAGCCACATCGTCGCCCTGGTAAACATGCCAGCCCAGCGCCGTGGCTACTCGTGCCCCATGATATCCGTCTGTGCTTTGCATGGTGACAACATCTACATTGTTCAGCTGGAACCAGATATACTGCTTTGTGTTGTACTTTTCCACGTGCTTGCCGCCGTCCTTCATGTTGAGACTAATCATCCGCAGGTTCTTGACAACCGGATCCTCATTGCGAGCGACGGGCAAAGACACAATCATCCAGTTGCCCAGGTAGCCCACGTCCTCAGATCCAGTGACAAAGACCTCGACAGTCAAGTTCTTGCCCTGCGAGTCGGGCGTTGGCGTCCCAATGATCCTCCCGTCCTTGGTCACCCATGCCCAGTCGTACTTTGAGACAATGATAGAGAACGTGTTGCGAGTATCAACGCCGTGGTTGATGGTACCCGCAAGACTCCAGTTGACTGGTTCGCCGACGCGCAGAGTCGGACCTGTGAAGAACTGCGTCATGGGACGGAAGGGTGTATTCTTGCGTGTAATCGAGCTTACGGGCTCTGCCAGCCACCGGTAGCTGTCATCCTCTAAAAAGTACGCCTTGAATGGTCCGGGTTCCAGCTTGGACGCATTAAATTCAACAGTACCACGTAGACCTGGTGCATATTGCTTGAGAAGAGGTTCCTTGTTAAAGGCTTCGTGTTCAGGGCCGCCGTCGTAGTATCGCCAGATGCCAATCCAATTCTTGTCGTTGGGTTGAGGGGCGTGGTATTTGTAGGCGAGGACCTTGCCACGCTTCTTATGCTTGTAGTCCTCCTCCAGAGTTCCAATGTATCCGACTGTGCCGTTCAGAGAAAGCTCAATAGGTTCCGAGAGCCACTGGTAGCCGTCACTAGCCATAAAATATGCGCTGTACATGCCTCCAGTAAGACCGATAGTCGACAGCTGCACGGTGCCGTGCTCGAGGGGTGCATATTTCCAGTTTAGAGAAAATTTGTTGAACTCTTGGTTGATGGGTGCGCCACCGTTGCGGTAATACAGCGCTATCCAGTTGTGAGGATCGGGTCTGTCGGTCTGGTATTTTATCACGAGAGGTTCAGACGACAAGAGAGCCATTTTACTATTGTAGGTGTCGCCAAGTGTGACGGTGATGGGTGCAGCCAGCCAGGAATAGGAATCGTCTGCCAGATAGTAGAGTTTGTACTCGCCTGTGGGGAGAGTGTGTATTTCAAACTCGAGTGAGCCGCTCATGGATGGCGCATACTGCCACAAGAGTGCATCTTCGACTCTTGCTTGTTCGTCGGGGCCACCAGAGAGCCCATAGACAGCGATCCAGTTACGGGCGGATTGATGGCTCGATTCATACTGTACCCTCAGGGTACTTTTTGACTGTATGTGTAGACTCCCTGGAAAATTCTGACTGAGGGGATCTGCTATGGGCGTAAATACTTGTTGATCTAGTTGTGGTGGACGAGATGGTTGAAGTGCATAGACGCCGCTGTCCCAGGAACATACGGCGCCTAGTAGAAACGCAGAGAGGACTGAGTAGAGTCTCATGGTGTAAGCTGTTTACTGCAGAGACATACCATCAATCATTCTTCGGACTGGCTACATGTGCCTTTTATACACTGTCACAATTGCAAACTTTAAAAGCCGAACGACACTGACAAGCTTCAAGACAGACAGACAACATGAAAACTTTGAACAAACTTTGTACTGGATTCCAATATACTACTTTAAAAAGAAAGCTATTCACATGAAAAGAATTGTTTAGGCAACCCACTTCTTGCTCCACTGGTGAACAATCTTCTTCTCCGTGCGCTGTAGCTCGTCCCAGACCATCTGGGAGAGGAACTTGTAGTGGAAGTAAGGAGCATTGTTGTAGCTGATGCCGTGGTTGCTGTCGGTAAACTCAAACATGCGGACCTTGGACACAGGGATCTTAGCGCCGACCAGTCTGTCAATGAGAATCTTTGCGTTCTGGGGGTGCACATTGTCGTCAGCAGAGCCATAGGTAATAGCCACGCCGCCCTTGATGTTGCGGAAACCGTCCATGTTGCGGATATCGCTCTTCTTGTAGCCGTCAGCGTTGCCATCAAGCGTCTTCATGTAGCGCTCGGTGAACATGGAGTCGTAGAGACGGAAGTCGGTGACGGGGGCGGTGATGAGGGCGAAAGTGAAGACACCAGAGTCGTACTCGACAGTCTTGGCCGTGACGAAGCCGCCGTGAGACCATCCCCACATACCAAAGTGGTTGGTGTCGAGGAAGGTGTTCTTGGCAATGAGCTCCTTGGCGGCCCAGATCTGGTCCTCGGGCTCAATCTGGCCCATCTTGCCGGCCATGACGTTGCGGAAGTCGGAGCCCTTGAGGCCGGTGCCGCGGTTGTCGACGACGTAGACGATAAAGTTCATCTCGGGGTCCGAGGTCAGGTACATGGTCCAGTCGTAGCTGGGGAACTTCTTGGTCACCTGCTGCGAGGTAGGGCCGCCGTAGGGGTGGAAGAGAACAGGGTACTTCTTGGAGGGGTCAAAGTTGGGAGGAAGGGCCTGGAGGACGTTCATGGTGAAGCCGCTGGGGTGCTTGAGCTCAAAGTAGGTGATGTTGGGCAAGTTGTACTCCTGGAGTCTGTTGTAGAGTTTGGTGTTGGTGGTAAGAGTCTTGATGGGCTCGTCCTTGTCAACATGGTAGACCTCCTGGTAGGGAACGTCAGGGCCCTGGTACGAGAGGATGTAGTAGCCACCCTTGGCAGAGTACGAGGCATCCCAGAAAGCAGGGACGGTGTCGTCGACAACAGGGTCAAGGACCTGGTCGAAGCCAACGGTGTAGAGGTGAGACTCGGTGCTGTGGCGCTTGGCAGCAGAGATCTGGACAACCTCGCGCTCGGCATCGACAGCGAGAATGCTGCGGACTTCCCACTCGCCCTTGGTCAGCTGGACGGGCTTGCCGCCATCAACGGGGAACAGGTAGATGTGCATCCAGCCGTCCTCGTCGGAGAAGTCGACGTAGTAGGGCTTGTTGCCGTGGGCCTCGACGTTGCCGACGTAGCGGATGCGCATCTCGTTGCGGAACCAGCCCTCGGGAACGCTGCGCGAGCGGACGACATTGGACTTGCCAGAGGCGACATCAACAACGACGTGCTTGTCCTTGTCCTGGATACGGTTGTAGACGCGGTAGATGAACTTGGAGTGGTCGTCGGTGACCCAGGCAACCTCGCCAATGATGCTCTCGTCGCCAAAGCCGTCAATCTCAATGGGAGTGACCTTCTTGGTCTCGACGTTGAGCAGGTTCAGGCGGGTGACGGGGTTGGTGCTGTTGACCTTGGGGTAGCGGATGTCGACGGTACGGGGGTAAGCGGGAGCAACTTCCTGGGGGTTGCTGCCCGAGGCGTTGCGGGTGTAGAAGGGGACGCTGTAGGACTGGACGCCGGTCTCGTTGATGCTCAGGTAGACGGCGTACTTGGAGTCGGGGGAGAACCAAAAGGCAGTGCGGGTGCGGATGATTTCCTCCTCGTAGACCCAGTCAGCAATACCGTTGAACTGGTCGGGGCCGCCGTTCTCGGTGATGCGGTGGATGTCGCCATTGGCCTCGCGGATGTGGACATTGTTGCCGCGGACAAAGCCAATGGTCTTGCCGTCGGGGGCCAGGGTAGCATCCTGAATGTCGCCGCCCTGGTCAGCAACCAGAGGCTTGGACTGGCCCGACTTGACATCGAGCAAGAAGTAGTTGGCATCAAAAGAGTAGCGGTAGAGGGGCGTGGAGTTGGTGGCAAAGAGAACCGAGCTCAGATCCTGAGCAATGGTGTACTTGTAGAGATCCTTGGGGATCTTGTCGGCACCGAGGAAGATGCTGCTTTCGTTGGTGGCAATGTTGGCGCGGACAAGACCCTTGGCCTTGTCGTTGATGATGTAGTCACCGTCGTTGCTGCCAGACAGCCAGCGGACCGAGACAGAGTCGGCCTTGAACGAGGTGGAGGGTGACGTCTCATTGAACGTCAGGCGCTTCTCGCCTTTGCCGACGGGGGCATGAGGCTGACGCTCAATGATGCTGTCGGCAAGGGCAGAGGACACGAGAGCCAGGCATGAGGCCAGCTTCCAGGTAACAGCCACCATGATGAATACTGAGTACAGGCTCTAGTTTGCAACCTGCAGTAGGATAGATGGGGATGGTGAGGTGGTAACCAAAAAGCAAACACAGGCAGGGCAGCGTTGCGCTTTTATTCCACAAAACCACCACACCATCACACTCCCTACCCCAACACCGAAATTTCCACAACGCGCCGCGATAGTAGCCCCATTGCGACGCTATAGGAAGGCCATTAAACCCAATTCGAACCTTGTACTCAACTTTTGCCCACACACAGGGCCCGCTTCGGGGCTTGTTGGGGTATCCTCTCCTCCCCGTGGGGGGAAAAGCCAGGACCATTGCCTCGCTTTGCACCGCTTTGTATTAGTCTGCAGCAGAGCCAAGACCAAGACCGGAGCGCAAGTGACGAAATTTCTCTTCTCCACCAAATAAGTCCCTCCATTTGCAGCCTGCACAGCCTTGGAGATTAACCTTTGTGGAGTAGATCCCCGCCACGCTTGCTCGAAGCGGCAGGTAGAGGGTGCCCACCCCGACTCAATGGTATCACGACGCTATTTGTTTTTTTCTCTTCTATTGCGCTGTTTTCTTGAAGTAGCGAAAAAAAAAACGAGATAGTTCCAATATAATAACACGCTTCTTGCGTAGGGTTGCACCGGCGCGAAAGAAAACGGCATCGGGCCCGTAGTCAAGGTCGTGTTTGGCTTGCCTGCAATTAGCAGACAAAGACACGGGCTGCTGCAGGGCGTCCCTCCATTGTTTGCCTGTGCCGTGTGTTACCCATTTCGCTTCGGCAGCAATCCTGACTCTTGCAAGCGATGCGCAAGCCATCCGAACAGAGTTTGTAGGTGCCTGGATGGGCAACGATATACATCAGACCACACCACAAGCCGCCATTTGCCGGCCTTCCCTAATATACAGAAACAAAAACGCCTCTTCGGACCTCCTCCGCATTCTCTCCGGGCGATGGTCCTTCTCCATCGGTGCTGGCGGCGCAAGCCTGTTAGCAAGCCACGCCGCACGCCGCCGCCCGCCTAAGTAGCGCCACCCAACCCTAAAAACCTTAAACTAACAAAACACTTGGGATTGTGTCTTAAAGCCCCAGCGTGAGGTCAATTAGTAGCGCATCTCGGTACAGGTGTGATTTGCGGTATATTATATCATGTTTGCTCCGTTGAACATATGCCGCTTGCTGGTGAGATCGTTTTAATCGGTCATAATACGCCGGCGCATGCAGGAACAGCGTAGCATCGGCGTCAGATTCAACGTCTGGCCGGGGTAGAGCCACGTTGTCTAGCGATCTGTACAGAAATCGTGAACAAAGTCTGCCACTGTTTCATGCTAAATGCCCTAGCTGCTGCGGCTGAGCCTACTAGTGTCTACTGTCGTTGGGACTCCTGTCGTAGTATCTAATGCAGTGAGTGGCCGTCGCTGCATGGCTCGCTCTAGGGCTTGGTGCGCTACGCTACTTATGCACACAGTCTGCTAGATGAAGAGAGTCCAGAGCAGCATCTTGCGTAGCAGTCGCTTAGACTGGCTTCGTAGCTAGATCCAGGCCCAGAATGCTCCGTTGCATGAATTTATAACGAGAATTAAAGTTCATCTGCTGCGTATGATGGTGTTCTTCCCTGCTCGATCTGTATATAAGCGAAGCTTGCCGCTCCGTGTTGTCGCATGGTATCACAATCCACCACTCATTGGAACTTTATACCTCTGCCACAACAACTTACCGTCTTTACACATTATAATAACGATGAAGCCCAGTGTCTGTCTTGCGCTCCTTGCCTCGGTAGCCATGGCTGCGCCCCGGCCCAACTGGGAGGATGAGAATGACGAGGATATTTTCGATGTGGCTGACCCAAATAATGTGTCAGTCGTCGTGGGTACGCCGCCTGTTAACTGGGAAGAGGAAGATGACGAGGACATTCCCGACGTGCCTTTCCCAGAGACCAACCTCAAGCCCAACGAGACCGCAATCATGCCTCCTCCATCCAACAGCTCGATCACGGCTCCTCCTACCAACAACACCTCAACCACGCCTCTTCCATCCAACAGCACGTCCATCATGCCTCCTCCTTCCAACGGCAGCGTCGACATCTTTAGTGAAGAGACTGTCTTTATGACCGGCTCTGCCAACGGCACCACCAACTACATCCGCATTCTCAACAGTAAGCCCATATTTTCTCATCACCACAACGGTATTGATACTAACACAACTTCCAGACAGCACAGTTTCCACCCAGTCCGCACGCACTTGCGACTCCGATGCCCAGGCGCTCAACGTTGCCTTCCAAGCCTGCAAGGACTACGCTATCAAGGCCAAGACTGTTGTCGAAAGCGCTACTGAAGACGTCATTGCCCGCTACTTCACCAGAGGCGACGTCAACACCCGCAACAAGATTGCCACCCGCTACGGCCTCATTGCTGAGGAGTGCGGCCGCGCTGGCCAGGGCATGCTCGGCACTACCTGTGACTCTGACCGCTGCCAGGCCGGTAGCCAGACTGCCTATGGGGTGGCGTACGTCAACAACCAGGCACAGGCCTTCTACTGCCCGCTCTTCTTCTCCTACTACGACATGGACGAGCATGTGTTGAGCAACGAGCCGTGCCTAAAGAGACGCGACCGTATGACCCACGGCGCCATTGTCCTCCAGCACGCTGGCTTTGCTGCTGCCAACCTCAGCTTTGAGACTGGTACTCGCTCCGACGATGCCTATAGCTATGCCAACTTTGCGAGTGTCATGGCTAGCCCTTGCACCGCGACCCGCTAATTGATGAGAATGAGGACGACTAAAGCCAGTCGACGTTGCTGACCTTGGCCGATTGCTTAGTTGCTAGCGTGTCTGCTACCGTATTATTGTAAGAGTTATTTATAGCTAATATATGTATGTATTCGAGTGGATATGAACCGGGTATCTAATGTTTGTGTTCCAAGTGTGACGTGTCCGGGGGAGAGCCAATCGGTGATGATGATGCAACGTGGAGGTTGCTACTCTGTCAGTGCAACTTGCGCCTGAAAATCGTCAAGACATGTAAAAGCGTGGTGTATTTTATTGTCATGACTTCGTTTATTTGCTGCACAATCCAGCAGCCTGAGTATTTACACGTGCATGGGCTTCATCGCCCGCGTCGCCAATGTGCAGAGTGGCGGCCATGCCCGTGCCCATGTGTACCAGCATGTGGCAATGCATGAGCCAAAAGCCCGGATTATCGGCAACCAGGCGCAAAACAACGTGGCCCCGTTTTGGGACTAATACAGTATCTCGTCTGACTGGGTTGACCAGGTTGGCTGGGCTGCCTGGGTCATCCTCGGGGTCGAATGGGTTGTAGCTTGCCCAGCCTGCGTCTCCGCCTGTGTCTCGGGAAGCTAGTACATAAAATGGGTTTCCGTGCAAGTGTACAGGGTGTGCGCCGTCATCGCGATTGTTCAGAATAATATCGACTTGTTTAGGAGTGGATGAACTCGGTATAAACGAAACTAGTTGGTTATCGTCCCAGCTGGATCGGCCACTAGCGAGCAAAGGCGGGCTCTGTGGCTGCCATGCAGTGTGGTTCATCGATCCCATGGGACTATTGTCCAGATGGGCAAGGATCTTGGTTTTGAGATAGTATACAAACGTCATGTCTGCTTCTTTGGAGATTTTTTCTGTCGGTGGTTGCGCAGATTGGGCGGTTGTAAGTTTGGTGTAGTGCGTATATGATGATAACGGCTTTGGCTCTGGGGCTATTTCAACGGTCTTTTTCGGTGGTAGTGTCAGAAAGGCCTGTTCAGGGTTTAAGGCTTCATTGGAGTACTTGAAGTTGCTAAAGAAAAGACGGAGCGTCAGTTTATACGTACGATATGAAGCAGCAGAACGGCGTGTACTTACTCGTCGTCGAGATACATGCTAAGCCATGATTGTTCCTTGTTCTTTTGTGTCCATTTCATAATAGCGTCAGCTCGTTCTCCAGGATATAAAACACCAAGGACGTCGCCGGGTAAGGCCTTAAGCGGCCATCCGCCGTCTACGTGCGTTGGTTGCAGCGTCGCGCCGCTGACAGCTAGAGAGACACCCGCAATTGTGCCGACATTGACTATTCGAAGCTTCGCATTGGTTTTCTCTTTAAATATGGGAACGGACTCCCGCAATGGAATATCTTGACACACGAGGGGTCGAGCTGGAACAGCCATGGAACAGTTGTATCGGCCCTGGCCATTGATGACCATCGAGTCGGGTACCGGCTCATTGCCCAGACTAGACGCATTGGAAAACCACTCGAGCACGTCCTGCTGCTTTCGATGAAACCAGTCACCTACTAGCAGTAGATATTCAGGATTGGCAATATTTCGTCGTGTGTTGGGCTGGTGAATAACTAAGCCACCGTAGAGGCCGTCACCGCGCTGGACCTGATTATGGCTATGCCACCAGAATGTGCCGGCTTCGTCATTGCCAATAGTAAAATCGTATACGTGTTTTCGATTGGATGGGATGGGACACTGTGTAATTCCGACTGCGCCATCCATGTGGTTATAATTCTTCATGCGCAAGCCATGCCAGTGCAGCGATAGGCCTTGGTCGTCGAGTGCGTTGTCGACATTGACTATAATGCGGTCACCCGAGCGAGCCTCAATAGTTGGGCCGGGGAATTGCTCTATGACTGTGGTTAGGTCCGGTATTAAATGGAGGAGGGCCAATTGGGTTACCATTGACGAGATATACTTGTTTTTCGACTCCGTCGACTGCTCGCGTGCCCTGGGTGACACGCCAGTCAAATGTGAGTGTCTTGGCTCGTCTGGCGATGTGGTCTTCGGGATGCAGCCTGATGGCTACTTGGTCTGCTTGCGCAGCAGTACCAGCATTCAAGGATCGTGAGGGTAGAAAGGGCAATGTTATGGTGAGGCCCAAGATGCAGCATACTCCAATGATGAGCCATGTGGGTAGCCGTTGGCGAATGCGGGAGACACGATGGGAGGCATAATGAGCTGCTTCGCCGAGAGAAGAAGTAAGAGGCTGATATTTGACGCCTCGAAAGCGAGGTAGGTTGTCGTTGCGGCCACTCCTCATGTTGTTGGTTGCAAAAGGGACATGTTATATCGAGGAGAGTTGATGTTGCGCTGGTGGTTGCCCAAGAAGACAGTGAGGGGAGGCTAGTCTCTTGGTGTGACCGGCCTGGGCGAAGTCGGTAAGCTCAGTCCCGTATATTGCAAGTGTCTAGGAAGAGCAAGTGACGTATAGCTCGGCTGAGTGCAGAAAGATCGAGGCAATAGAAAAATGGTGGAAGCTGGAATGGGCCGCTGGGCATGCAGGATAAAGCCGAAGGTCGTTGAGCTGCGTCTGAAGACTGAGGTGGGTAGATGGCGGCGGAAGAAGACGAGGAAGAGCGCGGACCGACAAGTGTATGTAATTGGTAGAATCTGATTGGCGTGCAGCTAGCGGCAGCTCGCTTAGAGACCGCGCTGTAGTCTATTGTTTTTTTGCCGCTATAGCTAGCGATATCACGTAACAAGGCGGGGGCCAACTGACTTGTTGCAAAAGGTTGTGTTGGAGAAAGTGTGGTGACGGGATCGCTGGCGCTGGGGCACGTGGAGGGATCCTGTGGCTATTGTTGGTGTGCTGCACGCAGTGCCAGTGGAGATGGGTTCGCTGCGGGGTAGGCCTCTCTGCAGTAGTGGAGAGGACCGCTAGAAAAGGCTAAAGTTACCAATTTACAGGGCGAATAGCTTTTTTCTTTTTCGGGGAGATTTGGGTAGGGCCCGCTAATCGAGAAGGGCGTCGGCCGTGCTGAGACCCTGAATCTGACGGGACGCGGCTCAAACAAAAAGGCTGCGAGTCGCGTGCTCACAAAGACAAAAAAGATACTTGGAAAAATGAAGAGGTTAAGAGAGTAGCATAACATTTGTTTCATCCAAACTCTATTGGCTGTGATTTAACATCACGCGTCTTCTTGCCACGCCAAGAGCAGCATCATTCTCGGCGATACTGGAAGGGATGGGGGATCGGCCCGGCTTTGGCTTGGCTTGTCTGATGCATACGGTTTTATTAGCAGTGGCAGGTGTAGGCTGGTACTGTGCTGTTGATGTTGCTGTTTGCTGCGTATAGCCGCGTTGCAAAGGTTCCAATAGGCCTGCCCCGCTTGCGCTATTAAAAATGAACAAAAAAACAAGACAAGGAATAGAAGAATGGAAATGGTTGGGAATCTGTACTAACTAGCTTGCTGCTGCTGTAAGTTGGATGCATGCACGTTCCATACTTACACACAGTGCGGGCCACACACAGCAGCCCTCCACACCGAGACAGCACCCACAACCACCGATTAGACAGGGAGAGATTAGTGGGCAGTGGACCCCATGGTTAAGGCACATGGCGCCCTCAGCACTTTCCATTGGCCCCCCCCCCCACGACCACCAGCCGGCTTTGCTCATCGTCCGCCCGCCCGGCACTTGCTGTTTTTGTAAACCGCCACACACGTTTTGTTTCGTTTTGGTATCGAGCGCGGTCCGGTTTGCGTCGAAACCCAAGGATATCTCTTATCAGACATGTAACTGTATGCTGTATGCCCAACAAATCACCAGACAGCAAAGATCGGCCCATTCTCAGCCGCCGTAGCAAAGACGCAGGGCAACACGCACACACTATGGACGGAAGCGCACGTTGTTCATGGGATCCATCAATACCAACTATCAACCGCTCCGCTCCGCTCCATCTTACCAGCCGGCCGAGCTAATTAGTCGTTAGTACAGGGCTCTCTACCGCTCTGCTTCGGCCCTGGACTGAAGCTAGCCTGTGTCGACCGACCACTAGTAGCACGGCGAATGGTCAACTAGCTTAACCCCTCCACTTTGTCTTCCGAACTGGTCCTCCACCGCCTGTCAGACTACGGCCATGTATAAGAAGACGATTGCTACCCAGAGACATCTCCCCCCCTCCCTTCCGCCATTTCCTCAGCCTCGCGCCACCCCTTGGATTGCCTCGCGCTCTTTCGTCTTCCTCCTCCTCACTCTTCTCCTCCTCCTCCTCCTCTGCTATCCATCCTCACTATCACCCATAATGGCTGCCTCTAGGTTCCTCACCTCTACCGCCGCGGCCATCTTCTACTTGGCCACTGGTGCCAAGGCCGGCCTCGAGCAGATTGACCATGTCATTCTCTTCATGCAAGGTATGTCTTTTATTCCATTTATACACATGGCAAACGACAGCTAACCGATGGTGGTACAAAACATAGAAAACCGCGCCTTTGACCACTACTTTGGCACCATGGCCGGTGTTCGTGGCTTCGACGATGCCAACCTCCAGATGAACGGCGACCGCTCCGTTTACCAACAGCAAATCACTGCTGCGCAAAGCACCGAGGTCGACTACCTCCAGCCCTGGTACATCAACTACCTGGGCGGCGACTGGCCCGAGGCCACCCAGTGCATGTACGCCGGCAGCAACTCGTGGAGCGAGAACCACAAGGCCTACAACAAGGGCAAGAATGACCGCTGGGTTCTCGACCAAAACGCCTACTCCATTGGCTTCTACAAGCGCAACGACCTGCCCGTCCACTGGGCTCTCGCAGAGAACTTTGTCATTGGCGACATGTATCAGGAGTCCGTCATTGCCTCCACCTCGCCCAACAGAGTCACCTGGGCCTCGGGTTCCATCAACGTTCCCGGTGGTCCCCAGCGCCCCGACCAAGGCGGCAACCCTTACATTGACAACAACGAGACGCCTGGCTGTGAGGCTGGCGGCATCAACTGCTACCCGCTCAAGTGGAAGACGGCCCCCGAATTCTGGGAGGAAGCCGGCGTCTCTTGGAGCGTCTTCCAGGACGCGGACAACTTTGACGATAACCCTCTTGCCTGGTTCGAGCAGTTCCAAAAGGCCAACAAGAACAGCGCCCTCTACAAGAAGGGTATGAAGGGCCAGTCTCTGCAGAACTTTTACGACCGCGCCGCCAACGGCACTCTGCCTGCCGTCTCCATCATTGTCGGCCCTATGCAGCTTTCTGAGCACCCTCCCTACTCTCCCCATGACGGTGCCTGGTTGCAGCGCAAGGTGGCCCAGGCCGTCATTGACAGCCCCAAGTTCAAGTCGTCGGCCTTGATTGTGTCTTACGACGAGACGGGCGGTTGGTACGACCACTTGAGCCCCTTCCATGCCCCCGAAGGCACCGCCGGCGAGTGGCTCAACGACCCTTGGGCTGGCCAGGGCAACACCTTTGCCGGCCCCGGCTTCCGTGTTCCCTTTTACATTGTCTCGCCCTTTACCCGTCACGGTGGCGTCTACACCGAGCACTCTGACCACAACTCCCAAATCCTCTTCATCGAGAAGTGGCTCGCAGCCAAGGGCAAGAATGTGACTACCTCCGAGATGGTCCAGTGGCGCCGCCAGAACATGGGCGACCTTGTTGCTGCCTTTGACTTTAAGAACCCCGATGCCTCTCCCATCAAGCTGCCCGATACCCCCGCTCCTCACAAGAATGCTGCTGGCAACTACGATGGCTCCGCCCACTGTGCTGCCACCTACAAGCAGCACCAGCCCCCTGTGCCCTACACCGAGGACCAGGGTGCCATTGGCGACATGCGCACCGTCGTCGAGCACGGCTTCAAGCCCATCCGTGGCCAACTGACCGAGGGTCGCTACTTAACCATTGAGCACGGCGGTATTGCCCTTGCGGTCGTTGGTGACTCTCTGGCTATCCAGCCCGCCACCGAGAAGCACGACGACGAGTCCCAGCGCTGGATCGTCCACAGCCAGGACAACAACTACGGCAACACCTTTACTCTCCAGAGCGCCCTTGACGACCGTTACGTCTGCAAGGACGGCAAGCTGTGCACTTCCTCCGTCGATGCCCAAGTCTTCACTATCCGTTTCACCCCCTCTGAGGGCTACACCATCCAGGACAAGAGCAGCAAGAAGGTCATGGCTGCACGCAAGGGCGAGAAGGCCCCCTTCTTTGCCGTCGTGGAATCCTTTAACTGGAACATTTTCTCCGTCTCCTACTAAACAGAAACAGGGGGGACATGTTGGCAGTGCTTTGAGTTGTAACTGTTGAAAATACGGTTGCTTTTTGTGTTTCATAATTGAACCCAGCCAGACACACATTTTGGTAGTCTGCCATGTATATACATCAAGTCTATGTTCTCTTTTTCTTAACATTATTTCATTTCATTATTACACGAATTTATGAATCTATACGTGGTGTCTTTTCTCACCCACCACTAGTATAGAGCCTATGACAGGAATGAATCAGCCCGAGACATTCCCCCGCATACATTGCCGCAAAGCCGAACTACGCCCGCCACTGCATTCCTCAGCACCCGTTTGCAAAGATCTACAGGAATCCCGCCGTGCCGCCACAAGAGCGCGGTTCGCTATGTGACGTTGCGTCCCGCGGTGGCACCACGAAAATAGGGCAATCGCCGCTATTCATCTGTATATTAACCTACCCGCATACACGTATCGAGCTTCTAGATAGACACAGTGCGACCGCCGTCCAGTGGCCTGATGACAGAAATTACCACATCCGGAAGGTGCTCGCGTGACTGTCTTGTCCCCCCGCCGCCGTGGTCTGACTTTCACCGTTTTTGTGGCGGAAATGCTGGTCACGTGTGCATTGTGATAAAGATAGAGACACTCATGGTTACATTATAAACCACTAAGCTACATAATATTCAGCAACTGGGAGATGCGATGCTCGGGAAACAGCGGATCGGTGCGGGGGAGATATGTGTCAGAGGACTGTGGAGGCGCGGGGTAGTTTGCTGCAGAAGGGTCCCCTGCACGGCAATGATTGCATATCGTGGGAACTGCCGCAATGCACACTGTAGAAATTAAGCGAGAGTAATGTACCGGTCATGTACCTCGAATGTATCTTTTATTTTTCTACTGAAACGCGAAGGATGAGCTGTGTTTTATATCGAACGGTGGCGTTGGGATGGCATTTTGGTTTATCACTAGCGCTAACCTACACACCACAACCACAGCAACGTCGCCCACTGCCATTACCAAAATATCCTTGTCAATGTATCCCAACCTAAAGGTAGACATATAATAATATGATTAAGATTGATAATTGCAATATGGCTATACATAGAAAAAGAATTAAAACAATCTAAGTTTCGTAATCTTATACTCCAAAATGAACATATGGAATCCACTCCGCAGAAGGACCAGCGTTAGCATCCCCATTGTCCTCATCAATACACGCAATCAAAGTCACATCTCGAGCTAGTCGACTGAGTGTCTCGTCCGCATCATCTGACTCTGAAGCTGTAGAGTTCTTTGCCGATCTACTAACTCTGCGTGTTCCATCTCGGCTCTCTTGAGTGTTTGCTAGCCACCTTTTTCGAAGCTCTCTAGTAGCTAGATGTAATCCCAGGCAGACCGATTCGTCGCTAAGACCCTTCTCCTTCATGACATTGTACATAAGGCTTGTCATTTCAACGCATACCGAGTCTTTCACATCCCATAAAGCCCCCACAACATGCCGGAATCCTGCTAACTGACAACCACCAATGAGATGTAAACCTTCGTCTGTATACTTTTTCTCTCCGGCCCTGCCTGTGCCGCAGGCAGAAAGGAACGCAAGGAACGGAGGGTCTTGCCATAGGTTCATATCCAATAGCTTTTCCACGGTTAGCGGGCTTGTTTGCCAATCGTTTAATCGTATATGGCTTTGAGAAGGGTCCTCTGTATTAGTATACCCATGGCCGGCGAAATGGAAAATAGAGCAGTGACGCAACTTCTCGCAAACCTCTGTTTGAGTATAGCAGGATTGTGAGTACTCAATTTCCATATCCTGGCAGAATCTTTGTACTATGGAAGCTTCTTCATCGGCGCATTTGAGATGAATTCCCATTCCTGGCGTTATTGGCATAGATATAATTAATGCTGGTGGTTTTGTCTGTGCAACGGGAGGCGAGTTCCGACGACCGTTCAGGATCGATTTGACTGAACTGGCGTAAGACGACATGACCCTATCTATTACGGTATTATGTGAACCATCTGTATGATAGCCTGCTGCGTGGAGAGGAAACCTCGACAGCAACCCAGTGGGAATCCACTAAACATGAGGCCATTCGTCCGCCGTGGGCGGTTCCTTGAATCCTAGAACATCAAGAATCGGTTCCATGATTGTATCCCATAGCCACCGAAGCGTGTCTTGATCACCCAAAGTGTCTGCTTGTATGCGCGATTCCATGCTCGTAAGGGTTTCTAATTTTAGGCCTGTTACTCCACTCGCTTGAATGATGAATGCATCACAACGATGCACGGCAATGTTGATGATCACTATTGGTCCATCAGCCGCCGCAATTTTCAGATCTTCTTCAACTATTCCAATAGTGAAGAAATCAGCAAAGCTTTAACTTAGCCTGATCTCTTCCACTATGTCTTGGAATCGAGCCTCTGCTTCGGATCTGACTGTTCCCCAAGACGAGGCGCTATCATAAGAACAACACGTCGTCATGGTGTGATATAGGGCATATTGTATTTCGGTAAATTTCTTGGCCAAGTGAGGATGCTCGTGTTAGAGTTTTCCCACATCAACATGCCTCGCAGCAAGTGGTCTTAATATTATGTTCCGTCCTGCCTCTAGATGGAGTACCGCAACATCAGGGGTCTTGCCCATGTGTAAAGCTACGACCGCAACTTTGGACGCAATGCCGTATAACAGAGTAATTATGTACAGTTTATCCGATGTTGAAAGAATCGTTATCTTCAGCTCTTCCAGAAGGCGAGCTGTTCTGCATGCGACATCGTACGTATTGTCGGTGCAATATCGCACTCGATGACGCCAAAAGCAAAGTATGTGTGAGAGTTGTCGTAAGGGTCAGACCGCGCTTCGTCGGCATCGCACCATCCTACATTCTTGTTAATAAGAAACAACCTCGTGTAGTTTAGTTTAAATAGTATTAGAAGGCTTCATATATGAACTGTAATCTTACCTTGGTCCCTTGACCATGTCTTTACAACTAGCTTTGTAATTTTGGCAGGTTCAATCTCGAAGTAAAGGTATGGTCGCAATGGCGTGTCCCGGTCAAATATATCTAGACCAGAACGTGAGAATTTCCTTGGCTCGTCGGGTGTTAATGAGTTATCCGTAGATGATGTCATCGTATTGTTATATTCAGAAATGCGGTACTGGAACTATTCTAATTCAGTTCTTGTACCAGGTACGCCGAGATGTACGTGAGAAGATATTCAGAAGAGGGGCAGAACGCATGCTGGCCGCGATTGGGCATCTATCAGGCGGTATGTCAGCATTAAATATTTATTTGTAGAAATGTAGAAAAATTCTAGAGGCAGACATGCCGCAATAGATCTCGTGTTGGTGTTACTGTATGGAACCTCTTTTACTTGTGCGGATAATTCAGTTTTTTAGTCAGAGTTGGTATGCAGTCCGAGTGCACTTCGCGGACTGGAACGAATCAGCAAAATTGGCTTCCCGACTATCTTCCCATAAAACGTCGCTCGACAAGTAGTTATCCCTGGCTGTTTGTCGTTTCCATTTGCACAGAGCGCTGTTCGTTCTTGATGGTCGTTTATCTTGCCGCGGGGCGACATAATGTAATTTTAGACAGCCCAGCCTATCGAAGTTTGCCGAATCAAGAGACATCTGCCGTGCTTCAAGATTGGCTACTTCACGAGGCTGCTGGATTTCGGCCACAATTCTCGCGAGTGCAGGTAGGCGTGGTGGCTGGACGGCGAGGAGCCAAATCCGTTTGCTCTGCCACCGCCCTTTGCCCGTGTTTGAGCCTTGCAAGTGGCTGTCTATACGCTGTGACCATGTTGTTCCAGCCAACTATATTTATAAGATAATTTTACGTGCAATATTTGGGGCAGCGAAATTAATATGCTGCTCTACATCTTATCACCAAGCACCAGGCTCAACGCTAACTTGCCGGTGATCCAATCAAAGACCGCAGGCCGTCCGCAAAAGGCAGGTTGGCCCCCCAGCGCTGCAGACTGTGATCACGGCTGGATGCTCTTAGCGATTAGTCTTCGACAAAATTAGTGCATTGCCACGCACGACCTTTTGGTTCCGACCTATTTATAATTCCTTATTGGGTTTCTATTTTTTATTTTCTAATTCTTAGGCGGTTAGATGAAACAATCGAAGCTGAATATGTGAAAAATTGGATTATAAACTGCTTCCTCTACAATCACCCGAAGCCATATCAACCAGGCTCAATAAGTTTCCCATAAGCTTACTGTAAGTTAGCTAAAATTTGCGAAGCCTTTTGGAAAAAGCCATACTTGACGATATCTTCAGCCTTGATCGAAAGGTTCATCCCCGTGCCATAGAAGTAGAACCCGAAAGAAACTCACTGGATGAAACCCCGCCTCCCAGCTCAAATAGGCCCCAATCAAGCCGGGCCGATGTGGCCGCGGCCTACTATCTACATCCAACGCAAGGCTACTTGATTCATGGCGCTAGCGCCGCTCAAGACAAAAGCCCAGTGTTTGATCTTCCGATTCCCGCGGCGCGCGGCGCCCGCCACAGCAAGATGAAAAAAAAACACCCAGCGACATTTCCCTCCTGCTGCTTTTACTTCTTTTGCCACCAAGCCAAAAAAAGAAGGGACGTAGAATGTAAGCTATAATTTTTATTAATCATCTGAAGATGCTCCGAGCCAAAGTGGAAAAAGGCTTTTTTGCTTTCCATTGCATCTGTAAGCTTTCGTCACAGCAGAGCCCCCATGGAGAAGAAATTAGCGTGCTTCAGACGGACATTACACGGGAAGTCCCACGCGGCTCGTCTAAAACCCAGGATCTTTTGTCTTTCGGACTGCCCATAATCCTTCCACCGTAAGTTGTATTGGACGCCACCAAAGTGTAATAATTTGAATTCCGCCGAAATTGAGCACTGCAGGTGACGAACACAATAAACTCTGTTGGTTCGGACTAGTCAGCCAGCGTCACATCGGCCAGCCTGAACGATGAACGGCGCTGCAAGACTGGCTTCGTCCAACGCTCAACCGTCCAACAGACAGGTAAATAACCTTGGAACAGTTAGCGGCCTTTTGCGCATCCCTCCTCCTCATTGAAAATTACATGATTTTTATTGCTTCTACGCGCCGAACATCCGGGAAAGTGTGGATGGAGGAGTAGTAGCGCACCAACAGAACTAACAGAGCTAACAGGACCAACCGATGTCGGCATCCCTCGTAGCTCGATAATAGGTAGTGAAATCTTGGGTAATATTAGTATCATTTTGTGCACAGAGACGGGGCCCGTCTGCTAATGTACAGGGTTTTCAATTCTGAAGCACCGAATTAATTCCCTGGCTGGATATAATTTTCACAGGTGGTGCTGTTGGCTCTAAAATACAGAATGCGCCACGCTTGAGGGGGCATCTGCACGCCCATCACATTCCCAACTACAGTGTGGTGAGCACCGACGCTGAGTGGCCGGCGGACAGGTATCGGCCGTGCCCCCTCCCAAAAATCTTCACAGGCTTCCCCGCTCGGACGCCTGGACTCGCCTGTGCCATTAAACTCTAAAAACAAACCAACACAAGCTTTGCCGCCCGCCATGCAGCCGTTCGCTCTTCTTGTCGCTGCCCTTGTCGCTACTGTTGTCCAGGCTGGTATGTCCCCCTTGCACATGCATGAAACCTGCTTTCCGTGACTGACAAAGTTCATAGCCCCTAGTGGAGGTGGTGGCATCGGTCACTTCAACTCCGAGCCAGGAGCTTCGGAGTAATGTTTTCTCAGTTACACAATTTATACAATCGGTGTTCTTTGTAAGACAATAGAAGCGGTTTATCAACCATCTTTAACATATACCCAAGCATATACCAAGCCCATACAGACGCATATAGGTATATTTCTGTCAACAACAGCGGATTATCCAATCCCTTCCACGAGCATCCTTTACAAGTCAGCTACCCCCTGAAATAGATCCCAGGCATCTCGAGGCGCCCTAGGGTCTCTTTTTCTCACTCTGAACCTTAATCTGGGCGTAGAAGGCTGCTCAGGACCAACATGGGGGGAGTATGCCCATAACAAGCATCTCGATGGTGTTAGCACCTGCATTTGGCCGAGGACGGGTAGATTTTCCCGTGGCTGAAACGCGGTGCTTGAACTCTATTGTGCATGGCGGGGCGATGCCCACTTCTAAAATGGGATACCTGCTGTTGGCCCTACTTATAGTATATACACTCGGTAGCCACGACCAACACTCGTTTTGTAACTTACCGAATCGCCCCTGGCTGCACCGTCCCTCACATTGGCTACAAGCTCTGCTACATGGCTGATATGATGGCTTTAAACAGTCTATCCGTGCCCGAGAAGGGCCTAATCTTTGTTCACGCTGCATCCCTCTTGTCATCTCTTTTGCTCTACGTCCCGCCACATACAACTGGAGAAGAGCCACGGCGTTTGGCATTAGCCAAGCCGGTAGGTCGTCGCCTTAGGCTGATATCAAAAGTGATTGGAGTGATCGCTACTAATATATGCATGAAAATAGCTACGTTTAGCTGCTGTCGTGAGCAAAACTTTAATCCTTCTTGTCGATCAGAAAAATGGCGCTTTGCCCGATACCCTCAGCACCGTTGCCTTGATTGGTTGTTCTATGCCACCACTTATGCTTGTATTCCCAGGTCTTGTTGATATTCTTAGCAGCCAAGCTGCTATTTACATGAGCATCGTTCTCGACCTGCTCTTCGATGCCATCGCCGCCCCCCAGTTTTCCACATTCTTCATCTCATCTATCCTACAGCGCCTTGGATTGATGTCAATCGTTATCAATTTGATTCTCCTTATACGACCGCCCTCAAGTCTTATACATGCTGCCCGATCCAACGCTTGGTCAGTTACAACCCCATGGACAGAATTTTGGGACACCACATGGTCAATTACGCGAGAAACCGCTCCTCCAAATTACAATGCAATTCAGCCTGCCCATCAAAATGTACATCAGGACCACTCCGCTGCAACGATTGATGCCGACCTCCTTGCCTTGCAGGACAAACTCAGGCTATCAACGGGTTTGTTTTTAACTATTGTACAGCATCTATCGGTTCTTTTGAAGCTAATCAAGTTCAGGATCAAACATCCCGAACGGCCTTTCACTCTCGTTGGCTTCACTGCTCCTTGGAGATAACCCTTCAATTATTTTCCAAGCTTTGACTTTTGCACTTTTATGTGTAATACAATCCGTTTACTTGGCAAACGCTCTCACTCTGTTTAGCTTGGATTCTCCCATGCTAGGCCTGTCCCATCTACATTTCATATTAGCCACTTTGACCCTTTTCATAGGAATGGCCATTACTAAGGCCAAGCTTGGCACATTTATCGTGACTCTCACTCAACGATCGAAAAGAATTTTGGTTGCGGCTATTTTTCAGAAAGCCCTGCATCTCAATAGGCGTGTAGCCTTAAATTCAACGGCTCGCGCGCTACTGAGTGACAACATTGAAGCTATTGCAAACAATATCCCAGTTGCTTCATCAGCCATGATCAATCTGGCAGAGGTATGCCTTGGTCTATTAGCCTTAAGATATATCATGGGCACATTCGGCTTTCTGGTGCTAGTGGGTTTTACGGGTGAGTAGAGAGCTTAGACGTATGATGACTATAAACTTAGCGTCTTTAGTTCGACATTTGTGTTTGACCTACCAATCCTCGCAAAACGGAGAAACACACACAGAAATGTCAATCACATCACAGAGATTGATTGCAGCTACCAGGGACATGATCAACAACCTTGTACCTCTCAAGATGATGGGTCTTGAAGACACCTACGCCAGGCGAATCAATGCTTTGAAGACTGCTGAGCAACAGTTGTGGCTAGATATTGACCAGCCGCGGCTGCAGTACCTATTCCAATGTAAGGAGCCCGTGATGTCAACATTGGTATGAATACTAACAAGGTTTAGTGATAATTTACGTGAGTATTTCAACCTGTATTCTTCTTATCTGTATGATTTGGAGATGCAAGGTTGAACGAATATCAGTGACCGTCACTGCTCCTATTGCTGCCTTGCTGTTTGCTCGAGTCAGTGATTCGGCTTTATATGTGTCTCAATTGCGCCTGTTATCTTCCATACAACAGAGCTTGACAGAGATTGAAGAATTTCTGGCGATTCCGGACAGAGTAGAACCAAGACAGCTGCAGGCGGTGGATAAGACCGCCAAAGTCAATGACACCAACATCAGGATTGTTGGGCTTACATGCCATACAGACGGGGCTACTGGATCCCCTTTCCACAAACTGGATCTGGTGCTTAAAAATGGCACTGTGACAGTATTGCGCGGCCCTAGCGCCTCAGGCAAGACAGCCATTCTCGAATCAGTATTAGGTGATGTCATCCCAGCAGAAGGGACAGTTGAAATATCGAACTGCCCTATCGCTTACTGTAGCCAAACTACCTGGCTGCAAAACGCGTCTATTAGGAGCAACATTATCAGCTGTTCGGAGATCGATGATGTCTGGTACAATAAGGTTATTAATGCCTGTGGTTTAGAACCTGACTTTGAAAGACTCTCTTCAAGAGACTTGACAATTATCAGCAACAATACCTTGACTCTCAGTGTTGGTCAAAAAATGAAAATTGTAAGTCACAAAGCAATCAACACCTCGACTGACGATATGCTAACGTGTCTTTGTTCCAGGCATTAGCTCGAGCGATTTATAGCAAGGCGCCAATATTGCTTTTAGATGACGCATTTTCGATTTTTGATAACACCATGGCGTTGAAAATTGCTCAGTCGTTTTAGATGTCCCTATTTGGACTGATGAGCAGTTGAACGACCACGTTTTCTATATTTCCTGCTTGTGGTTACTACTTTGTATCACAAATGTTGTCGCCAATACCCTGGAGATACAGTAAGCCTTTCACTTGCTGCGAAGCCAATACTTAAAAATTAACGATCACCTATGTAGCACCTTCAGAGAAAAGGTAATGCCAACGTTTGCCAAATCAACGTTCAGTAAGATGCTAGAAGCAGTTTTATGGCAAGATATATGGACCGATCTCTTCTACGGAAATACGTAACTGACTTCTCTTTTAGGTCATCTGCTGCCTGCAATCCAATCAACTCTGACAAGGTTGAGCGAGCGTAAGTTGTTCACTCATGGCTAGCATCAATTACACATGAAGCTAATAGCAGTATTATTTACAGCATGATTGAAGATATACATGCTGCAACACAAATGTTGCCAGGTGTAACAGCACAAATTATTTACGGTAAAACCCCTCTTAGAAAGCGATCTACCCCTTAATATGTAACTAACACTCTCTTTTAGATTTCATTATTCTAGCTTTATATTTGAGGACCCTGACTTCAGTGGCAAGGTACTCTTTTTATTCTGGAATAGCTGCTTTTGCCATCCTCCTCCTCATTCAGAGGATATTTGTCGTTGCCTCGCAAGCGGCTGAGAAGATCTCGGCTGAGACTTCCATGAAGATAACTTCTGACTTCTCGAACACTCTGGACGGCTTGACTCACATTCATAGCATGAAATGGCACGGTTCAATCTGGAAGCAGCTTCTTGTGGATCTAGGAGCAGCTCAACAAGCAACCAGGGAGAAACTAAGACTCGGCCCATGGGTTGCCATGGCCGTTGATCTGACAGTCGTCGGCCTTATGACAACTATGGCAATATCCCTTGTGATATTCCGTAATAGTATAAGTGTATATTTGATTGCATTGTGTATTTCGGCAGGTTGCAAGCTTCAGCGACCAGCAGTTCAGATGATGGAACTCCTTCTGACCTTAGCAAATACCAAGGAGTCACTCTCTCGCATGGAATACTTTCGTTCCAACTTTGAGTCAGAAGAGGTGCGGGAAGCGGTGGTCTTACCTGAGAGGTGGGGTGAAGACGCGTCTATCGAGTTCAACAGAGCCGTCATTGGCAATCATGCGTCAGTCAATTACCATTTTCATTTCCCAGACGAGCCTACCGCTAACTTGGAAAAAGTCCGATCACAGGCATTGCCATACCTGGGCGGTCTGTCACCATCAGGGGACGCAGTGGAAGCTAAGTTCCCACGTCGTACCACATACGAATAATGATGCTAACTACTCATAGCGGCAAATCACGCATATTACTTGCTCTCTTATCATTAATCCCGTACGAAGGCTCCATCAAAATTGCCGGTCGCGAGATTCGCGAGATCCCCCCGCGAGAGCTTCGCAAACACATCTCCACCATCACTCAAGAGCCATTTGACCTGCCAGGCACTGTTGAGGATAACCTCTTCTTATACAAACTGCGTAACCCAGAAATTACAGGACGAGTATTAGATACTGTCACTATGTTTCTCTTGGCACAGCTTGGTATACTCGATGCCTTGGGTGATTACTACGATACTGCCTTTAGCCAGCTGCACCTCTCGTATGGCCAACGGCAAGGTGTGAGTATTGCCCGGACTGCACTGCACAAGTTTCAGACATCAAACTTCATTCTTCTCATGGATGATGCGTGTGGCAGACTTGATCACGAGACTGCAGTTGTCTATCAACAGGTAGTCAGGGAATGCTTCTTTGGCAACGCCAGTATCATGGTTGAGACTGCCGACTGCGATCTTGAGGTTGTTGGACTACTGCCACTGCCTGACCTCGTCGATCCACTCGCTTAGGCGGAATAGGTAGAACAGGCGGATGATTTTGCAATTTTTGGCTTGTCCTTTGTATTTGATTTATCTTGGTTTTGTTGGGTTTGCACTGCTTGCACTTTACTCCTCCTTGCCTCGTGCTTCATTGTACACGTAATTTGCTTTCTTAAGCATACACTGGACTTCACTATTATTTTATTAAATATATTTGCTAAAATGAGTTTCTTCTTCTAAATATACCGGGCTAAGTGACCATCACTTCTGAGAAAAAATATTGATAGCCTCTAAAAGCCAAGGACAAAAAAGGTACTAAGTGTATAAAGCTTGTCTGTCACTGAGCAATGCGTGTGGGTTGTATTATATGTCTCGATTGGGTATGGTTCCAGTAGCAGCACCAACTTTAAATGTACGAAGACAGCACCATGGATATTTAATTCTGTGTCATGAGCGTGTCCTTATCATGTGCGAGATGCTAAGGGTGGTTGCATACCGAGTGTCGCGATGCAACGCAACCCACGAACACCTTTTTCCCCGAGCCTTGCTTGTGGGATTACATTGCATAGGACATTTGAGACATGGAAAATGTTGGATTTGGGATACTACTCCTCAAGGCAGTCCCAATAGTGACCCCGCCCTCCGCTGGCCTCCTGAAATACTCTGTCCGACGCTAGTAATACATCCAGTCCAGTATTACAGACTGTACCATTGGCTAAATGGAGAAACTGATCGGCTCTCAGCATCCAGTATCCGCGATTACGGATGGACACGCGCGTGCACCCAGCGAATGCTGTATTCACCGCTTGGTGTATGGCCACATTGGTCCTCCTTTCGACACGAAGGCAGTCGTCCATGAGCAGAATCGCGCTTCCTGTTGCCCGGCGGTGCAGAATGGCCCGAGCAATGCTGAGATGCTCCCTTTGAGCATCTGAAAGGTCAATGTCCCTCATCGGCGTCTCAAGTCCTCCTGCCGAGTCTATAATGGCCCAGAGCTGAACATCTCGCAATGTCTGCTTAATGACTTCCTCGCTGGGCAGCTCAAACGGCTTTCCATCGTTGTAGAGGCTGTGGTTGAATGGGAAGAGATTATCCAAGATAGTTCCAGGAAGTTCCATGGGGTCCTCAGCAAGGACGGTAATCTTGCGGCGGAGTGCTTCTGGAGGTATTTGCATGATGTCGATACCACCAATGCTCACTTTGCCTCTATAATTTAGACGGCGTAGCAACGTTAGTACCAAAGATGTTAATGAGGCACGGCTGTGTACGGGTATATTAGCGCATGTCTCGCACGGGTTTGTTGGTATACGTACATTCTGTACTTTCTCCTCAGCACCAAGTGGATTCCACTTGGAACCGTGAGGTTAATATTCCTCAATACCTCCCGCGAGTCTTCATTTGAGCTGAGACCCATGTTAGCTTCCATCTAGGCACAGAGTTGCAGTGGACACAAGCTTACCTATATTTAGCAGACACTTTGGTGAACTGTATAGTTGTGTCGTTTTCCCAGTCCGGTTCCATAGCTTTAGTTGTATCAAAGGCGGGCTCTGGAGGAGTTGTCTCGATAAACGTCTTGAGAACATGGACCATGCCTAAGCTCCTATGCATCCTAGCCCATCGACGGACAAGGTTAGAGTTGACTTCGGAGTAGCTTGTCATCGCTACCATTGCCAACCCAAGGCTCGTCGGAGAGACAGCTCCCTTGCATAGTAAGGAAATCGAAACGAATGCAGTAGAAACGATTGCTGCAGCAAAGTTCACAATCAATGACTGCCACTGCTTAGCGCAGTACGCGTAGTGGACTGCCACTTGAGTACGTCTAACCCGGCGCATAATTTGATCCCTTATGACGGTCAGTAATCCGCCGGACCGAGTGGTGCCGAGACCACGAGCCATTTCGTAGGCATCAAGGTAGAGTGCTGCCTTCGTGCCTGTGTCCATTCTGTGGATGCGTTGCAATGCCGAGCCGTAAAATACCATTAGCTTGTACAGGGGAACTAGAATTACTGGGATGAGAACAACAGCGTACGTTGCTCCGCTGGATATCACCACTGCGTTTGCCACGACAAGGCCGAAACCTGTCCAATGTTAGTATTTCACAATGGGTTGTCAGCAGCCATCTCACCATAAAATACTTGATACACAGCTTCAGGTATATCATGAGTAAAGAGGCCCATGCTTCTGTTGAAATTGTGCAACAGTGTGGAATTCTCGGGAGAAGTCATGGCTCCAAAAGAGGCACTACAGTATCGCAGAGTTAGTACCCTCTTCTATTAACAAACTTATCGCTCTTACTTCATGAGCGTGGTTATGAAGATTTTGTGCATATTTAGAGCCGAAGACGGCGTCATTTTGACCATGCATTTCCTTTTGAAAAATAAGTCAGCATCACCGACACGTATTCCGTGCAGATACGAAAAAAGTGCAATCGCGTACCAAGTCGCTCCAATACTGATGGCAATGGCAATGCCAAGGACGGTGAACAAGTGCACGAGATAGCTCTGCATGTTTGCAGGACGCGATTCAAGCCAAAACTTCGTATAAACCACTGCAAGCAGATATTAGAAATTGGATCCCGGGTGCTGTGAGAAGTGTTCTTACTTACAGGGCGAGGTTTCCAGAGCCCCAAGAAGGAAAACAATGGCAAAGACGATGAAAATAACTGGTCTAGAACTAGAACTGTAGTAGAACGCAAATAATGACCATTGGTTAGCATCGTTAGATGAACGTCGCATCAAGTCGTAGTCGTCTTGAAAACCGTTCAATTTTTCCAACATGTTTTCTTTTGGGGGTTCTCTCAGCTGTTTCGTAGGCGTTATTGGCTGTTTCAGCTTGGGCATCAGCTTGATAGCCTCAGGCACACTGTGTGAGGTAGCGCGACCGTTCACTCGAGTGAGAATTACTTGATCAGCGTGCCAGATCCAGTCGCCTAAAATGAATCAGCCAAGGTACTCTTTTACGAACTGACTTGAACTTACTATTCTCAGTAGCCACGATGACTGTTCTGCCTTGCTCTTTGAGAAGTCCGGTACTCCCAAGGAGCTCTCCAAACATGAAAACGCCCGTCTCACGCTCTTGGCCCTGGAGTATATCGTCTATAATTATCGTAGGAGCCGAGGAATAGACAGCTCTAGCAAGGGCCTAAACCAAGTTAGTGGCACGCTCCTTTACATTATGTAGGTAATATATCATTACTTACAATTCGTTGCCGCACGGGGCTAGCAATTTTCTGACTATCTATACCAGCGCTTATATCACCTGGAAACATATTATCATGGTCCGAGAGAACGCAAGCCTCCAAAACAGATCTGTAGCGTTCTGGGTCGTACTTGCATCCTCCAATAATGATGTTTCTAACCGTCTCATTTGGAAGCCATGAGTCATAGTCGCAGAATGCAATTTGTTGGTCAGCCATTTGAATGGTTCCTCTTTCAAGGTTCGCCTCTCCCATCAAGGCCTTTAGTAGAGTCGATTTGCCTGAAGCGGGAGGGCCAACAACCATAACCACAGTAGATTTGGCAATGGAAAAGTGTAAGCGATCCAACACCAGCCTATCTGAGTCTCTGGCTACGACAGTGACGTCTGTTAGAGAAAAGCAACGTTGTTTGAAGGCCTCTTCCACTTCGTCTTCTTCCGCGTCGGTGAATTCGCTGTGCTCTTCGTCGCTAGAATAATAGCTGGATTCATCGCTGTACTCGTCGCTGTACTCGTCGCTGTATTCATTACTGGAGTCGTCGTTATACACAACCTTGCGTCGGCACTTATCACCAAGTGCAAAGTCCCTAATGATGCGGCCATCAATTCTCTCGGGCAATAACAAATAGTTCTCAATATTGGAAAAGTGCGCGAGCAGGGCATTGAGTTGTGAAGCGGTGGTGAAGATGGATGAGATCGGGGTAGTAACCGGACTGAGAAGCACAAGTACGGTGACGACCGGCATCGGCTGCAGACCATACTTGAACCGTGTCAAAACCAAGGCCCCAATCATGGTGACCATGTATGTGCTCCAGTAGCTGAGTGGGCCTGTGACCATGGTTAGCAGATATTGGATATGAATGGAGAATAAGATGGACAAACGGGATGCGGTAATCAGCGCCCGCGTATCTTGAAGTGCCCAAAACAGGTCCATCTCCTTTTCAAAAAGGCCATGGAGAAATTGGCCCATGATATGTTCAAAGCCCATTATCTTTAACCAGCTACGGTGAGAGAGCATGTGGTGCATTTCAGCGTTTCGAGTTTCGGCAGCTTCTTTCCAAGGCGGCAAGACCTCATCTATCATTCCTCTACGGATCATTGGAGTAAAGAGCGTAACTGTAAAAGGGTTAGCGGTTTGTAGAATAGCGGGCGTTGACTTTGATAGGTCCGTACTCGCAGCGACAATGAGCGGCAATAGTGCTGCATAGCCGATCATTTTTGTTAATAAATAGACACCGGTGGTCGCCTGCAAAAGATTGGCTGCCAGATCAAAGCAAGACGTAAAGTTTTCTACGATTGCGTCGACGTCAGTTGATAGATGGTCAAGTACCGCAGCATCCTGAGCTTCGACCTGATCCAGTCGTGTCGTCTTGGTGATAATTTCATGTGTGAGAATAGTGTACAGATTTATAACACAGTGTCTGAGACAGTAATCATAGAGTGCAGAAGAGATCTATATACGGTTAGAAAGACGGGCTACAACAACGGAGTCGTGCGAACTGACTGCATATCCGAGGTAAATAACCGCTGTTGTCAGGATCAAACTCTCGGCGCTCCATGTGTCGCGGCGCGCTGGCTCAAAAGATATAAAAATTTCTTGAATTAGAAATGGAATAGCAAGCTTAAAAACGGCCATGAGCACTCTGGGAATGGCGCTGAGCCAGAATAACCGTCGCAGAGCTCGTGTGCAGGCTCGAAGCAGCGCTGGTCGTTTCGTTTTGTTGCCTAAAATCGCCCGTAAGCAATACATCCCAGACGATGGCATAGAAGATTCTATAAGTACGTACATGATGTCCAAATTGGTTCAAACTCTGCAGCCAGAGTCTTAGAATCGAAGTCTGGCCCGAGACTCGACATCGCAGGCAACGTGACTTGGCCGCTGAAACCTGAACGAAGCATCTTGGGCAGCCATAGCATCATTATCTGATTCCAGAAGCCACCATTCTCGCTGCCGGTGGGATTCACAGAAACCAGCGGCTGTGTTGGCGGAGGGACTTCAGGTGAGACCTCGAGCAACAAAATCTCCGTTAGCTTCAATGCTACGGTCAACGTCGTAGGAAGGATATCTTTCCACGTTGAATATAGCGCGAACTTGTAAAGCCGCACAATATCATTAGTGGCGGACAGTGAAAGACAGCCACCCACAATCACCGACGACTGTACTTGGCGGGTGTGGCGCATGCTAAGAGCTGCGGCGACGAGGCAGGCCTCTACAACTGCAAGAAATGGGGGGCCTGTTAATAGCATCGCCAGTATATCCACTTGCTCGATTTCAAGAGAATGCTTTAGGACCTGGCATAGCATCAATCCCAGTGCTAATATCTGGACACAGGGTTAGTCTCGCACCGCCGCCCAACAGGGCACACAACAAATGGCACATACCAGCATGAGAACACGACGACTGCGGAGAGGCAGTGTAGCCGTTTCTTTACTCGGCCATAGGAAATACGGAAGAGCTATGGCCAAGATGAGCGTAGGAATAGTCGTAATGGTGGCGATGACAACAGGATTGGCCAAAGTGGTAAGCAGCTCACGATGCCCAGACAGCACACCCGGGATGCCTTGACCAATCATGCGATTGTATGTAACCGCCATTTTGAAGGGTCGTATTAGATTTTCCTATTGGCGAGTTTGCCGGTGACTCTCGTCGCGTGTTGCGGCGCAATGGATGAGGGTTGGAGAGTCGCTGTTGGTTGGTTGGTTGTGATGCAACGGCGATGATCGACCGGCGGTTAGCACTGCACGTGCGGAGTCACGCTACTCGCGCCGTGGATGGGCCGTGCGCTGCGGGGGAGGCGGGCGCCTACGGAAATTGCTTGTGCCTCGGGTGATTCATCTCAAGTTTCTACATCGATAAAAACAAATCAAATATTTAAAGGCCCCGATATTCTGGGAAGGAACTTGAATATAATATATTGTCAAGAACAGCGACCTTTGCACCCTACTGCTGGATTCTCGGCCTAGAGATGGAAATCGTGGCACAACCATTTGCCCCTGACCGAGGGAACCTATTTTCCCTCCTTTAGCCAATCGCAGCCTTGGTCCTAAGAAATCGGGCTCAACGGTTCGATGCTGTAACCATGATTGCGCTAATTCATGCACCATGCAGCAGCACCGAGTTGGCGGTACCCAAGTACTAACCCGTGACATTTCTCTTCGCATTCATACGTTTGCGTATTTAATTCTATTTATCACAAATATTACAGGCAGGATATTCATTTTCGGCAGATTTCTTTGCGGCATTTGCTGTTGCGCACAACGGCGTGACCGCTTCATTCGTCGCAAGTACAGCTAGGCGCTGCGGCAGGGCGGTGGTTATAAGCTTTATTCCAGCACACGCTCAGGTGAGGGCAGGGCAAACGCCATTTTCATTACTTCATTATTCCACACAAATAAATTCCACTGCAGCTTTATCCGCCCGCTCTTAGTGATGTCATGGCGCGGGTCTTTCCTCGACCGTTTTGCTACCGTTTGACCACCGTCTGACTTCCCCATCATCCACATGGGCGGCATCTGGACCCCGTGAACGTCGAATGCCAATGTTCCCACCAAAGCTTAACTTGGTCCATTGTTGATCCCAGAGCTGGAAGCCTGGATGGGGCGATTGGGGGCGGGCTGGCTGCTGGTCCGGATAATTCTACCATCATGACGCCTCGGTGGCTGAGCGCTCATCGGCACCTGCAGGATCGTCAACAGAAAAGGGAAAAGAGCAACAGCGGCCTATCTGGTCTTCTCGGATGCCTGCCAATAAGCTTTGGCCCATATTCAGGCACATTCACCATGGGAAAGGTGAAGGAGAGTAGGGGGCCTTGAAAGCGCCACAGGGCTATGTGGCCGCCAGCTGACATTCCACCCACCATCGACAACCTTGAAGGGAGTTACAGAACAGCAGCGTGTCTATTCACTATAGACTTGGAATAAACCACGATTGTACTGGAAGGATAGGGATATACATGAGAGGCTTAAAATACGGGCATTGACTGCAAAGGTGCAGTAGGGTGAGAAACGCCCAAGAACATGGTGTCGTGTGCAGTATGGAATAGAATAACTTGTCGCTCGGATGTACCGGTTGTCTCAAAGAGAGCATTCACCTGCATCTTCTTGCTTTAGCAGTGTGTCTGTGGCTACTTGGCGTCCCGTTTGCTCTGGGATATCCGCAGCCTAGTGCCTGCTGCCACTTGTTCTAGCTTCGGAACGTCGCGCGCTCTGCGCCCGAAGAGGATGCGGAGGAGAAGGAGGAAGGACTCGGACGGAACAATTCATCCGAATTGGTGTGTAGACTAAGGCGAATGCAGACAACAACCACAAAGGATTACACGAGTATCAGGAGACGCTGAATGTTAGCATGGGCGGACAATGACTTTGGGTTGAGGGGTAACTGGCGTTCTTGTTGAATATAAAAAGTGTCCGAGTTTCTCTGCGGACTTTTCTCTCGATTTATATCAGAGTACAATTTCTTACCAAAGGGCTACAATAACAACAACTTACACGTTATTTCCCACTCTCTTCACTATGAAGTTTTGCTGTTCCCGTTATGGCATTTGCTGGCTTGGCCGCAGCCTAGGCTTGCAGCAAGAGTAAGTCACCACGCCGGTCTCAATACATAGTAATGGATAGAATTGCTAACCAGATGTTTCATACTAGGTAGTGATTGTCTTCCTGGATTTTGCTGCCGCGCCAATCCCGGCGGTGGCAATGCCTGCACCCTCCTCAGCATCGTTAGACAGACCTCAGCATTGTTAGACAGAGTTGCAGTAAGTGTGCTATGCTTGATGCTAACACTAGACATCACAGCCGCAGGAGCCTTGGATCCTAACCGGGTTTATACTCAGTGTTCTTGCGTGGACATCTTTGCGTGTACTAATAACGTTTGCCAGCTTTAAGCGCAAGCGTTGAGCGTGTGGAAGTCTGGGCATTCAGACCGGTAGGAAGGATAGATTTTTTTTGGTTAGATAGCTTTGCGAGAAACCAAATCGCTTCCATCTTTGTACTGCTTTCATGTGATGACCTGCGTCGCTAAAGAGGAGTGGTTGATGATGGTCTGTAGTAGTATTTTGCTTTGGTAGTTGTTAGCGACCCGACAGGCTGGTCCACAGGGTTTTTTCCAGCGATCTGCAGGTCCACTGTAACGAAGCCCCATCGCTTTACAGTATCGGTAGATGCAGCCGCCAGCTCTGTTACAGTAGTGGGGACAGGAACCAAGATCAGATGGAAGGGGGGGCAAAGATAAAAGCAGCTAGCAAAAAAAGAAGAAAAACCGAGATATCAAGGGGACCATGAAATGAAAACGGTCTTCTGCGCAATCACCATCTGTAATTAGCTCCTCATCTTTTTCTCGCACCTGGCAATTGGCGCTGGCATCTGGCACTAACACGTGTGATACCCTACACGACATTTTTCCAATGCAGAAACAAGATAACATTCACCACGCCCCCACCCAAACATTGCCTTACGTCTTTGAATCCTTCGAAACCCCACCAGCAGCACAGCGAGGAACTTTTTATTTTGGCAAAAGACAGGGACATGACAAAAGCACCGAAAATGGATTTGCGTTATCAACCCCCTTCCTCGGAAATCTGCTCTTCCGCCACGAGAGCACTCGCCCCTCTTCACCTACCTCTGTTCCGCCAATTTTGCCAACCGCATCATCTGCTTCTTCATCTTCCTCTTTCAGCCACACATTCTCCAGCTCTTTATTGCTGTGGATGAGACTGCACCATCTCCACACATCCATCGAAGCTCAGTATGAGTGCTACTGGTGACGAAGATGGCCGCCGGCCAAAGAGGGTTCGCACCACCGAGCAGCTCCAACGAAAACGAGAGTCCGATCGTGTCAAGCACAAAATCAATCGCGCTGAGAGTAAAACCCGCCTCGAACACATTGAGCAGGAAGTCATCACCACTCGCAAAAATGTCGACGAACTAATGGCTGTCCTCGAACTACTGCGAGCTAACCCCCTCGTCTCCGGCCTTCTTGGCCTCAATAGTCCCAGTTCGTCCGCCGCCAACACCCCAGGCAGCACTGCAAACGCGAAATCACCAGCATCGGCGTTGTCCAAAGCTGGTCTGCCGGTGCGAGCATCTACCCAGACACGCAGTGTTGTAAGGCCCACCAGCAGAGTAGACAAACCTTCGTCGACGACAAAGAAGCCTGCTCCATCCAGTCGAAATAATAGAAATACAAACCCCAAGGCCTGGCCTGTCCACCAACATGAAAACGGCATGTATAGCAAGTGCTACTGTGGCATTGAACATCCAAATGGCGATATGAATCTTTGTATTGAGAGTGTCAGCTTGGACTTTCTTTTCCGTGCGCAGCAGCGCCTCGCTGAGGATCCAACCAGCGGAATAAACCTGCGACTGAATCTTACTCTTAATGAATACTTGATGATCCAAGGCGATAACATAGTGTCAGCACTCATAGTCAAGGTCATGAAGCAGTTTGAGTTTCCGTCACAGCCGTCAGCGTTTGGCTGGTTATTCATCTGCTACAGACTTGCTCGGGTCCGTCGCTTGTTTCCATACCCTTTTTTGCACAAATAGGCGCTAACGTTCTTCTAAATATATAGTGGAGACTAAACCCAACAGCAGAAAACTTTCAAGGTGTCCCGGAATGCGTCTACCCGACTAACCTACAAAACAGTGTCCCCCATCCTATGAGTCTTACGGCACTACCATGGGCGCAGCTTCGCGATTACATTATTCAAGACCAAAACAACGACTATCGAAGAGATATCCAGATGATAATCAGTTCGAGCACACTCATGTGGCCAGACAATAAGCCGCTAATTTGCAGGGATGTTGGGTCTGGCTATAAAGTACACCCAGATTTTGAGCAATTTGCGAGCAAGGAGTGCAATTGGCGGCTCGCGGGGCGTTTCAGAGAGTTATTTCCGCATCTTGATTACATAGCGCCATGGCATGGGCCAGAGTAACATTATCACAGTCTCATTTACAAGTCCGATATTTGTTGCTTGGGAATAGCACCATATCTACAATATATTACACAATCCAACTAGCAAAGAATATTCAAGCCCAATCAACATGTTCGCTTAATGCCCTCCGGACGCCAAACTGTTTCGAAATAGCCACCCAGTTACCCGTATAGCACACAATTCGGAAAGACGGCAGATCGGCGTCTTCCCCAAACGCCTTGGCCAACGCCTTCTCCACCACGTCATAGTTGACAAAGCCCAAATTCTCAACAGCCTCTTTGGTCAACAACTCGGTAAACATCTTTTGCAGGCTTCCCTCCTTTGGCCACTTGGATGGTGCCCAAAAGGTGACCTTGCGGCGGTTGTACAGCTCGTCCGTGATGAAGGGCTTGGAGGCCTCGCGCAAAATCCACTTTTCAGTGAGGTGCTGGAACGCTGATTGAGGTGCAGTCTTTTGGTTATCGGTCTCGAGCGGCGTATAGGATATTTTGACTGATGGTGGGAGATTGTTGACGTATTCGGCAAGATGGTGATCGAGGAACGGAGTGCGACCCTCGATGCTGTTTGTCATTTCGGAGCGGTCACCCTGGCACGCCAAAACAACGTTGATGAGGATGGACTTGTTCCACAGATACATGCCCGTGTTACTGGGGTGCCATCGTTCGCGCATGTTTCGCTGAACATCGGCTGGATGTGCATCCATCAGCGCTTTGGTGCTGTCCCAGCCCGCACTCTCGTAGTGCTCGTGCACCCACGGCGCATACACCTTCTTCATGGGCTGCCACGCCAGAAGTCTGTCTGCCATGGTGCTGCTTCTAAAATCGGGCACAGGAGCACCGGGAACCGACTTGACAACTTGCGGACGCCAGACGGCATCAATCTCGGCCTGGGCTGTATCGCAGAGACCCTGACGAAGCTGGCTGTCGGCGGCGAGCGGCGAATCAGGTAGAGACATGTCTGGTTCGCGCAAGAACTCTGCAGCAAAGCTGGGGTAGCCGCAAAAGTGTTCGTCAGAGCCCTCGCCAGTGAGCACCACTTTGACGCCGTGACTGCGCGTAAACTCCGATAGGGCCTGTTTGGCCACAGCGTTGAGATCCATGTGGTGGTGCTCAAAGTGGTATGCGGCGGAGACAAATTCTTTAGCCAGGTCGTCTTCGCGCATCAGTAGCTTATGGCAGTTAACCCCGAGCCACTCCGAGGTTCGGTCAGCGATGCCTATTCAAATGGCTCGTTAGTGTCGTCACTTATGATTCGATAATAGAGGGATACTAACCAGACTCGTCATAACCTGATTCCTTCTCGAACTGGATGCTAAAGCACGAAACGCGATCTGTGATTTCGCTTCCTAGCTTGAGGTTCTCCTTACGAACAAGGTCTGTAACAATACCTACTACCGCAGAGGAGTCGATGCCACCAGACAAGTAGACGCCGACCGGGACGTCAGCTCGCAGACGCATGCGGATAGAATCAACCAAGAGTTCTCTTGTACCCTCAACCATCTCGTCTATGGACCTTGGATCCTTTATACGCTATTATACAGTTAGAACATACCCTCTTGCAGATCTTATCGCTCTCACTCACCTTGTCCGGATATTGCGCGTCCCAGTATTTGTGAATTTGAATGCCTTGATCTTTGCTAATCCCCATCCAGTGGCCGGGCATGAGCTTCTTGACGCCCTTGAATATGGTTGCGTCGTTTACAAGCCAGTGACAGTTTGTGATGCCCTTGACATCCCATTCTGGTTTCCAGCCCATACCGAGCAGGGCTTTTGCCTCGGACGCGAGCAAGACACGGCCATCCACAATGGCCCAGACCAGTGGCTTGATGCCGAAGCGGTCACGGCCGGCGATGATGCGCGCCACATCTGGGCGATTGTCGAATATGACAAAGGCGAATTCGCCGCGCAGGTGCTCAAACAGACCGGGCGAGCCATAGATTTTGTATAGCGCAATGACGAGCTCGCTGTCGCTCTCGCTGGCAAACTTGTAACCGTGGTCGGATGCACAGTGTTCGCGAAGACGGTCATAGTCGTAAATCTCGCCATTTACAATGGCATGGATGTTACCGTCGTCACTGTGTAGAGGCTGGGTTCCGCGAGCGGACAGATCGTTGATGGAAAGTCGGCAGTGGCCAAGGCCCACCTGGCCATCATCGCTAATCCAAGTGTTGTTTCCATCTGGACCGCGATGCTTGATGTATTCAAGACCTGAGAGCAGGTTTTGTTCCAACTGTTCAGCGCTAGGGCTCGATCCTAACGCTGTGGCAGTTGTGTATGGACCGACATTAGGGCATGCGCAGCTTGCCAGAATGCCGCACATTTTGGGCGATGGGAGTTGCAGGTAATTAGATTCGACACGAAGTTTGTACCGTTAAGAGTGAAACCAGGAAAAGAGGTTTGTATGTTTCAAGTGTGTGCTAAAGGTCCCAAGAGTGAAGGAATCTGAGACGGGGAGAGGGTAGACGGTAAACCCTCGTTCAGCGACGGCTAACCTGATCACATTACGAACTACAACTGCTGAAATAGACATGCACCTTTGCGAAAGTATACCAAGCTTTGTTCTCGGCATTTTAGCAAGCCACGTCTGACTCGGTTCGGTGAATCTGGGCTTTACTGCCAATTTCGCCGTCATTGCCAACGGAAAAACAAGTCGTCAGCAACGTGGAAAATGGTCCAATGGACAAGTATGTCACGACGATGCTCGTTCCTATCGTGTTGAACATTTACAGTACACTAAGAAACACGGCCAGCAGAGTAGGGTGTGCATATCCAGCAACGGGCATATCACCGGGGGATCCCCCGCGGGCAGAATTAAGCAATCTCAGGCTTAAGCGGGAGCAACGCCAACGCCCAAAGGGGACTAAGACGGGAGAATGGTGCAATGCTATTGGCTACGCGTGGGAAGCGTGGGCGGACTCAGCGCATCGCCACGCCCTCGCTCTCGGCAAAAAAGAAGAATATCACGCAACGGGCCTCTGCTAGGGTGTGTAGACTACGAGAGTTGTCGGCTGCAAATCTTCCGTCTACTAGAATACGCACGCGATGCATCTAAAGATGATCCCCGACGCCCCTCGCCCCCACGCAACAAGTGCGGCAGTTCATCCATAAGGCGAAACAACGCTTAGTTTCTAGCGTCCACCCTTTTTTAGGCTCAACCAAACGAACTTAGCGCTTACCTGCAGACCGTATCTTGGCCCATCTTTGAGACGCACGCCCACCCCCTAAACACTAGACGATAAACAGGGAGGGTTAGGTACCAGTCGAAGTGCCAGAAGGGTTGGTCCCCCATCTCGGAAGGTTTAGCGTCTGTTGCTTTGCTGGCTAGCACGGAGATAGCATGTCCCGTGTTGTTGCAACGCGGTGAAAGGCAGACGACACACGCCAACATTGTCAGCAGCTACAGAGGAAGTGTGTGATCTTTCTGTGCTGCATCAATCGCCAACTTTTGTGCTGGAAGCAACTTCCACACGCAAACATCAAAAATGTTGGAAATATTTCGCGATACCCCTATTGGGCACCTGATTCGCTTCCTCTCCAAGAACCGTCTCCTCCAGTACCCCGAGGAAGCTGCCGACTTTGCGCTGCCAGTCGAGGCAAAGCGCGACGCTGGAAGCAACTCATCGGATCAAGATGTCGTCGTGATTTCATGGTACGGCGACGACGACGCGGCCAATCCGCAAAACTGGTCCAAGATCAAACGTGCCGTGGTCTCGTTTGTGCTGTGGTACTACACGTTTACCGTCTACGCCACGGCGTCCATCTACATCAACTCCATCGGTGGCATCATGGAGGAGTTTGGCGTCGGCACGATTGCTGCCACACTGGGCTTCTCGCTCTACGTGCTGGGCTATGGTATCGGGCCCATGGTGTTTTCACCGCTGGGCGAAATTGCCGCGATTGGGCGCAACCCGACGTACATTCTCACCATGATTGTCTTTGTCATCCTCTCCATTCCGACCTCGTTTACTCCGACGTATGCGGGATTGCTTGTTCTGCGTTTCCTGCAGGGCATCTTTGGATCGCCGTGTCTCGCGACTGGCGGCGCCACGGTTGCCGATATGTACAGCATGGCGGTGCTGCCGTATGCAATGCTGGCGTGGGTATCTGCGTCGTACTTTGCCCGTAAGTACCTCTTTGCTTTCTTTATATGAAATGCACCGCTAACATATATGCAATAGCTGCTTTAGGACCATTGCTGAGCGGATTCATTGCTCCTGCGACGAATTGGCGCTGGGCCTTGCATACATCGCTAATTCTGTCGGCGTTTGCCCTCGTGCTTATGCTCCTGTTGCTCCCAGAGACGAGCCACGACAATATTTTGCTTCGACGTGCGGCACGAATTTCACGAGCGACAGGTGTGCGTGTGCTTGCGCCGAGTCAAGCGCGCAAGACAAAGCTGGATGCCATGGGTGTGTTTGTCGATGCCATCATCAAGCCGTTGGAAATCAGCATCAAAGATCCTGCCATTTTGTTTGTGCAGATATACACGTCCATCATCTACGGCATCTACTACTCTTGTAAGTATCAACTCCTCTTCTTTCCCATACATAAAATTATGCTGACACCCATATCCAGTCTTTGAGGCATTCCCACTTGTGTACCCAACAGAGTATGGTATGAGCACATCTCAGCTCGGCCTCGTCTTCCTGTGCATTCTAGTAGGTGGTGGAATCGGCATCCTCATCTACAGCATGATTGTGTATTCTATGAGTGGCAAAGCCACCACAGTCAACGAGAGCCGACTGGTCCCTGCACTAGGCTTCGTCTTTGCGCCGACGATTGGCCTGCTTCTGTTTGCGTGGTCGGCACGCAGCTCTATCCACTGGATTGTGCCGACAATTGGCATCACCATGTTTGCGGCTGGTGGCTTTGTGGTGTTCCAGTGCATCTTCATCTATGTGCCCATCAGCTACCCTCAGTATGCGGCGAGTTTATTTGCCGCCAATGGCTTCTTTCGCAGCACCCTTGCGGCCGGTAGCGTGCTCTTTGCGCATCCTCTATTTGACAATCTGGGCATTGCACGGGGAGTCAGCTTGTTGGGGGGACTGAGTGTGATTGGTATTGTTGGTATGTGGCTGCTGTATGGCTATGGTGCCAAGTTGCGAGCCATGAGTAGATTTACCGCCTAAGCACATCTTTTTGCAATGTGTAGTATATTTTGAAAGTCATCATGTTTACGAGGCGTTTGCCATTATGGTTCAAATAATAAAAGTGTATATATTTCAAGTAACCCTATTTACAAGCGCAGACGGACGGCTCGACTAGAAAGCGCAAAAAGAACAAACAACATGTACAATAAAGAACAAAAATCAGGAATCACTTAATCAAAGTGAATACGCCACAACTCGCGCGGCATCTCCGAGTTAAAGTCGCTGCGGGTGTGCATCATGGCAATGTTGTCGCTAATGACAACATCCCCCTTATCCCAGGAATGGTAATACGCCACACGGCGATCATGCAGCGTCTCGTCAATAGCACTGCAGATCTCTGCGCTCTCCTCGGGGCTGACATCTTCAATGTCCACATATGTCGCTTCAAACTTGGTCTTGGACGTGGGCCACGGCTCATGATAGCGCAGGCAGGGTTTACCGGTTGAAGGATGCGATACCACAAGCGGTAGCTCCTTGAGGACAGTGGAGTTGAACGAGGATGTCTTGACGGACCAAGTCAGTTGGGACAGCGTGTCAACGGTCATACTGGGAGGCAAGTTGTTGAAGAATCCCGTAGAAGATGAGAAGATGGTGTAGCCCGTCTTCTTGGGGGACGCTGTAGCACCAACAAAGTACTGGAACCCGGGGTAGTTGGGTACAAGTATCTCCTTGCCATCCTCTCCCGTCTTGGTCATGGTCTTGAAGAGACCATCAAAGTGGAAGGGCATCCATTCAGCGGACAAGACATTGTTGAGGCCACGAGTGTCACTACCTTGGTCCTTGACTTCAAGAACGAGGCCAAACTTCCAAGGCGTGGGTTCACCCAACTCATACGCCTTTTCAACGTACATGTCTCTGTTGGTGGTATTCGCAAAGCCACGCAGGACAATGGGCGAGCCGACCTCAGCCAGCTTGCGGACCTTGGGAGCATCAAGATCTTGGATGGAGAGGGCCTTTTTGCCAGCGGTAGGCGTGACGAGCCATCCGCAAGGGTAAATGGGAGCACAGGTGACACCGCCCTTGGCCTCAGCCCAGGTGAAGACGTCGGACTTTTCGCGGAAGTAGCTGGGACGATCGTTTTCGTAGATGAGCTCAAAGCGGTCGTCGGCCTCCAAGTCGCACTTCATGGCGCTGGTAACGGTGCCGTCCATCATGTAGGCAATAGTGCAGTGCCAGGGCGTGGTGAACATGGAAGTGGTGGGCAAGAGGCTGACAGACAGCTTGGTGGCGCCTGTGGATGGATGAATAGACAAACGGACGTAGTCTTTGAACTTTTGGCGGACACCGCGAGCAAAGGCCTGTTTTGGAGGTTGTTAGCTGATGGTTTGGTAGGCAAGTGAAAGAGAAATACGGACATCACCACGGGCCATCATCTCCTTGGCAATGTACTCGAGACCACGCTTAAACTTGGACTTTGTGCGGTCATCGCAGATGGGATACACAGTTTCGAGATCGGTCTGAAGGAACTTGAGATAACCACGATATGTCATACAAACATCCGGATTCTTGGAGACCTCGTTCCAGTCCCAGCCGGGCTCGCTGAAGGTGTTGAGGAAGGCTCGGCGGAAGTTGGTGGCGTTGGCGACGTAGGTCATTTCATCGAGTGACTCGGGTAGATCAAGGGTAACAAGATTGCGAAGTCGAGCAAACTGTATGTGGTGGAAGCCCTTTTCGGCGGCCATGGCACGGAGTGTTTCACCGTACTTCCAAACATCTCGATCCGGGACGCCGAGTAGGTCTGTTGTTCGGTGTAAGTCAGTATAAACGTCATCTTATTTACTCGATAGAAGCTTTTGGCTTAGACATACCATTGTAGACTAAGCCATCCGAAATAATTGTAATCTCGGCACCAGGAGAGTAAATGTCCTGGATGGAGCGGCAGAGGCCGTTGAGATGGGCCAGAGCAACCTCTTCCGCCTTATCTGGAAGACTGCCCAGGACCTTTGTTCTGCTGTTGGGAGACTTGAATGGAAACGCAGGCAGACACATGGGAACCACATTGCCCGCCTTGACGTGACTGTAGATGAGAGCGAGGAAAGTCAAGGCACCTTCGTCAGCACGGTTTGCCACGGGACTGTTGGACGAGGTCTTCTTGAGACGATAACGCTCAATGACGCGGAGAATCTGTGAGGCCGTGTCAAGAGCTGAAGTATCAATGATGGCAGACATGGATGCTGCAGCTGCCACCACAGATGTAGTGTCTGTGTGAATGCTGTGTGGCGGCGAGGAAGAGCCAGGCATCTTGTTGAGGTGCACAAAGGGCCCTCCGTTGAGCACTGGTGAAAGAGCCATAATGATTTGATGGAGTACAAATAGAGAAGAAAGAATTAAAGGAAAAAGATTATCACGACTCTACCAAAATCAAGGAGAGAGGGGGAATGGGGGACAAAGGATGGACCTGGTGTAAGTTTTAAACGGGGATTACAAGGCCCGGGTCCGTCACCACCACTACTACAGGCTTGTTGTATAGTACCCGACTGTCTCAGCTGGTCCCAATTACAGAAGGCCCATGGCCTCTATCACAAAATGGAAAAGACGGAATATACACCGGAGGAATAGGGAGGGGGCGCAGAAGTCCCTGTGGCCAATCCGCTGTTCCATGGCCTTGGTTGCTGGTGTTGCTGACCAGGCCCAGCGCTGGAAGAGGCCGAAATACCGCCATCTCCAGTACACTTACAGAGTCAAAGGAGGCGAAGCTGAAATACGGCGTGTAAAACGCTGGTCACGATGATTGGTGGCATCGCAAACAAGGGGGCGTGTGTAAGAGAAACTTGGCTCTGGTCTTAGCGTCATTCTGTATAAGCACTTGCTAGCGTGGCCCCCACACAGCGCCACTGCCTGCCCGGGGCAGGATTATTCATTTTCTTTTCTCTTGGTTAGTGGAGATTTCGGCTAGATTTCGTTTGGGTTGGTTTCAGCCGCTGGGTGAATTGGGAGAGGAGGGGGTGCGTGTAAGAGAAGGACATGGGAAGGCATTCAACGGTTGGAGTACGTCGCTCTGTGTCGGCCAGACGTCTTTGTACTCTTTGCTTTCGGTTGTTGAATACAGCGGTATCGGCCTTCTTTTTCCTTTTTCTTGTATTTTTCCAAGTTCGAGAACTTGCTGCTGCCGCTGTTGCTCTTCTTCTTACTTGGACATCACCACCACCATTATCATTACAATTACAACCAGTTACTACTGCTACAGTTCAAGAACAATGTCTCCGGCTGTGAAAAATAGCGACGCTGAAACCGTCGACGTCGCCATTGTCGGCGGTGGCCCTACCGGTTTAGCTACTGGTTTGCTGCTGCAGCGTCTGGGCGTCTCTGTGTCCATCATTGGTACGTCAACAACCTGGAGATATTATATGTTAAATGCACAAATCATTGCTAACACAGAAACTCAACGACAGATGGAAAGCCTGCCAGCTTAGATCTCGGTCGCGCAGATGCCCTCAACGCCCGCACCCAGCAGTACCTCGAGCTCGCCAACTTGCTCGATGACCTCACTGCCGTCGGCCTCGAGTGCAACAGTACGTCTTTTCTCTTAACTATCATCCTCCGCTGTTCAATCCACTAACATTCGCTTCTTATAGCCAGCTCAACGTTTGGTGCAGGCGCCTTCAAGTCCCGCCAGAACGAATGGTGGGTTGGCCTACAGCACTGTCTTCACAAAAACTTCCTCATGATTGGCCAGCCCGTCGTCGAAAAGATGCTCAGCGACAGACTCGGCCCTGTTGTCCAC
This sequence comes from [Torrubiella] hemipterigena, assembly GCA_000825705.1. Lineage (NCBI taxonomy): Eukaryota > Fungi > Ascomycota > Sordariomycetes > Hypocreales > Clavicipitaceae > [Torrubiella] hemipterigena. The sequence goes on from CDHN01000005.1 coordinate 190,442, forward strand.
TACGGCGAAAAGGTCGTCGCCATTACTGAAGACGAGGCCTCTGCTGAAGTCGTCACTGACTTGGGCCGTGTAGTCACAGCCAAGTATGTGCTTGGTGCAGATGGCGCTCGTTCCTTCTCACGATCTGCCATTGGGGCTACATTCACAGGCACCAAGCCGGAAATGCTCTGGGCTGTGCTCGATGTCTTTATCGAGACCGACTTCCCCCGTTGCGCCGAGATCATCACTTTTGAGCTCGACGGCCAGTCGCGTGTCTCGTGGATTCCCCGTGAGCGCGGCCTCTGCCGATTTTACGTGCTGCTTGATGGTGAAGTAACGCTGGAACGCTCGCAAGAGTCCATTAAACAGCACATGGTGCCTCACAGAGTCGAGTTTACCAAGGTGGAATGGTACAGCACGTTTGACGGTAAGCACAAGTCTTCTTTCATTCTCAACGATGCTATCGTAAGCATACTAACAGACCTTGCTATCTACAGTCAAGGAGCGAATTGCCAACACATTCATTTCCAAAGACGGCGCTGGCCGCGTCTTCCTTGGTGGCGATGCCGCCCATGTACACTCTGTCAACGGTGGCCAAGGCCTCAACACGGGTATTGCAGATGCCTTCAGCGTAGCCTGGCGTCTTGCCATGGTTCTTACCAACCCTCGATTGCAGCCCGGAGCCGCACAAAAGATTCTTCACAGCTACGATGATGAGCGCCGTAGCACTGCTCAGGGTGTCATTGACGTGGCTGCTGCGCTGGTTCGCGATACTGTCCGCGAGGCCAAGACATATGTGGGCACAATTGAGCGCAACGCAGGCTACATTACCGGCATGGGCGTTGCCTATGATGAGTGCCAGTCTCCCATTGTTACTGAGTCGAGCGTCGGTATCTGGAAGGCCGGTTACCGATGCCCTGATGTTGTCGTGACACCCATTGCTGGCAGTGAGAGCCGCTGGTTGTACCAAGAGGCTTCATATGGCAAGTTTGTAGTGCTTCAGATTGGTGAGCAGCAGCTCTCCGGGCTCGGCTTTGGCCAAGATGTCACCATCTATAAGATTACGGGCACAGCGGCTGAGGACAGCCACGAGGACGCCAATGTCAAGAGCTTCTTGGCGGATTGGATTACGCCCGAGGATTCGGCCATTGTGGTGGTCAGACCCGACTTTTACATTGGCCACGTTGGTAGAGACGTCGAGGCCACGAGACAATATCTGGGATCTCTGTTCAAGAATGAGTAGAGAGTAGCCTCACGGTTCTAAGACACTGTTCATTTCTTGTTTTTATTGTATATAGTAATTATACTCCGTTAATTAGCATCTCCAAATCCTGCACTTTGTATTCTTTGGCCACTTACACACGTGTGCTCTGGTCCTGCTGTAAATGAAATACGAGTCACGCAACATACAACACGGCATCTGACTTTCGCAGTCAATACCCCAAAAAGAGTACCCCGATGGTCACTTTCTTTCTAGAACGGCTCTTTCTCCAAAAGATCCTCTCCAAAAACGAAACGTAACGTAAAAGAAGAGGTAGGGGGGGCGTGTAAGCGTTGCGTGCCCCATCCGCTAGTGGAGATGGGGGACGCCACGGAGAAATAGACACTAGCGCCCGTGGTCATGAAGAGTAGCCAATTACGGGCATTCTTTTGATGTAGACGACCTGGGCTACGGTTCTAGTCTAACTTGAAGCTAGACAGAAGGGTGTGTAAGGGTCTGGCAGAAGACCGAAGCCGGTTGACCATGAAGAACCAAACCACGACAAAGGGAACGCGTATCAGCTAGTGGTTTAGTTGTTAGTAACCAGCTATGCAAATATATCGTCCCACTGGTCTTTTAGCCTCTGAATCTCTCTCTTTCATCATTTCCTGCCTCCCAGACATCTGTTCCCCTTTCGCTCCCTCTCCCTCTCTTACACCACTTACACGCAGCCCATAAACCCCCCAACACGACAACCACAACCACAACTCTCAAAAATGGACAACTCATTGGATGCTCTCCATGCTTCCCAGCTCTTCTCCGTCAAGGACCTCGTCGCTGTGATTTCCGGCGGTGGCTCCGGCATCGGTCGCGTCATTGCCCATGCCCTCGCCGCCAACGGCGCAAAGCACGTCTACATTCTCGGCCGCCGCATGGATGTTCTCGAGGAAGCGGCCTCGGGATTCGACAACATGACTCCCATTATCTGCGACGTGACGGATAAGGACATGCTTCAGGCCGCAGCAGACCAGGTCTGGGCCAACAGCGGCTACATCAACATGCTCTGGTGCAACTCGGGCACATCTGGCCCCGAATGCGCCGACATCAACGCCACAACATCTCTTGATGACTTTGTCAAGCATAACTGGGCGCCTTCAGTGGAAGATTACAGCTCCACGTTCAAGGTCAACACGGCGGGAAGCTGGTACACGGCCATTGCCTTTCTGCGCCTGCTCAACGAGGGTAACAAGCAGACAGCCTACCGCAGCCAGATTGTCGCGACATGCAGTACATTGGGTTTCGGTAGATTTGCTGCCACGGGCCGTTTTGCATATGGTCAGAGTAAGGCGTCGCAGATGCATTTGATGAAACAGTTGGGCACGCATCTGGTGCCGTACGGAATCCGTGTCAACATGGTGGCCCCTGGATGTAAGTTTTCTTTTTTTTTTGTCCTTTTTTCTGATTTGACTAACATGTTTGGGACAGTGTTTCCTACAGACATGACCACCTCCATGACTTCCACAGGCTACGACGTCTCGAAGCTGATTCCCGAGGGCCGCGCTGGCGCGGCGTCGGATATTGCTGGCCTGGCGCTCTTTTTGGCTAGCAAGGCTGGAGCCTACTTGAATGGTAATGTCTTGGTCTGCGATGGTGGCCGCCTGTGTGTTGTGCCATCAACATATTAGAGGCTGCTGCTACCCCTAGCGCGTGATACATTGTATATAACGAAACAAATAATTCCATTCAATTCTTTTATTTACAAATCTTTCTGTTTAATTGTTTGTTTGTTTGTGACACTTTTGTTAATCTTCGCATTTGCAAATACACCGCCAACTACCGCCAATGACACTCCGCCCACAACATCGTCATCCTCAAGGACCACGTGGTTCCTTGCTTGCTCCATGAGCCTATCTTTTTTATCCCGCGATAGCAACGTACTCGCATTCTTCGTATCGCCTTCTTTCCCCCTCATTGGCCCTCGCGGAGTGTCGGTCGGGGTCCAGAGTAAGACGGAAATGGCGCTATACTAGCGTGTTACTTGTGCTCACCCACTGTTTTAAGATCTTACCAACGCGATCTCACACGCCCCCTTGCCATCATCCACGAACCTGTCCCTTGGGTCAGATCCACAGCACCCAGCATCTCCGGCGGCGAAATGCCCGGCCACCTCTCCGCCTCTACGGAATGCAGCCACTGCTCAGCTTCAAGTACACTAGCGCGACTTGGCTCAACAAATACACTTCCTATTCTACTATGTCTTTACCCTTTTTATGGGAAAGTTGGTCTAGCGTATCTCTAGGGTGAACCCTTTTGACTCCATCTCTCTCGCAGCATGTTAATAATCAAGGTACGCCTACTATCCATCCCGTAGACTAAAGATACACCGTGCAAGCATCTATTGAAGCATTTTTGAACCTCTAAACAAATGCAAATTAAACTAGCAAAGATACTTTGCTTTCAGTACATTTAATTTCTTATCATAACTTCCGCACAACGTAATAGCTACTCCATTGCATTGGATGCTTGGCTAGGCGGCTCTTAAGGAACAGACGCTGATAACCCCTTCAAGAGATTGATGCATCGTTTTGCGTTATCGGCAACGTCCTCAATATTGCATCGCATTAGCTCTTCGATTCTCTGTATCCAAAATTGCCACCTCTTAGCACTATATCCAGAGGATGTGACAGTACCAGATTGGATGGCCAGCTCCCCCAAGCGGGATATCTCCAGAGGAATATTACTATTCGCTGTATCAATATTGGCTTCATTGAGTGCACCAACATTCCCCCCTGCATATAGGAGCAGATGAAAGAGGGCGCGAATTAGAGAGCCAACTGCTAATTCCGATGAAGACTCCAACGGCCGAGGCGTCTCCAGCGTTTCTCGGAATAGCGACAGAACGCACGCCGCAGTCGCATCGAATATGCCTACTGACACGAGACGTCCGACAAATGGGCAAGACTGGCGCGCTGGTCCGTGTCACTGGCATAGTCTGTCCCATAGTAACGCTCTCTCCACTCATTAACCAGATCGTGGCCAAATAGAGGTAGATCTGACCAGAGCTGTCCACCATCGGAAAAACGCCGAGTCTCTTGGGCATCGGCACTGCCAACCCCGGATCGAGAGAGTAGCCCCTTTGACTTTGCATTGAGAATAGCCCGTAATAGGGTATCGTGCTTCGGGTTACCTGCTTGCCAATATTTGGCGGCCAAGATAACAGTATACCACAACGTATGAAGCTCGGCCTCGATGACCGTCAAAGGCGTATCCGTCGAGGTATAACGAAAAGTTAGAACGGGGATATGTGATAGCACAGTTTGGTCGAGGGTATGCTGATCGCCAGTTTGAGCTTCGACAGCAATACGTGCGTTGCGGGTGATGCTATACGCTTTGTAGTTCTCAAGCGCTTCCGCCTCTTGTTCTGGATTCATGGTTTCTTTTTCTTTTTTTAATAATGGATGGTAAGATAAGATAGGATGGACGTAAGATTTGGATGAGCTTTGTTTGATGCGAATGCTAAGTCTTATGTAAGAAGGCTGCCTAGAAGAAATACAGGACCGATCACAATAGGGGCGTGCACGAGGAGGCAAACTTTAACATGCTCACCGCACACCCCTCTACAGACATCATCCGTTGCGCCCTACTTGGCTTGCAGTAACTTACAGTTGTGTTTAAACACAAACACAGTATATTTCACAATTGGTACATAAATTCTCACATGATAATAATATTATTCGTTTTTTCCTACATTTATTGGTTTATATTTCTTGAAAATCCATAACCAATATTATCACCTCTCATCGCCAACTCTACCAACCATCCCCCGCCGTTGAAACATTCATCGCGACATCCCCGCCGCCGTCCCCATCGCACATTTAAGTACGGATCGTTGAATATGGCTTAAATTGGTTAAACACTTTATGTTCGACATTGTTTAGTGTAGAGTTAACCCCACGAACCCTAACAGGACACTTGCTCCATGTATGCCCTACTGTTGAACATTTGTAACAGTATAAATGCTCATTCAACTCTAATGTTAGGATAGAGTTCATCAATCCATAGTGTTCTAGTGCACGGTGATTGTTATCTAGAATCAAGTCAAATTGATTTACTCTATCGAGATGGTCAAAAAGACTAGTTGCCAATTGTGGTCCAACAGTATCGAGCCAACAAACATGTTCAAGAGAGCGTCGGCTAGTAGTATCTACAATCTTAATTGTAGAATCAGCTTTTTGTTCGCAAACGGAACAACGGGACCAAATTGACTGTTGTCACTCGTATAGAGAGACACTGCGTTCGGCCAAATAGAAGTCAACGTTAACGTGTAAGCTTTAGGAAAACGAGCAGCGTTATCGACACCGCATAGCGCGGGTTGAAAGTTCGAGTAGTTGTTAGTAAAAGCACGAATAGCATGCGTAGTTCCGAGTAGAAGTCGAATAGTATATATAGTTCTAAGTAGAACTCGAATATTTTTGCACTCCATACGCATCAACGATGCTACAAACTCGCGATCCTCTTGCTTGACATGATTCAAATTCAATGCATAGCGATAGATTATTTAGATTTTACAAAGGCAGATTGCCCAGCCCGCGGTCGATTCACGGCTCTGTAAATCAAGGATCTATCGTGACAATAGTAATGCATGGTTGCGAGGATCGTGATCAATGTATTCGTTCGCGACAATCTCATTGAAACAATCATGAATTGTTTGATGAGTGTAATTGTACGTAGATGACTAGAGAATCGTCGTTGCTGTCGATTAGTTTGGTTGAATCAACACGGAGCGTTCCGCAACCCAATCGAAGATATGATAAAGGAAATCAAATTTGAAACGCCGAGTAGCGTCGTCGATTTGTGCGTGTGTAGAAGTAGTTAGGACTGCTGATGAGTATCTCTAGGAGGTCACACTGAGGTTTGGAGTCAGTCTAGGACTGCTGGTTGAAGTTGATATTATTAGACATGGTAATAATAGTAGTGATTGAAAGAAGCAAAGAAGAAAAGTGCTGCGAAGCAAAGAAAAGTGCTGCGAAGCAAAGAAAAGTGCTGCGAAGCAAAGATGTTTAGATGAGAATGGTTTCGTTGAGAAGTGCAAGAAACTGTTGTTGTAGAAAGTGAATGTAAAAGTTTACTTTGCTCCCATATTTATATTTTACGGCACAGCAATTGTGTGGTTGTTGTGCCAGCCGGCAGCTGGCAGGTGGCAAGTTGCGCCGTTTGCAAAAAGTGACGAAGACTTGACGGCATGGTGCATACAGTGGGTGAGTTGAAGTGAAGAGAGTGAAAAGAGTGGGTAGCTCAAATAGAAGAAGAATAAATGTAAATTGTATAAGTTAGTAGTTTTATAATAATCGTTCCAATTATTATCAAGTCTCTAGAAGAGTCAATATAAACATCTTGCTAGAGCTAGAGAGGTTTGTTCTCCTCTTTCTCTTCGGACTCTCCATTAGGAATCTCTACACTAAACCCTTGCGCCTCCAGGGGCGTTGGTGGTAATAATAGACCAAATTTCAATTCTCTCTTTCCTTTTCCTATCTGTCCTTTCTTTTCCCTGTTTTCCGAAAACGTGTCTATTATATCCACCCAACAAGGCTGCAGGCGTTGGCGCTAAGTCAGGGACAACTGAATCCACTGGAAGCCCATCGTTACAGTTTGCACAATTGTTCAAAACACAAGATTTGGCGAAAATTATTAACACTGATACCTAACTAACAGACGGAAGAATTCGGTGTCCAAATTGCTATGTTGGTTGTGTGGATATTTCTCTTTGGCCTGGCCCTCTATTACAAAGACTTTGAAGCCTCAGATGCGCTTGTTGATGTTGCCATACCGTACCTACCACACGCAACTCTGAACGAGTGGCGCTGGCAATTCCACTGCTGGCTTGGTTCAAGAGAGCCTATTGAGATTGAGGGGGATTAAACGAAAAGGCTGTAATACGCTCGTTGCTATTGTATAGCACGACAGTCATACATCTTGGAATGGTCTAACAAAGCGTGTGTTAGATTCTAGCTCCAGTAAATATTCCTGTATAATAATATATCCAACATCCAAGCGTCACGCAAATAAACAACCATGGCTTTTTATATCCCTAAAAATAATAAAAAGAAACGCCCCTGATGCACATATTCCTTGACTACCAGCCCATTCTCTTCCAGAACCAATCCAGCGTCTCCAGCGAACTCTGGATTCGCATGCCCATTCTCGCATCCAGGGTGTACGCCTCCCACGCCTTGGCTTTGTTCAGCAGCTCTCTGCATGCTTCTGCCTTTTCTTTCCTTATCTCAACGTCGTCGGACGCGCTGCACTCCATCCATGATAGCGTTGCAAGCTCGTAGATGGCCGTCGGCATAACCCAGTCATTCTTGTCCTGGCCCTTGAACAGCGCCTTGTCCTTGCTGGTGACATGTTCTTCCAGCAAAGCGCGTGCCTCGTCGATTCGGCCGAGACCCTTAAGAATAGATGCCCGGCAGATGGCCCAGACTGCCATTTCATCTGCCTCGGCTTGGATCTTGTCCAGCACCTGCTTGTCGCCTGTATAACGGCTCCATTCCATCGTCTCGAGAGCTCGTAGCTTTTCGGCCTCTCCCATTCGTTTCTGTCCGTTCCACATGTAAATCATCTCCAGCACGGGCGGCAAGCCAATGGCATCGGCCAGGTCCACGCCCAACTCCTTAGCTCGTGATTGCCAGCGTTGGATGCGATGCTGGAGATACGTTTCCAGAGGAAGCTGGCGCGCCATGAGGCGCTTCTTGCCAATGACGCTGGGCGCCTTTTCAAAGTATCCCTCCGCCTTGCTCTTTTGTAGCTTGGCTTCTGTCTCGTCACCTGTCACGACCGCATCTCGGTACATCTCGAGCGAGGCACAGCCTGCCATGAAGTAGTACATGGCAGGGCTCCAGTCGTTGAGTTCAAGACATCGAAGGTAGTCGTCCCTCATCTTGGCCCAGTCCTGCGCCATCATTCGATTCAGCGACAGCTCAAAGTTGTTAACAGCTGCCACTTGCTTCATCTTAGCAGGCTCTCCCGAGGTAAGAATCTCAATCGCCTGCTGCACTTTGCCCTCGTTGGCCGTCATGATGGACTCTTGGACACGCCAAAGCCTGGACTTGGGGAACTGGGTGCGCATCTCCTCGAGCAGCTTGATGCACTTTTCTCTTGGTGCTCCCACCGTCTCTGCTGATTCGTCATAGTCCTTGGGCGCTGGTGAAATGTCGACCGCGCCTAAAAGCCCATTGTAGTAGGCTAGCAGCATCAGGGCGGCAATCGCACCGTTCATGTTGGGGTGTGATGATGAGTTCCAGAGCATCTTGACTCCTCGTGCACGGTCACCGCGGAATCCCACAACGGCAAGAATCTTGGAAAACGACGGCGGCAAAAGGCTAAGCATGAGCATAATCATGCCAAAGCACATGTTTGACGCGGAATGAATGAAGATGTCGAGAGGGTTGTCAAACTGGAGCTCTGTGTCTAAGTTTGTCTGTGTTGGCTTTGTATCGTCGTCCGATGATGTTCGTAACGGTGTCGTTTGAGCGGTTGTGTATTCGGGGGTGTCGATAAGACCATCTGAATCGGTCTCTGTCGTTCCGTTGGTTGTTGCCATCTCCGTCTTCGGCTTATCTACCAATTTGGATCGTCTTTCCGTCTCATTTGCTTCAATCGCCAAGATGGCGTCTAGCGAAATAAAGGCTTTTCTCAGCTTTAGAAAGCCCTTCATCGCCTCGACCAAATTTTCATGCAATACGCCCACCACGGCACTCATCAGCTGGGCCTGCACTACGACAATCTCCATCTCTGTGCCTGGCGGATAAATGTCGCTGCCACCAGCGACTTTGCCTCGTTTTTGCAGCCGCTTCATTTCATGCCAGGCTCTGTTTTCCACTTCGGTAAGTCTATTGGCGGCATCGGCCATGGCTTCCTTTTCCAGGCCCAAAACGGAACGCATGAAGAATGTCACAGCAGCGCCCATGTCGTGATAAGCCGAATCTCGCTCTGCCAGCTCCTTGATAGCGGCGTCGAGGTCGTCGTCCATGATACGAGCGGCAGCGCCGAGGGCATGCGCAAGGTTGTCTTTTTCCTCCTTCATCTCCTCTTCTGGGCTCTTGACAGGCCCCGAGTCCTTTTTCGAACCCCATCCTCCGAATAGGCGGTTCATTGTGGTCGCTTACGCTCTTTGGCGGATGGTCTTGTGACTGGTCATGCGAGCGCGCTGCCTGTCTCCCCAACGGTGATGTTATTCGGAATTCGGCTCGTAAATTCGATTGATAGTGTCTGTTGTTGTTTCTTTTGTCGATAATGTCTGCTGTCCAAGGAGAATGCAAAAACTGAGTTGGCACGTATCCGAGCTCTGCTTATCTACCAGCGCCAGGCTGTGATGGGCGCGGCTGTACCGGAACCCCGACGCCGACGCCTGGCCAAAACGGTACGCGGACAAGGCCAGGGCATGACGTTGTTTGTTCGCATTTTGCCTTTTTAGCGTCCAAACGGCGGGCCTTGCGGCTTAATTCGCTCTCGTTCTAGCGCAAAGTCCGCTAATTCCAGGAACGTCTAGTGGCTTGGCTCCGCCCTCTTCAGTGACGTCGTCATTATTCTCTTTGTTTGAAGATGTGTATCACGCTATAGGTATGTTGCGTATAATGTATATAGATATAAAGGAACTACGGAGTTTTGTTTGCTATGTTTTTCATTGATTTGAGGACCCTGCAGTGTAGTTAAATTGGGCCAGGTTGAAGCAATGCGATAATAAATTCTCTTGCGACCCATGGTACCTATATATAGTTTAATTTCTCCACTGCTTTCAACAAGCGCACTAGCACAGCTAGTCCACTACAAGCGTCTATAGTTTAGTGGTAGAACGGCGGCCTTCCAAGCTGTTGGTCCGGGTTCGATTCCCGGTGGACGCAACTCTCTTTTTTGACTTTTTTCCCTATTTTGCATTGCAATGCAGGTTATGCAAAAACATTGATCTGTTTCTTTTTTACTTTCTTTTTTTCTTTTGCATCGTCGGCGCTTTGTATTGGATCTGAAAATAGATTATAGCGGTTGAAGTAGTAGTCCTTTGAGCCATGCCGGGGTTGGCCTTCTGCCACCTGATCGTATTAGGTAGAGACAATGTATCAACCTGCTGCTTTTAATAGCTTCATCGCGAGACAGCGCAGCCGCAAAGCTAGCTCCATCACGTGGTGGCGGCTGGTTTTCCTCTACTTTTATCCTTTGGTCCCCTGTTACTTCTTTAGAAATCATAGAATTTTGTATCTTGCAGAAATGGTTACAATTATCCCTACAAGTCAGCTTGGGAACAAGCCCGAGTGGATTCACTGTCCATTTTGCTCGACTGACGCGCTGACGACGTTGGAGCAGGTCGATCCTATTGGCGAGTAAGGCTGCTCTCTCTCGGCTTGCACACGAAGGCGTGCGTTCGCTAACTAGAGGCAGGGCGAATGGACTCATGCTCTTCTTATGCTGCTGTATGCCTGTTACCGTATACAAAACGCTGTTTGCCAAAGATATTCGATATCGCTGCTCAAATTGTCAAAACGAGGTTGCCTATCGACATCGCGTCAACGGTATAACAGTCCGAGAGCCACCCGCGCACATTGAAGAGGAGTATACTTCGCAAGGCGAGCAGATGAAACTCTGAGTTGTTTTTCTATGGCTTCAGCTGTGCATATTATTTTTATCGCAGCTGTTTACTGTTTGTTTGTAGAACGGGCAGCTGTCTAAATATAGGGAGCATCTCCATAACAGGCAAGTGGAGATGACTTCTGTAGCGGGTGTTGGTGGTGGTTGTTGCTAGGAGGCATTTCAGGCGTTGTGTTGTGTTGCATTGGGCCGGCGAGTTATTAGCTGGGATAGATGAGTAGTAGTGAGAAGGTGTATACCTGCATTTGTAAATCTCATTTGTCTTTTTTTATTCTGCATATATTTATGTTGTTATAATGCTCAATACTAAACAACTTATAGTGAGTGCAGTCACCTGACTGGTTGCAAGCTGACTCCGACTAGACAGCTTAGTTGCTGCCCGCGAAAACCCGATAGCAACCCAAATCAGGTGGGGTCCCACCGCCGCCAGCTCCCCTCAACAATCGCCGCCTCTTATCTACGGCTTCCTTCTCTGTCCAACAATTCTCTCTTCTCCGTCTTCCTTCTATTTTGGCCAGTCAATTTCATTGCTGTTCAATTCCTCTTCAAAATGTCTCTCTCCAACAAGCTCTCCATCACCGACGTCGACGTCAAGGGCAAGCGTGTCCTCATCCGTGTACGTTCTCAAAAAAGCTACCCCTCCATCCCGCCAAACAAACCCCTCCAGCCGGCGTCATCGCCATGAGCCAGCAGGGTGGTTGGCGACTTCAGAGCCCCCGCCTGCCACGGCTAGCAGGGAGAAGATGATATAAAACTTTGCTTATCAAAAATCACGGCTGGAATTTCTATTCGCACTATTTTATTGTATTACACTCTCGTACGTTGCTAACGCTCCGCTCCCAGGTCGACTTCAACGTCCCCCTCGATGAGAACAAGAACATCACCAACAACCAGCGCATTGTCGGTGCCGTCCCCACCATCAAGCATGCTCTCGACAACGGCGCCAAGTCCGTTATCCTCATGTCCCACCTTGGCCGCCCCAACGGTGCCGTCAATGCCAAGTACTCCCTCCAGCCCGTTGTTGCTGAGCTCGAGAAGCTGATTGGCAAGCCCGTCACCTTTGCCCCCGACTGCGTCGGTCCCGAGGTCGAGGCTATTGTCAACAAGGCTGAGGACGGTGCCGTCATCCTCCTTGAGAACCTGCGCTTCCACATTGAGGAAGAGGGCAGCTCCAAGGACAAGGACGGCAACAAGGTCAAGGCCGAGAAGGACAAGGTCGATGCTTTCCGCAAGGGCCTCACTGCTCTCGGTGACATCTTTGTCAGTAAGTACTTAGCATGCTCTATATTGTGTGGGTTATTTCAACTAACACCTACGTAGACGATGCCTTTGGCACTGCTCACCGTGCCCACTCCTCCATGGTCGGTGTCGATCTTCCTCAGAAGGCTGCTGGTTTCCTCATGAAGAAGGAGCTCGACTACTTTGCCAAGGCTCTCGAGTCCCCCCAGCGTCCTTTCCTCGCCATCCTCGGTGGTGCCAAGGTCTCCGACAAGATCCAGCTCATCGACAACCTTCTCGACCAGGTCAACACCCTCATTGTCTGCGGTGGCATGGCCTTCACCTTCAAGAAGGTCCTCGACAACATGGCCATTGGCAACTCTCTCTACGATGAGGCCGGTGCCCAGACCGTCCCCAAGCTCATGGAGAAGGCCAAGGCCAAGAACGTCAAGGTTGTCCTCCCCGTCGACTACATCACTGCCGACAAATTCGACAAGGACGCCAACACCGGCTACGCTGCCGACGCCGACGGTATCCCCGACGGCTGGATGGGTCTTGACTGCGGTGCCAAGTCCGCTGAGCTCTTCAAGGCTGCCATTGACGAGTCCAAGACTATCCTCTGGAACGGTCCCGCCGGTGTCTTCGAGTTTGAGAAGTTCGCTACCGGCACCAAGGCCACCCTTGACGCTGCCGTTGACGGCTGCAAGAACGGCAAGATTGTCATCATTGGTGGTGGTGACACCGCCACCGTCGCTGCCAAGTACGGTGTTGAGGACCAGCTTAGCCACGTTTCCACCGGCGGCGGTGCCTCCCTCGAGCTCCTCGAGGGCAAGGAGTTGCCTGGTGTCACTGCTCTGTCGAGTAAGTAAATTGCCAGCCCGTTTGGTTGTAGCGCGACCTTGGCCCTGGCAAATGGTTTACAAGTCCATAGGCCTGCAGGTAGCGCGTCTTTGAGCGGCTCGTCCCATTCAAGGGAGACAAAAAGAGAAGGAAAGAAAATATATATAGAGCAGACGGAATCCCACGTCTGAATTAGTGAAGCAAAATGAGCATATTTTTTTGACATGATTTGTATTTTTATGCATGGTGTATTGTTGTGGTTTTCATTTCTAGTCGTAAAAAGCATCCTATCCCAACACCCCGTTGCCATATTTATCTTTTACACTGCAATCCCGCTCCTCATCTTCTCTTTGCCGCCTCGACCTTCTTCAACTCCTCCCTATTGTATTTGTTAGCATAAATCCTTTTGTCTGACGGCCGTCTCCCGTTCTCGGTGCTCGTCTCGTCATTCGGGCATCCGCATCTGAACATACTTGAGTTGTGTTGAAAAGTCGTCTGTTGTGTCATCATCATCCCAGCTCTCCTCCCAGAGATGCTTTGTCTCGCTGTTGCTTTGCGCAGCCTCGGTCTGCTCTTGTGGCCAGTCTATGGGTAGACATGATGTTAGCGCTCAGTCCAGCAGATGCCAGAAGGGTCCTTGATTGGCGTGGTTGTAGATGATATTTCAGCAGCACTTGCTTGCTCTGCATCCCATCACACAAACCGCCTTGGTCAAGTGGCAAGACAAGTGTACGAACCATCAACGGGGAAATCCTCAAACTCGTCGTCCTCGCCCTGCGCAATCGTGGCCTTGGTGTCCTTGGTCTCGGGGGCGGCTGCAGCGGGCTTGTCTTCTACTTTTGCGTCGGAAGCCATGGTCGCGGTGTGTATGTCGCACAGAAGATGTCAATTCTTGTGCCGGTTGTCGGATTGGAGTTGCGGCGTTGGAGATGCGTTGCGTGCTGCTGCTATCGTGGCGGGCGGGCAGCGAGCGACGCTGAGGTGAGCTAGGCTGCCGGAGCTGCGAATCGATGGCGGGGCGGAAGAATGCTGCGCCGACGTCGGGCTCAAGGGTAGCAATAGGCCGTCGGCATGGCAAAATATTTGTAAGCAGCAGAAAGACTTCTTTGGGGGCATTAAAATATAAATATAATATTTCAAAAGACTATTGGAGAATTTTAACACTTTTTAATTTTTAAAATACGAAATGCTGGTAAAGGCGGTTGAGTTTGGACTGTTTTCCTGATTTCTACTTCCTTCATCTTGTAAGTGTAGCCAATGAGATGCACCTTCAGGTCCTACCTTGCTGAGAAGAAGACATTACTAAATAGGATTTAACGCTGAAAATATTAGTTTAGGAAATTAAGCCCTCTTTATTGATAGATACATCATTTTTAGTAACGAAGGACGAACTCTCGTCACAAGAGTGTCATCATCTGGTACCCATGAGCGAGACACGCGATAAACAGGCTCTATAAATCGAAGGTGAAATGGACTGTACTCGTAGCAAGACTTAGCGACGGCAGTTAATTCAGCGAATGCCATTTTGAACTAAAATAATAGCCAGTTCTCTACACCTCTGCACTCTATCGTCAGTTTTGAATACCACGCGTGATGCTCGCGTGGCCAGCTGCAGGAGGACGCGTCCCGCAAACCCACAGTTTCTCCGTTAATAAAAATGGCGTCAATATTTCACCGCAATTTGAAATAAGAGAGATACAAAGTCAGAGAAGTTTAATAAGGATCTATTTTCTATACTGAATTATCTATATGCTGTTCTATCCAAAGATTCACTTGCTTAAGCGGCGCTGTCCGACGCCTTGGGGACCGGCTTTTCTTGCGCCATCTGCTCCTCCTCGAGGCGCTTCGTCTTTTCTTTCTCATCCTCCTTGTCGTAATGACCAACGACAAACCAGAAGAGGGCGGCGGCCACAGCCAGGCTGACAGCCATACCGACGTACATCCACAGGACTTTTGGATTCTCGGAGACGGGTCCCAGAGCAATACCTAGGGCACTACCAATACCGGCGCTCACCAGACGGATGGACTGGACCACGGTACGCATGTCCTTGGGCGCCTTGCTGTAGCTGTACTCGCTGAGAGTAACAAAGCCAAAGATTTCGGAAAAGGCCAAGATGATGTACACCGGAGTCTGCGCCCATACACTAATGGAGTTGGGCAGCGGGGTCTGTCCAGGGCGCTGTGCGGCGGCACAAGTAAGGGGAGCGTCGTAGCAGGGGCCAGAGTTGTAAATCATCTTTTGTACGCCAGCAGCGTACGCCAGAGTCGCAGACATGGTGACAAATGCGAGCGTCATGCGCATGATGGGGCCAAACGGGATACGCAACCTCGCGAGCCCCGGATATAAGAGCTTTTGGATGAAGGGTCCAAGGATGACGCATGCAATTGGGTTGAGCACCTGAATGCCATCGTTGGGAAAGCCTGAGAGCTGCATCTGGCCGGCTTGCGAGACGAGGTTGTTTGTCATTTGGTTCATGCCCAGCTGGAAGAGGACGAACCATGTCCTGTGGCGAGGTTAGCTGACGAGAAGATACACAGGCAACGAGGACCTACATGACTTGACACGCGCGAAGGCCGTTTTTGATTTCAGAGATAAAATGGTCTGTCCATGGCACAACACGGTTGTACTTTTCCAACTGGTACTGAGGGCTGGCTGCGCTGAGCTTGAACTTGTCGCGTATGGCGCACCACAAGACTTTACCAGCTGTGAGGACAACACTGCCGTCAACTGGAAGTTTTTCTAAAACATAGTCAGTGTATTTGTCATCTCAAAGGAGAGCAAAAGGTGGCAGCATACCAAGTTCCTTGCTAAACACTAGAAGCAGAGCGAGGCCAATCCAGGAGGAGCCCAGTGCTACGAGGTTGGCTGTCCAGAAGCCGCGTTCCTTTTCTAGATACGTTGACGCCAGGATGGAAAGGGCTGCAATGTTGGTGATCCTATGCCATCAGTTAGCCCTGTAGTCCAGATCTCCCCCAAGAACATGCTTACCAGTAGTAAACGTTGTAAATGTACTGTAAGGTCAATGTGCGGTCGATAATGACTCGTTCTCCAGAAGGCAGGACCTTGACTTGGGGTGGTCGCATGGGATATTGATCGCCTGTGTATTTGGTTAGCTCTTCTAGTGAGAAGGACCAGAGAGTGAAAAGTACCAATAAACGGAGTAAATGTCGCTTTGGTGCCTCCAACGCCAAGACCAATCAAGACCATGGCAATGGCAAGTCCAGCTACACCGGATGTCTGGTTGAAGACGGAGGGCAGGGAGGTGACAAACTGTACGAGACCACCGCAAAAGTACAAACTACACCACTGTTAGTAGTTATTCGGTATCTTCTTTTGGTTTGCATTTTACCTCAAACTGATACAGAGCACCTTGTAGCGGCCCAGCCACGCATCGGACGCCAGAGCAAAGGGGATAGGAGTCAAGAACGAAAAAAGGTAGTAGGCATTGTAGATGGCTGTTGCGCGAGACTGACCCAGGCCAAGGGCACCCGGGACACCGCTGTTATCGAGGGGATTTTGCATGTAGTTTTCTATCTCTCTGTGTTAACAATGTATTTGACCGTTTATCGTTCACCACTTACGCCATGGCGTCGAAATGACATAGTATGTGAATCGCTCGGCGCCGCTTGCAATGAGAGCAACCCAGACTTTGCGCGGCAACTTGTCAACAACATGTCTCAGGTTCTTGATTTCCTCGTCAGTAGCGTCGGAAAGCTCGTCGTCGTCACGCTTCGATGCAGATGTTGGACGTGTTTCTGTCTCGGATTCGCTGCCCATGAGTAGTGGCGTAGGCGGTGCCAGTGCTGGTACAGTGGCGGTTGAGACGCTATCGGCGCTAGCGATCTTGGCCATGGCGATGTGTGCAGATTGACAGCAAATAGATTGCGTCGTGTGAAATGGCGAGGTTGAAAAAACGACAATATCAGCACTTTAGAAGCCTGATGATTATGGAAATGGCCTTTTTCTTTTGGTCTCTACTTTTTTTGCTGCTGTTCAGGCTGCACACCAGCTGGCAAACGAGAGCGCCAGCGTGAGCCCCTTCGCAGTCGGCTTTCCGGTGTCGGTACGGGCGGTGCCCTGTGCCTGTTGCTCTTCAGCACGCCCCCGTCGCATTCTCAGGGGCGAGGCTCCCGGCCGGACACCCGAATGGGGGCGGCGCATTTGGCCTGAAATGCGCTGTAAGCCGCCCTAATACGACGCACGCCCACCTGGCCCGTCAGCGGCCCACCCGCCTGTAGCCCGCTGTAAATCGTCCTAGCGACGCCACCCACCCCCAGCGGCTAACGCTGGACTTGCTAACTTTGGACATTTGCAGCAGATGGAAAAGTAGGGTTTTCGCATAAGATTTTACTGAGATACACCAAAGTATCTATTATGTACCTTGGTACTGAATTTACCAGTTAATACCGCATTTTATTCATTTGTTCCTTCTTCTCTCTCGGTGACATATCGCTTTCAGACCTTTTGTTTGAATAGTGGGGGCTGCACCGCGGACCAAGATCCACTAACCACCAACGGCCCTGTTAGTGGGTTGCGACGGCTCGTTTGCCTCCTGGCTTCGGAGCCTTTCCTCATTTGCATGTTCAGCTTGTTTGGCGAAGAGTGCATCAGGCTGCCAGACAGAGTTTTTTTCTTGTTTGCTTCTAGGAAAGGATTCCAGTCCACTTATTTTTATGCGCGCTTTGTTTAGCATGGCGGCGGAGCAGGATCCTGTCAAAATCCACATCCAACCAGAATACTTTCACCATGTTGCATCACCACCGCTAACATTCATTTGTCCCATGGGGAAGTGAGTCCACTTGCGGAGACGTAAGTAGACCATCGGGGACTTGTCAAGGAACAGGGAATATAAATGAGCAAGCTAAATCAGCCAATCATATACCGTGTATTTATACATTTTGCTTTTTTAAATCGCCATGCGGTATTCCACAAAGTTGCACACACCAAGCTCATCGTACAGCTTGCGTGCAGGGTTTCCATGCTGAGTTGCCCATTGCACGCGAAGACAGCCCTGCTCCTTTGCAATACGGCCAGCCTCCTGAATCAATCGTCGGCCGTAGCCATTACCGCGGTATTCAGGGTCAACGAAGAGGTCTACATGCCAAAAAAGAGTCAGCCCAACTCAACTGCGGAGAACCGATGCCAACCGTCACCACCTTTGTGGACATACCGTTAATGTGCATAATCTGCTTCTCGCTCCATGGTGTCTGATGGGGGAAAAAGTGCATGATGCCGATTAATTTGCCATCAGGTCCCTCCTCACGAAGAGCGAGACCAGACAAGTCGGTCTTGGGGTCGGTAAGGCGAGCAAAGGTGGACTTGTACTGCTCATCGGGGAGAGACGACTTGTAAAAGTCGACGTAGGCGTGGAACAGCTTGGACCACGAGGGGAAGTCGGTTGCCAGAATTGGGCCAATCTGGACGGCCTTTGCTGCTGCTGACTTCATCATGATGCAAATATAAGAAAGGAAAATAAGATGGGAAATGGGTGATGAATTGGAGAGGAGAATCTGGGGGAAGCCGAGTTGGAGAAGGCGCCCCTCGATACATTTAAGTACAGCGAGGACAAGCTGCTATGACCCCGCCATCCGCCTGATTATATAACCTCCGATCCGCGGCCGAGACATGTCCGTTCAAAGGCGTACCACCAGCACAACTTGTATTTGTTGCGTGTAAAATAAAAATTGAATCAAATATTGCAAACTACAGTTTTGGGATTTTATATGTGAAGAGTTACAAGAAAATGCGTAGCCAGCATGGAGAGAAGCCGGTGTTTGGGCAGAGAACATAGGATCGTGGGGTAGTAGGGTTAGGGTTCATTTTCAAAACTGTTGGCTGTGCGTGCTCCTGTGTAACACAACATCGTCACCGCCGACATTACAGACGCGCAACCAATTGTTTAATATTTTGTCTTTTTAATACCTAAACTATCGAGATATCTCCAACATGGACTGAAATTACCCCCGACAAAAACTTTTCTTTTAAATCTTCAATGCCGCCTTAGCCGCATGAGTAGGGCGAAGGAAGTAGGACAGGTAAATACGGCGCTGAGCACCATCCTCCATCTGTGTAACGCGGTGCTGAGGAGAATGCAGCTTGCCCTCGGACATCTTGGACAGCGCATTGGCGACATTCAGAACAGCACAGCCGGCCTTGGGGGGAACAAAGGCCCACTGGTCAACGCTGGGCAGGTATGTCTGGAGACCATCCTTTTCGCAGAAGACGACAGTAAAGGTGCCGCCGTCAGTGTGAAGGTTGTCTCCAACATCGGCAAGACGAGCCAGAGTAGGCTCATCGATGAACTTGAGACCCGACTCGCTCGACTCGGTCTCCTTGTGGTGCTTGGCAAGGCTCTCGCCACCAGTCAGACCAAGAGAAGTAGAGAGGCTGTCGAGCATGACACGGCATGCCTCGTCCAAACCGTTGCTGAAGTCGGTGATGAGCTGCTTCTTGGCGTGAAAGACGGCAGGCAGCTCAGGCTGGTTGGCAATGAGCTCGTCACGAGAGATCTGTTTGTACACTCGTCAGTCTTGGTGTTCAGCTAAAATTGTCGTAGATGCCTTACCTCGAAAGTCTCATCGCAAGAGCTGGTCTTGAAACCTCTGTCAAGGCTGGCGTCCTGGACACGCTCATCTTTGGCCTTGATGGCCGCAGGCTGGTCAAAGTACTCCTCGCCAACCTTGTACACAGCATCCAAGTTGTCCAAGACAGTAGCGCTGGCAGAGCTGTTGGTCAGATCAAGCTGAAAGAAGCCGTCCACGCTGGCTGCCTGGAACAGCTTGGCCTCCTCATCGGCATTGCCATCCACCAAGGCAGAATACTTGATGACAGGCAGCTCGACAACTTGGACAGGGCCATTGCCCAATGCCTTTGTGTTCACGGTAGCTTTGGCAGTGGCCATTTTTGACTTTGTGTGATGAGATGGTAAGAATGAGGATACAAAGGATGACCGGCTGAATCTTCGGGCTTGTTTTCCCTTTTGTGAGTGGCACGGCTCTTGCTCGGCAAAATTTCTTGCGATATAAATACATGTCCTCTTTGCTAAACACCGACATCATCCTCTTCAGCATCCTGCAGGGTGTGCCGTCACCGTGCAGTCCAGTACCGTCCACACCACACCCCCCCTCCGCTTCAGGCGGCGCTCGATCCACCAAACCGCCCGGCACTAGTAAGACCCCCTACCCGTGGCGTGTAAGAGGGTTTAGGCTTACTCCAGGGCGATTTTTTCTTGGCTAGATTTACGGCCCCAAAGGTGCATGCACGGTACCCGAGGTATCCCGGTTTCGTGCAGCCTTGCGACGGCAACCAGGATCTCCATTTAGCCAAACATGGATGTCGCAGGTATTGCAGCCAGCAGGTGGGGGCCGCGGTCTTTGACTATTCCAAGCCTCATTCGCAACGCAAGCGATCCCTTCCGCGGAGCCCGTCTCGTATCTATACACCCCCTGGTCTTCCTGAGATGGTTCGTCTGTGAACCGTCGGATACATTTTCGTGCTCCGGGCGCTTGGCGTAATCGCCAGTGACCTCTTACACGTGGCGGATAGCGACGGCGAGACGATTCTCAGACAAGTCGTCGGCATCGTCCTGATACGGCATGTGCATAATGCAATCGGCAAGTATGCAGCGGTAGGCTGGCAAAGTCGTTCCATGAATTTAAGGCGGAATGGCTATAAGCTATTTGGAATAACATTGCTCACGGTAGGTGACCTTGTAGCTGCCACGGTGACCAATATGTTACAAGAGCTGGTGTTTTCTAGCAAGCATCACGGTCAAAAGATTGGGAGAAATGGCATGTTGGCTGCCGTGGTATTTCTATCAAACTAACATAGGACTTTTAAAATCTATCGCTACTTTTCCTCCTCTTCATGGAACGTCATGGTTTGTAATGTCAAGACTAGCTTAGACGGTAGGGTATCCGCCAGCAGAAGCGGCCTGCCACTCTGGGTTGGCATCAAACAGGCCCTGCATGGGAGTAAACAGCTTAGCAACAGCAGAGGCAACTGACTTCTTGAGCATATCAGGCTCAATTCTGCCGTCAGACAGAGCACGACCAATGTCTGCAAAGTCGGAAAAGTGCAAGAGGCCATCATCTGTGGTGGCGGTAAAGACGGTGCCAGCAGGTGCACTGGCATCAACAGACGGGTTGACCCAGTCGGGGAGGACCTTGGCCGTAGGACGGGCGTGAAGCTCGCTGAGCGGGATCAGGACATCGCGCAGGGTCATGAGGAAAGCATTCTTGCTAGACTCGGTCTGCCAAGCAGCACCCTCCATCTTGGCGATGATGTTTTCGGGAGTCTCGAGGAGCATAATCTTGGTCTTGTCGGCGTGGGTAGCAGACATCTTCTTGCCGGTCAGGTTGGGCAGCATGGGGTTCATGAGATGGCCGCGCGGGCGGTGGCCAAGCTCAGGGCCAAACTTCTCAATGAGAGCAAAGATGGATGCCTGATCCTCGCCACCGAACTGGAAGTCGGCGTCGTTGTACTCCTCAGAGAGGAGCTGGAGAAGAGGGCACATGAGGGGGCTGACCATTTCGGGATGGACGGCGCGGTCCCAGGAGTCGCGGATGGTCTGGGCCTGGACCTTGGTGCACAGGCGCCAGAGGTCTTTTGTGAATTCGGGGGTCTGGTAGCTCGACTCGAGGACGAACTTGACACCGGTGCTGTCAATGCCAAGGCACTGCAGGGCAGCGGTCATGCCGCACTGGTAGAACTTGGCGCGGTGGGCGACCTGGTCCATGGGGTAGTCGACATTGTCCAGGAAGGAGTATGTGTCGAGGAGAATGATGCGGACCTCGACACCAGCCTCGAGGAAATCGGCAAGCTTTAGGAGAGGAACAAAGTATCCAAGATGGGCTGGAAGAGGATTAGCTGTGTGTGAATGACAGATGTTCAGATAAACTTACGCTTTCCGGTTGGTGATGTCACTACAGGAGAGAGAAATGTCAGCATTGCATCTTTGCATTGGTCGACTTATACGCACCCCAGAGGCAGATGGGAGTCTTGTCTGTCTTTGCGAGTGAAGCCTCAATGGCATCAGTGTTGCTCAGGTTCTGAACGGGAAGTCTGGCAACGATTCTGTCGAAGCGCGCCTTGTTGTCTAATGTGGAAGCCATGATATGTAACGAAGAAGATTGTGTGTAACGGTAAGTGGGAAGAGCAGTGGGCAGATTGTGTGAGTGCACTTGACAAGATGAAGGCTGGATAGTTCTTAAATGAAGTGTCTGCCACGAAGGAAAGCTGGCTTCTTCCATTGGCGTCCGTATCCACCAGGACAACGAGGTACGTGAGCCGGTATCGCGGCCATTTTTCCCATGTCGTTTCTGATGGACTTGAAAATTACAACAAGAATATTTCCACATCAGGCTGTGCAAGACACACGCCCCCGGGGGTCCACCGAAAGCCGGCGCCCAAAGCCCCCGATGCGACCCTAGATTCAAACTACGATGCTTACTACCGCCTCTGCTAGGCTCGCTCTGAACGAGGGACAAGGGGGGGTGTACAGAAGGCCGAGTAATAAGTTAAAGTTAAAAAAGAAGTCGAAAAAAAACCCTGTCTTTTCTAAGAATACGGAAACGGTAACCGGCCGGATGTATGGATCTGAGCGGCAACATTATCTGGCCTTTTGCGAATGAACGGTGTAGAAGATACACGCCGTCTTTTTGCGACGGCCGGTGTGTAAGTGAGAAGAGCTGAGATGAAGGCAATGATGTATTCTTAACAGTTGCAAAAATGATGCAGGTTTCCTTCATTATACAGAATTGACATTTTATAGTTTGTGCAATAATAGCTGCAATAACAGCGACTGCGCCATCGGTATGCACGCATGCAGCAGCCCCCATAGCAAGCAATCTGTATGCACTGTAATTAGTACGGCAGCTGAAAAAAAGACCTTCTAGACTAAACGCCGTCGCATCCACCAGTTTCATTTGCTCACGACGCCTGGGCTTGTTTCTTCCGCTACGCTCACCGTGGACCGTGAACGGGATGAACGGCACCGATACGGAGGAAATGGTCCAGTCCCGGCCCCAGAATAGCCTTTTTGGTTCGGAGACAATAGGACAACAGGCGACAATCTGGTTCCACTAAACACCAAACACACCCCTGGCTAACGCTTATGAGTGGAGGAGGGGGCTGAATGGTGGCAGGATGAATAGAGTTTGCGCCATTGCATAGAGCTGTGTGAGTTGGCAGTCCGCAGTGTGGATGGACGACGCGCAGCACAACTGCCTGCATTGGCGGGGTGGTTTGTTACCCCTCAGACCGTTAACCAGGGGGCAAAAAGAGAGAAGCGGAGAAAGATACAGAGGAGGAGAAGTGATCAAGTCTAAAGGCGTCTATTCTATTGGTGGTGGCAGCTATCTGGAGTTGCATGGTCTCTGCGCAGAGGATGGACTATCTACTGCGAAACAAGAAACCAAGCCATGCTCAGCCAAGTTGGCAAACAAAAGAAAAGAAATTCAGTAAATCAGTAACATAAAAATAAAAACTTTTCATCTTAGGGGGGCTCATTCCTCCTTGCTCAGTGCGTCCGTAAGGTGTGTCCTGGCAAACTGGAAGCCCTTCCAAAACTCTGCCGTCGCGCTCTGGTGCTCCTTGCCCACAATACGCAGGCATTCCGCAAGCTGCTCCTCTTCAAAGTCAGCCATGCGGGCCAAGAGTGGGCGCATAGCGTCTTCCAATATCGAGGATGCAGCGACTGCCCGGCGCAGTGGAACAAAGGCAGCAGCCATACCAAGAAGGACGGCTTTACAGGCATTGGGCGCCGTAGCAAGCTGCATCATCACCTTGGGCAACTCTCCCGCAGGATACAGCGACAGCAGCTCCTCCAAAGAACCAACCGAAGCTGGAACGCCATGATATGCCAAGATCTGCATGCCCATGTCGAAAAAGGATGCTTCGCTTGCAGATGAGTGATCGTCCGAGCCAATCTTGACGTTTCCCGTGACACTGTACTGCAGCTCGTCAAAGCCGTACTGCGCACGAAGGATGCGAAGGATCAAACCGCCCAGTGCATCGCCATTCTTGGACGGGATGGCCAAGAAGCCCTCGAGAAGACGGAAATGCGTAAACCACAGCACTGGTAGAGTTTTGACCTTTTCGACGGCCGCCACCTCCACCGGGAAGTGGAAGCCGTTGACACCGGTCTGTGACAACTCGGGGGACGGGATGAGTGTCGCAGAGGAATCCTGCAGGATCTGCTGGCGCAACCTGTCAATGGCGTCGCGGGACGGCAACATCGGGCCGAAAGATCCTGCATCGTTCGTGGCGAGAGCATTACGGCGAGTATGGTCATGGCCAGTAAAGGAGGCATACGACACCACAGGCAGCGGCGCGAGACCGTTGATCCATTCCCGCACAACATTACACTCCCCCTCTGTAAATGCGCCAAACATGCGGCCACCCCACAGCAGCTCCTTCATGAACCGGCTCTTATCGCTGTTTCCAGGCGTCACCCAGTATCGCGAGCGAGCCAGCGCCTGCACAAGGTTAGCCCCGCGGTCCTCAGTGTCAAGCTGGCTCGGGTCCAGCCACTCCACGACAGTACTCTTGCCAATCTTGGACTGGCTGCGGCAGTGTAGCTTGCATCCCGACTTGGCCTTGGACAAGAAAATGTCGCCCACGGCCTGTTCGAGGTCTGCAGAGGATTTCGTCTGACTCGCAATGCGGCGCACCCAGGCCCCCTCAGACAACAAGTATCCCGCCTGCACACGCCTCCACGCCTGCTCCATGGCCCCCTCGCCGTCATTCTCACGGACCTGCTCGAGGTACAAGACAACAGCGTCGAGCGCCATGGCCGTGTGGCCCGAAGCCGCATTGTCAATAGAGACATGCAGCATAAAGTAGGTTGCGTCAAGGCCCAGCTCCGTCATCTCCGTAGCGGCCTGCAGCATGCCCAGCGTGATGCCCTCAAAGTGCAGATTGAACCCGAGCATCTCGGGCATCAGGTCCTTGTGGAACAGCGAGATGAGCAGCTGCGGCAGCGCGGCGCGCCATACCGAGTCGTCGGTCGTGCCGTGGCGGCGGTCCATGAACTCGGCAGAATGGGCGGCGGGCATGTCTGGGGCAGTTGTCTCGAGGAGCTGTGCGTATATGCGGGCGTGGTGCTTGCTGATGTCGCCGTCGCCGAGCTCCTCGGACGTGATTTGCCACAACTGCCGGACGACTTGCTGGTGTGTCCAGAGGCTGTCGACGCGGCTGAGGTGGCCGAGCCAGGCGCCGTCGACGAAGCGGAGTGGTGTTTGGGCGCGGAGCCAGGTGATGGCGTGGTCCTTGGTGGGAAGCAGTTCTCTGGGCTGGCCGGAGCGGCGGCGCTTGGTGTAGGCCTCGAATTCTTCCATGATGTCGTCGTCACGGCGCTCGATCCAGGCAGTCAGGTCGGTGGCAGAGTATTTGGGGAGGGCGAGGATGCTGTCTTTGGCAGGGAGGACCTTGGCTGCGTCGACGGCGAGGTCGAGGGCAGCTAGGAGAGCTTCATGGGCCGTAGGAAGGATCTCGGGGTTGTCTTCCATGTTGTGAAGTTGATGGTAGAGCAGGCGGACCTTTTCGGGGTCGAGGAGCCAGCTGGCTGCGGTGTTGTTGGTGCTGCGGTGGTGCTCATGATGGGCAGTGAAGCCGTGTGCATGACGAGAACATCCTGATGACTGTTGCTGGCGAGCCCAGAGATATGCCACGGTGCAGCCGCTGCAAAGAAGACAGAGGGTAGCAATCTGGGCGGGAGTAAGTGAAGCCCAAGAGTCGGGAGAGAGCGTGTGGTGGATGGCCATGATGGGATAGTCCGCTATCTGCGTCTGCGTCTGCTTCAGATGGTGCTTTTAGGACTGTGGAAGATGGGATACAAGAAGAGCAAGCAGTGATATGTCGACATGAGCAATAACAGAAAGCGTCGGCATTAATGGTACTAGGACAAGTAGACTGACAGACTGGGAGCCACCCAAGATGCAGCAGCCTTGTTCTCGTTCCCCTGTTCCTGTGCCAAACCGAGCGCCAGGTAAGAAAGGGAAAAGGCTTTGCCGCCGGTTCCCATCAAGGATAGTTTCCGATCAGACACCTCGGCGGCGGCAACAAGGAGGGCTGGTGAGGCCGTGTGTTAGTGGTGCAGGCAGCCATACGAACGAGCAATCACGGCATCCTGCTCAGCAAGCCGCATCCATGAGAGTTCACAAGCAAGTTAACAAGCAACAACCGGTTCTCTGTCATCATCTTGATGGACACTAACACGGCCATTGCGACGGCCTACACCATGCACTAAGACGAGTAGGCAGGCATGGGAGGAGGGGGGCGTGTGAATAACAGCCCAGGAAGGCAAAACGACGAAGAAGAGAAGGATTCGGCCCTGCACGGCAGAACTGCAGCAGCTATACTACGAATCAGCAAATAGGGTGGCGTGGTTTGCCTTTTCGCTTCCGGTGAGGCGCTTTAGACGCCGATTACTGGCTGAACGTATATGCATGCAGGCAAGCAAGCTAACCAGCCAGCCAAACCTAACTACAGCCACGCATGCAGTCCCTCCGGCCAATCCTGCCGACACTTCTTCACTTCATGCACACACACACACCACAGCCATGTAAGATGTAAGTGGATACCAGGGGCCCGAGATGCCAATTTTTAGAGTTTACGAGTTGGTGCACTGAAACCGGGTGAGATGCTGCGACGGCTGCCGCTCGTTTGGAGAGACAATGCAACTCTACACTTAGAAAACGCTGGGGCGGACACTAACCCCCCCTGGTCAAGCCTCGTCGGGGTCTTTTGTACCTGTTACGCCTCGTTTTTCTCCATAGTATTACTACGAGGGAAGGTGGACTGTCCTATGGGTTCTTCTCCATATCCCGCAATTTAAAAAAAAGAGACGCCCATAGTGCTGACACTCGCCCCTCTCGTTCTTCTATGTCCCCCAGTTTTATTTTTCAGTCTGCGGTCATATTTGTGGGAAAATACAATAGAAATCAGGCTGAGATGTGCCCTTTAGGAAGTCGCCGGCCCACAACCGGCGGCTGAAGATGCGGCGGCGGGCCGTGAATGCCGTCAAAGTGGGGAACACTTCGGGCCCATCGGACGCCGGGGGTTTGTGTGGGGGCCGTTTCACACCAAAACCGTGTTTTGCTGCGCCAAAGGTTCCCGTGCGTGTCTTTGCTGGGGGGGCCGAGATTATTTTTTTGAGGCTGGGACAGGCTGGGCTGAACTGGGATTCTGACTTAGGCGAGGGAGGGGGCGTGTCGATACAGTGTTCCTCAGTACAAGCAGCGGCAGGCATTACCTGCATACAGGCATCCAACGAACCGTGCAGATCGCCATCGACGAAAAAAAGCTGCCGGAACTTGCCTCTTTCAGGGCAATGTGCGAATTTGCCGAGTCAAGCCGGGATGTAAAAGGAGGTGTAAGGCAAGTAAAATAGAGTTCCGTGCTTCGGAGACAATGTGAATCAGGTAAAGTGAATAAGCAGCCATGTTCCATGTCGGACCCGAAGGCAGAGACTGGAGACGGGAACTCAAGGATGAGCTGCTAGGATGGCCTTCATCCTGGAGGATTCTCGCTGTGGCAACGTGTCATGAAAGAGCAAAAGGTTAATCCGAAAGAAAACTGGTACGAAAAGGAATCGAGGACAACGTGGGAAGAGGGAGAGGTAGTCACAGAGGAACATGTTGCCATGGTGCAAGTCTGTCATGTAGATTGCTGAGCGTGTGCGTGTGCTTGTAGTTGTAGTTGGTGCTATGTAGGCAAGTCGAGTTGAGGGAGAGGTTATGCATTCGTTTTATCTGTGAACGTCTCTATTGCAGGCAATATCTAAAAAAGGAAAATCTAACACTGCTGCCTATTCAATCTCATAGGTAAACTTGTCGCGCACCTTTTGCGCCATCCTCAAACAATCCTCCCTACTCTCGCGGCTCACTACAGAAAAGTACGCCAGGTAGCTAAACAACGTCGCCGTAGGACCATACAGTCTCTCGCCCTTCTTTCTGTGCGTCTTGTAATCGGCCACGGCGGCGCGAATATCGGGATACGTATCCAGCAGCAGCTTACCCGAGTCCTCCGTCTTCATCATGCCGGGCTTGTCCTCATGCATCACCACCACTTCAAGCCACCACTGCGCGCCATCTGCGTAGGGCACGCTCAGGGCGCGGGCTCGGTCCAAGTCACCGAGATGGCTGAGGATATGAATACCGTAGTAATCCACGCCGTAGGTCAACATCGTAGCGCTGCTGACAAAGTAGCCGCCAGGCCGGGCATTAACCTCGTGCAAGTAAAAGGACGGCTTCTTCTGGCTGTCGTGCGTATCGTTCGGGTACAAGTTGGTCAGGCCGTCGCGCGTATCGTATGCCTTGGACGAGTATCGAATGCGTCCCTCGCAGTGGTAGACGCCCGTGCGGAATCCTTGTCGCAGCAAGGTTTGGTGTACAGAGTTCTTGGAGACTTCAATCTCCTCAGAAGACAGACCCGTAGGCAGAACCATGGAAGTCTCCAAAAAGGAGCCGTCGGCGGGATTTGTGGCATTGTCGCCGAGCTTGGGGAAGTCGTCGGCCATTTCGAAAAAGGCCACTTCGCCATCAATTAGCACAAAGTTGGCGTCCACCTCGGGCCCGTCAATGTACGGCTCAACCATGACGTCAGTGCGCGGGTTGGGCCCGGCTTCGTGCCGTCCGGAAGCTCGCGCCACAGCCTCGACGAGCTGCTCTTCGTTTTGGACCTTGGCCACACACTCGCTGCCCCAGCCCATGCAAGGCTTGACAATGAGAGGATAATTTACAGGCTCGTGGTCCTTGGATTGGAGGCGCGCGTACAGGGCGTCAACGCTGGAGACCTTGAAGGCCTCGCCATTGTCGAGCTCCAACTCTCGCGACTTGTACTTGTCGCCGGCAATGATAAAGGACTCGGGTGGCGAGGTCCAAAGGCCCAAAATCTCGCAGGCGCGCGCAATGGCTACACAGCCTGCATTGTAGATTGTGACCAGTGCGTCCACGGGCTTGTCGTAGTTGCGGACGGCAGCAACAATGCGGTCCGTAAAGCCCGCATCGGCTGCAATGCTTGTGGGAATGAAGGCTTCGCGCAAATGGTTCCATCGTGGGTCGTCCTTTTGCGCCCATGAGCCCTCTTGATCGATAATGACGACCTTGATGCCCAGCGCATAGGCGGCTTCCCAGATACGTCGGCCGCTCTCAAGGTCTTCGTAGCCCTTGACCCAAACAATGCGCTTCTCGGGGATGGCAACGGGCGAGATCCAGGGAAAGGAGAGTCTATTGACTAGTTCTTTTTCTAGGTCGCCCAGGCGCTGCATGGTTGGGACGTGGATAGCGCCTGTGACATGCTGCAGGAGGTGGTGCAGGCGTAGTGCAGAAGTAACGCCATTAGCACCATTCTGGCTTTCGAAGCGAGGCGCCTTGATCTCCTGCCTGGGCATGAGGAAGCCCTGAATGTGGGAGATGTGCTGGTATCCGTCGAGACGGCGCTCTAGGAAATCAGAGCGGATACAGAAGCCATCTTTGGAGGGGAGGATGAGCTTGACGATTATTTCGCTAGATCCAGGGACTCGGTGGCGCAGAATGTGGTTGATAAGCGTAGATGTGAATTCATCTTGTAAAGGAGCGTCGTTCTTATCCACAATTGCCGCACTTTGACAAGATGTAATTCCATCCAGAGTAGAAGCGTCAATAACTAGATCGACAGTTCTGTGAAGGGATTGCGTGGGCTCGGCCACGACAGTGTTGAG
Source organism: [Torrubiella] hemipterigena (assembly GCA_000825705.1). Taxonomy (NCBI): domain Eukaryota; kingdom Fungi; phylum Ascomycota; class Sordariomycetes; order Hypocreales; family Clavicipitaceae; species [Torrubiella] hemipterigena. Next base: position 220,022 of record CDHN01000005.1, read on the forward strand.
CGCCCACGATACGGTGATGAGCACTGTCGAAACGTGTTAGTACTGTTCAAACTGTTATAATTATTGTGCATGCTTACCATCTTTGGTGGCGCTGGAGCCAGTGTTCAGCTTGAACTGGCAAATCTGTGAACCAAGCATGATGATCAAAAAGGATTGGGTGAAGAGAATGAAGCAGATGCAGGCAGGACAAGCAGTGACAGCATCAGGACGGCACATCCAGATGCATATACATTTTCCTTAAACGCCATTCTTCGGCAAACACATTGCGCTGTAAGCACAGCCCAGCCAGGCTGTCCTTGGCCCCTACATTGTCGGTAAGCGCAGCCTACTTTGCCCGTCCATGCGTTCTCTTTCCAAGGGGGCAAAAAAAGAAGGCTGCGTATTTCGATAGTGGCTGAATGGACCGACGGCCACATATCCCGGTGGCTTCTAAAAAAAAAAAAAAAGAACTCAGCCGGCGTTGACCGCCGGAGATGTATCGTCGCCCGGGGTCTGTTTAGCAGAGAGGAAAGGATTGCCCTGTCCTGTTTTGCCCTGCCACTACAACGCAAAGGACAGAAATTAAACTTTTGAGCCGTCGCATAACCAAAAACTCTCCGCATTGTCTTTTCTTACACGCCCATAGGGGTCCCGGTTGGAGGCCCTGCCGTTGCGGGAGCCGGGGGACACGCCCCTGTCCCACTTGTGGATAGAGGCTAGGCTGACGATGATGTGCGGCTCGTTTATCCGCAAAAGGTAGAAGGGGGGTGTGGTGATATCGTGTTAGCATTTGTGCTGTTGTCGTGATTGGAAACCCGGGATGCAAGAAGAAAGAAGAAGGCTGTCGGTATTCCGGTCCGAAATGGGAACGGAACGGCAGCTGGAGGAGTGAGCGGTGCTGGTAGCAGCAGAGGCTGAGTGAAGATTAAGTAACCTCTGTGGTTATCGGATATACTCTTCCACTGGTTGGCTGGGAACCAATACATACAGACTCCCACGCACTCACATCCAGACGAATTCTGTCTCTCCATCTTTCTCATCCTCTTCTTTTTCCCCTTCTCGTTAACTCCATCGCCCATCTTCTTTGTTTCCCTCTCAGACCACACTTATACAGTTACACTTATACCATACATACTCTTACACCTAAGCACAAGCACAAACCCATATACACACACAGTTGACCGCCCACCATGCCGTCCATCGAAGAACACCCCGTGCTTGCACCCTCGCTGCGCCGCTCCCAAACAATCCTCAACCGCGCCGACGAGGCCGACGACCTCCTCGAAGCCGTCAAATCCCTCCTGATCCCCTACATCCGCGCCGCCGACGAGGCCGCACCACACAAGCAAACCGGCCAAGCAGGCCCTACAAGCACCGTCCTCGTGCAGCCCCTTTCCCCCGCCGAACTCACCCAACGCTACAACTTCTCCCTCCCCTCCCACAAGGGCCGCGGCCGTGACGGTCTTTTGTCTGCTGTTGAAGATGTCCTCAAGTACAGCGTCAACACCTGGGACCAAGGCTTCATGGACAAGTTGACTGCCAGCACAAACCCCGTCGGTCTTGTTGCTGAACTTGTCCTCGGCGCCCTCAACACGAACGTCCACGTCTACCACGTTTCACCCGCTCTGACTGTCATTGAGCGCGAGACGGCACGCAAGCTTGCTGCATACTTTGGCTTCACTGGTCCATATGCGGGCGGTTTCACATGCCAGGGCGGCAGCGCTTCGAACCTCACATCGCTCGTTACCGCGCGTAATGTGCTCTTCCCAGATACCAAGATGGGCGGTATGGGCAACCACCGCTTCGCCATCTTCACTAGTGTCGACTGCCACTTTTCTATTGAAAAGGCCGCTGTGGCCTGCGGCTTCGGTGCAGATGCTGTGCTCCAGGTCCCTGTTGATGAGCGCGGCTGCATGAACAGTGTTGTCTTGAGGGAAATGGTGCTCGAGGCCGCTGCCAAGGGCATGACGCCGCTCTATGTCAATGCTACTGCTGGTACCACTGTTCGCGGCATGTACGACCCCATTCGTGAGATTCGATCCGTGTGTGACGAGTTTGGTCTCTGGCTGCACGTGGACGGCTCTTGGGGCGGTGCTGTTGTCTTCTCTGCCGCGCACCGACACAAGCTCGATGGTGTCGAGTTGGCGGATTCTGTGACTATTAGCCCGCACAAGATGCTGAATGTCCCCATGACTTGTTCCTTCATCCTGACCAACGATCTACGCCGCTTCCATGCCGCCAACTCACTCCGCGCCGGATATCTGTTCCACGAAGCTGAGGACGGCGATGTCTGGGACTTGGCCGACTTGACGCTGCAGTGCGGCCGTCGTGCCGATAGCTTCAAGCTGGCCCTCGCATGGACGTACTTTGGCCCTGCTGGCTTCGAGGCTGATGTCAACCATGCCTTTGACATGGCTGGCCTCTTGACCAACCTGGTCGCCAAGTCGCGCGACTTTGAACTCATCTCAGAGAACCCACCTTCTTGCTTGCAAGTGTGCTTCTACTACACTCCCGACGGATTCGCTACCGATGATGCCGAGGTCAACACGAGACTTACACGCGAGATTGCCAAGAGAATGGTCCCCCGTGGCTTCATGTTTGACTTTGCGCCGGGCCCTAGAGGTCAGTTCTTCCGAATCGTCGTCAACTTCCAGACACTTGCCGGAACGGTCGAAGGTTTGGTCAAGGGCATGCATGAGGTGGGAAGAGAAATCATGGCTGAGGCTGCCCATGTATAAGACTTTCTTCTGTCCTAGCGAATTCGATGACGGTATAGATGGTGGTAAAAGAAAATACTACTAGAGATCAGGTAGGATTGGTTAGTGCCTATAAAATTGGAGAGGTATAGATCGATGAAAACTTACTTGATAGAGATGTATTTGGTGGACTAGTTTGGCGTCAGTCTTTTTTAACGCGAGGTATTTAATATGCTATATACAAAATTTATACACTTCATTTCATCATTCCAATTCGTAAATTGAGCGCGCTCCGCTCATCTTGGCCGCTGTTGCTGCTGCCCATTGGCTCGTAATGTCTTCTTCATCCTCTTCGTCTCCTTGTATTGTGGCCTCGTCGTCATGCGCTTTGAACGATGTAAAAGACCGGACTGACTTGCATCTGCAGGACACACAGGTGCTCTGACTGCTTGCGTCGTCCATTTTCTCCTTGTTGCCTTCTACACCAGACGATAATTCGCTTCTCGCTGTTCCAGCCAGCTCGCTCCGCGTGTTACCGTCCAATTCGGATCTGAGAGTGTCTGAGCCTGCTTCTTTAACCTCACCATCTCCACTCAACTCGCTATGTGTTGGCGATGGGGGATCGTCATCCTCTGAGTCGTATTCTTTAGCTTGTGCCTCGGCATCCCGCGTGCGATGAGCACGTCGACGACGTCTATAGAAGAATGCAGCAGCACCGAGCAAACTTAGAAATGTTGCACCGCCGACTGAGCCACCAATGATGGCGTTTCTTTTTGTCTCTTCGTCTCCGTAATAGTAGGAAGTTGAGTCTATAGAGTGATTAGCGGAAAATCTTTTCCATGTGTCACAGATCAAGCTTACTCTGTACAAAAAGACGGATATTGTCGTCGTCCCATCTTACTCTGCCCATTCCACTACTGCAAGTCAGTTTGGTCGCTACTCGACAAGAGATTGCTTATACATACCCCCTGGTGTACCAGTCTGTTATATTTTGGGAGGGTTCGTAGCCATATCTGTAGTAGCTGGCTTCAAAGCCAGTTAGGGTAGACTGCCACTGGAGAGTTGACATATTGAAGATGCCGAGGCTTTGAGGCCACACGTCGTTTGTGGCCCAGTCCCCATCTGCCGCTAGACCACCCGACACAATCATCGAACTACCATAAGACGTACACGCGTGATGGGCGCGAGGGGTGGATTTCACTGGGACTTTGAACCAATGAAAGCCTGGGAAAGACAAGATGTACATGTCGTCCAATGTTTGACCGTCTTCACCAATTCCCCCAGATACAAAGCTATAGAGACGGATATGTTAGCGTTGTCATCATATTATAAAGCGCGTTACTTACACATCAGCTCGAGAATCAGATCCTGCGGTGACAGCGCAAAAGTCGGACCTCTTTGGTGGTATGTCGCCTGATGCGGTCTGTGCGTACCACGTATCTGTCTCCGGATTATACATGTGAATGGTTGACATGTTTGCTAATTGTGGTGGCCCCTTATCGGAAGGGACAAACCCGCCAAATGTGGGCACCATGTATAAATACCTACTGCCTATAGCTCTGACACAGGCTGCTTGCCCTCTGTCACGGAGAGCTGCGGACGTATATTTTGACGTGAGGGAGGCGTTGGACTTTTTCCATCCATCTGAGCCAGCAGAGAAGTACAAAACATCACTGGAGAGCTGCCTGTCGCCGCTATCCAGTTGAGAGTGCACATCTGTTGACGCTGTGACAGAGCCGCCAATGTACACGGCACCAGTACCGCAGAATATGCTTTGAGCGTTGGATGTAAGCGACGCATTTTGCAGAACGGCTGAATTTTGAGGCGCGGGCTGCGAGTCCCAGAGGCCCATGCCCGTACTCCCACCGCCGGGGAACGAGACCGGGAGGAACGCCCATAAAGCGCGGTTCACGTCGTTGGCTTTGCCATTGTTGGGTGTAGCGCCTCCGAAGCGATAGAGGGCACCCTTTGACGATCCGGAGCTGCTATAAGAGCTATAGGATGAATCCACTGCCCATAGGGCGAAGTCGCGCGCCGCTGGTGGTCGATGGTTTGATATTTCTTGAAAAGTGATGTTGTCGAGAGTTTGTGACGTGTTGAGTGCTGGTAGGGAGGCATATAATGTATTGTTCACTGTCAAGGTGGCGTGCATCCATTAGCAAAATGTCTCGAGGTAGCTCGCACGGGGTTGTAGTACCTGCTGCTGTCTCGTTGCCGACTCCCGTGGCAATCTCGCCGCCTTCGATATATAATACGTTGTTTAGAATAGCGACTAATAAATGGTTAGCAATTCGTTTGCTTGTTTATAGTTGATGCTATAATCCCACTTACTCGAATGGTGAGCTCGTCGGGTGGCTGGCAGCGTCGCGTTGGTTGCCGTCACGACCACAGGCAGTAGTAGCAACAGCCACGAAGCCAAGTGGAATAGGGTGCTGGCACCGGCCATTTTTGTATCACGGCGCGTGCATACGGAATCACTTTTCTAGATGTTGAGTCTCTAGGGGATCGTAAAGAAAAGGGTCTTGAGAAAGATTAAAGTTGGAAAAGGTCAAGTCGGCGCCCTAGTCAAAACGAAGGAATGAGTCGAGCTCTCCTGGCGGGAAGGGACCCCAACCAGGCCCTAATCGCAGTCATCCGAAGCCAAACGAGGCTGCTTAGCGTCAATCTCGCACCCAAAACATCGTCATATGGTTACGCGGCCTTCTGCAGTGAGGTGGAGCAAAAAGAAAAAAAACCCGTCGCCCGTTGCCAAAACGGGTTGCAGAGTGGGGATTGCGATTCTTGGACAGGCACGCCGCCAGCTGGCCCACCTGGCGGCGCCCAAGTCTTGTGGGACGTGATGATCGGAGAAACCAAGGCCCGGTTGTTCTGGTAGAGGGACTGACAGATGCCGTGTCTGTGATGACATCTACCATGCACAAACTTGAGACCCTGATTAAAACCATTATGGCGGCTCGGCTAGAGGAGACACACCTAACTAAGTTAATACAAAATGAGCCGTCGCCATGAACCTACACTGGCGGACGAACATCCGACGCCACATCGCCGCCGACTTGCTTACAACATCACAACCCCATCAATAATAAAAATAACCTCATAAAATACAGAAGACGTTCCAACATATTCATTCACATATAAACCACACATCATTCTCTCATTCAACCTCCTCTGTACCGTTGACCCCTCTTCTTGTCCGTCGCCCATTGTCCGCATTGTCGCTTCCCCGCAAACCAAAAATACCCGACGGCTCCGCAGCGATCGACCCGACCAACCACAATCTAATATAGACCATGGCAACCGTACCCCCGCGTAACTCGCTACTACCTTATATAACCCGGGGTTCTCCTCTCTCCAGGGTCCAAAAACAGGTAAACCACACTTCCAATCACACCGAAAACCATGGCTCCTTGGAACAAACTTGTCGCCTTCGGCGCCCTCTTCGCCGTGGCCAACGCCTCATGTTCCAGCGACGAGGACTGCTCTCTCAACGGCGTCTGCTCTCCACAAGGAACCTGTGCCTGTGACAAGGGCTGGGTAGGAGCCGATTGCGGCGTAGTCGACACTCGCCCAGCACACCTCAACACAGGCTACAACTTGACTGCTTCGGGAACCTCGTCCTGGGGATCCAAGATTGTCCAGGACCCCACGGACAAGAACCTGCACCACTTGTTCGCTGCCGAATTCAGCCATGGCTGCGGTCTTGACTACTGGGCGCCGTACAGCCGCATCATCCGCGCCGAGTCTCGTACAGGGCCTGCCGGGCCGTATTCGTTTGCCGCTGAGATCCAGCCCGCCTTTGCACACAACCCCACTGTCGTGTACAGCCCCGCGGATAAGCAATGGCTCATGTACTACATTGGATGCAAGCAAAAGGTTGTGACCAACAAGTGCACATTTAACAGGTTTACCTGCGGACCAGGCAACGCAAATAATGGTGAAAGCGGCCTCTCCGTCATGTCTAGCTGGGACCTCAAGCACTGGTACCCGCACGGCCAAGTCTTCAAGGGCGACAACTCGAGCAGCTGGGACGCCGACGTGACCAACCCCACGGTCTTCCCGCTTCACAAGGCCGGTACTGGTGCCAGAGCACATGCAAGTGCTGGCTCGGGCTCGTCGAATGCCTACGCTTCTGCAGGTGGCGAGGAGGATCCTGGCATGCTTCTTGTTTACAGAGGATGTCCGTACGACTGCGGTGGTGCAGAGCAGATTAATGTTGCTGTTTCGCCGACCGGATATTTGGGCCCATATACCAAGATTGGCCCGGATCCTATTTTCGAAAACGGCAACGAAGATCCGTTTGTCTGGCGTGACAAGCGCGGCAACTGGCACATGCTGCTGCACTCGTTGGAAGCAGATGGTGGCTTTGGCAACGGACCCAAGGTTGGCCGCCACGCATTTGCAAGAGACTACAAGGGCCCATGGACATTTGTTGATAGGTCGTTGGCGTTCAGCACCGAGGTCAAGTACAGCGACGGAAGCACCATTGACTTTTTCAGACGCGAGAGACCCCAACTGTACTTTTCCGACGACGGTGAAATGACGCCGTTGTTTATGACCACGGGTGTCCAGCCGCGCAACAACCCGATGAGTTATACCGTCATTGTTCCCATTGGCGATGATGGTGTCAAGGCTCAGGGGTAAGCGAAAGAATTGTGCTGCATATTTTTCGATTTGGGCAATTTCATCATCGTGTCCCATAGTATATCATCATCTACATATTATATATCGTCTGTTGTACATGTCTTCATTTCTTTTCCGCTACCCAAAATTGCGCCTTGTATGCACTCCTCGTCAATGCTCTATCGTTGAAACTGTAGACCGCCTCCATACCCCGCGGCGTCCTGCCCTCCAGCGTAATGTCGCCCCATTTCTCATCTGTGTCGAGGTACTTGAATCCCATGGCCTCGGTAACCTGTATAACTTCCTCCAGGGATAGCTGCACAAATGGACCCGTACCGTAGAGAAGAGGGCCCAAGTTGATCCATTTACCACCAGGCTTGAGTACCATTTTGATGGTATCAAAGTAGGCCATCAAGTTGCGAGCCGTGTCGATGAAAAAGTACGTCAAGACGATGTCGTAGGTGCCCGCTTCTGTTGCAAAGACCGTAGTGAAGTCACCCTCCACCACCAGGATTGAGTCGGGGTCGGCTTTGCGCTCCGGGAAGCTGAGCTTGCGCAACATGTCGTTCTCGTTGGCATGATGAGACCATCCATCTACAAAAGGATGGAACGTCGAGGCGTTCTTATCGGGGTTGGCTTCCAGATATCTATACGCCACGTTCATAAAAGTCGACCACTCGTTGGCGACAACTTCAAATCCATCTAGCGCTGCAATTTCGTGTGCCAGTCTGTTCAAACCCGAACCCGGTAGCAGCACCTTGAGCGGGCTGGCAGCCTCCTTTCGTTCGGGGAACATTGTGTCCATGGTCTCAATGAGGCAGGGAAAGGTGTTTTTCCTCTCGAGTTCACCTGCACTGGTCCAATCGCGCACAAAGTGCTTTAAACTCTGGCTTGCCGACACTCTATCCATATTCTTACCCGAGGCCTTCATAATGTGCTCGTGCTTCTTGAGCTCAGCGGCGCTGATGTTGTAGTATTTCATGCCAAACTTGGAGATCTTGTCGCACAACTTCTGGTTTTCCTTGAGCTTTGCCTCGACGCGGTCAAACTTTTTAGAGTACTTGACTGCGGAATCGAGAATCTGGTTGGCGGGTTAGCATATCATGTCATTCGGCGGGGACATTTGGCTGGGATCAACGTACGGCTTTCTGGTTCTTGTTGACACCTTTAAACAGTGTCCGAAACTTGTCAATATCGCTAACAGAGCGCTCATAATACTTTTGGTACGCTAGCAGCGCATCTAGCAGTCTATGGCGAGGGTGGTTCATGCTCCACGGCGCAGACTCTCGCTCAAGCATGGCAAACAAACGCTGCTTCTCCAAAGCGCGTCTCGTCTCCATCGGCAGCGCAGCACCGTCTGAAAGCTTGGCGAGGGCATCGTCCAAGTCCATAGAGGCAAATTCACCAGATCCAGGGATCTCCATGGCCGCCAGCGACGGTCTGTCGGCGCTGTCCGCGTTTGCGGTGAAGCCAAGGGAGAGCCACGCGAGGCCTAGCATCTGGAGCATGTTGCGCATCAGATTGGCAAAGAAGAAGTAAATTGACTGCATTGAAAGTGACGAAAAAGTATTACAATGCCAACTTGACAGAGAATTCTTTTTTGCACGTGGCGGCGCGGTGCTGCTGGTGATGGGCGTGACTCTTTTTTTAAAGGTAGGGACGCAAAGAAAGAAAGAAGACGTGGTGGAACGCCTCAATCTTGGCTCACGGCTTGGCTTGACCCTGATGGACGCGCTAAAGCTGCCGTTGAACGCCCCCAAAAGGGCCGCTAACCGGGAGCTTATCTGCGCTGAGACGGCTGTCAAACTTAAAAATCCATTCAACTCTACCTAAATAAAAACCGGGATATCTCTATCAAAAATGAAAAAAAAAAAAAAAAAAAAAAAACACAAAAGGGTATCTAAACTAAAAAAGAAGAAAAAAACACGCATTTTGGGGAGCATTGAATCTCTATTTCTTACTTCCCCTCTTTGCCCTCTTTTCAGGCTTCGCCTCGTCGCTGCCGCTGCTGAGGACAGCACTGATGCCGCTCTTCATAGCCTCTAGACCCTGACCAACTGTTCTTTCGGAGCGTTCCTGCAGATGATGCTTCTCGGCCTCGTCGCGGAGATCCTGTAGAATGCCGCGCCCCTTGCTGGTGCTGTGCGCCCAGTCCACGACGCCGTATGCGCCGTAGTTGGCATTGCCCTTGGTGGCGTAGTGGATGGCCGTTCGCTGCGTGATGCCCGACATGATGATGCCCGGAACAATGGTGTACCCGCTCATAGCGAGAGTCTCTTCCAGCGTGCACAGGCCGACAAACAGAAAGTAGGTGAGCAGATGCGGGCGGATAAAGGCTGCTGGCAGGTAGATGGGAAGAAAGCGGTGCAGCAGCAGGGGCACTGGGTGGTCGGTATATACTTGGAGAGCAAAGGGAGCGCCAGCTGGACCATGAGCAAATGAAGTATGAAGCTTGGCGACAGGCGAGTCGGAGCTGTGAAGAACATGGCGGTGCAAATAGTACTGGAGCGTCTCGCGGAGGATGAAGAGGTAGACGATTTGCTTTGCGACTTGCCAAGGGAACGGCAGGGTAAGTGTGGTGCGGAAGATGGTCTGGCCATATGTGTTGAGGTATGCATAGCTAATTAGACCTTCGACTCCAAGGAGCACGGCATTGTTGACAATGACCATGAATAGCAGGCGGCCAATTCGTCGCGCGTTTCTGAGTGGTAGTGATGCTCTGCCGCCGTGCTTGATGCTCTCCATGACACTGGGAAGGCCGAGATCGAGAAGCAGCGACAAGAGCGAGGGCACGAGCCAGAGGACGATGCGAATGGCGAGGACGCCGACGAGCTGGACCTTGAGGGCGGAATGCGACAGGATGAGCGTGGCCCAGGTCATGTAGAAGAACAGGAGGTTGAAGGAGGCGGACCATGATGTCTGCGTCGGCGCGACGAGGTACGATATAAGCGGTATGCTTAGGAGGACGTCCATTGTGGTGGTTGTGGTTGCGTCGTGAGGTTGTGGTGATTGGTATTTTCCATAGCAGTGTGTATGTGAAGGTGTAGTAACCGTCACTCCTGTAAATGTTTATGTATATTTTTGTTTTTGGGGGAGGTGGTGACGTCTATGCCCGATGCGGGTGGCCTCTTTGGTAGGCTGGGCCTTGTTTTTGGGCGGCGCAAGCCGGTTTGGGTTAGGATCCACGCCAAAAGAGGAAGCCAAGGCTTTTGGGGGGTATGTCTACAGTGGCTACTCTAAGTACATCACGTACCTATAAGTAGTGGGCGGGTGAATGTAAGCTGTGTACAGCTGAGAAAGACTCTGTCATGCGCTGCTCAGCCGCGCCAAAGCAGCTGCAAAAAACAAAAGGAAAAAAAAAGTAAGAGAACAGGAGGGACGATATGCAGCCGGGTACCGATCCGAGCTGTCAATGTGCAGCCGTTTTTCATTTCGCTGTTGTTATTCCGCCAGTCCATGTGCAAGGCAAGCCTGGTCTATGGGCAGGGGAACTCACAGTTGACGATAGGGTCATTTTAGCCGCTGTTGGCGGATAGTGCGAGAGAGAGGGTATCTGATTAGAGAATGTCTTTCCAAGATTTGCGTATTATAATTTATTGGAAAAAAATACTACTCTCAAGTAATAGTTATTGCTTCTCTCTCCCTCGAATAGTTTAATAGCAAATTATTCTCTATTAATTATAGTACTGTAAATTCCACACACACACAAACACGGCATGAACCGCTGTCTTTCTCCACCACACACGCTGCCTGTCCATCCACTGTGGTTTGTTTGTTTCCAAGGGACCAGCGGGGGGGCGCCAACCCACTCATCCCGCTAACGAACCACTAGTTTCCCCCGCTAACACCACGACCCCTGCAACATGCCCGCCCTTTCTCTCTTCCCCGCTGCCTGCTGCAAACTACAGCACCTGCACCAACGAAACGTTGCTGTAGCTTCCCCCTAACGCCCCCCTAACGATGCGCTAACTTCAGGCACCTGCAACGCTGCCGCCCCGACCCCTGCCTGCACGCCATCGGCCTCCTCCTGTCTTCACCACCACCACTTTTTTTTGCTGCTCTTTGCTTTTTCCGTCCCCTTGTCACGCTGCGTTGTCATCGTCTGCCTCTTTTGTTTGCATTTTTTTTTTCATCTTCTCTTCTCAGCATCTTCATCATCCTTAGAATATTCTTAGCCTGTGCCTTTTTTTCCTGCTTCACTTGCTCACACCCCAGACGCCCGCATCACCACCACCGCTGCCAACCCACAGAGGTAATTAAAAAAGGAGTCCCATATTCACCACCACCACCAAACGTATCCAAACCGCGCCGCTGTGGCTGGCCCCGTTGCTTCTTTCTCGCATTACGCACAAACCACGCTGCTGCTGCTGCATTACTCGCCCTTTACGTCTCTGCCGCCTCGCCGTCTCCCTTACTGCTGCTGCTGCCACGGTAGTTAGTCAATTGTTCCGCCATCTCGCAGCTCGACGCACGCACAAACCACTTCACAGACGCCACGAACCGACTCCGTTTTGCTGCAGCGCCGCCCCGATCCCTTCTAATGACCACCGCCATCTAAAACCCTCGCCAGTACGCACCCTCCCGCGCTCATGGAGTACGAATATCGCGCCCCAGAGGCTCCCGTCGCCCCCTCTCGTTCCCATCGACACACCAGACACCGCTCGACAAAGGGCTCCTCCTCCTCCCGCCATCAGCGCCAAAACTCGGGCCCCGACGTAATATCCAACCTCATTTCTAGCCTCAGCGTCATATCCCAACCAGCTTCCGACCACTTTGAGACGCACCACCACGCTTCCTTGAGCCCTACATTCCCCGTTAGCCCAAGCAGGAGTCCCGAACCCGGCGCTTACTCGGGCAGCTTCGGTGTCGACTACGGCGCATTCAACAAACGGTCAACAGCAGACCACGGCTCGATTGACGAGTTTGCTGCCACATCCCCAGTCGTCCGCCCCTCCCGAGATCGCGGCGGACCATCCTCGTCTGCCTCCTTACCACACAGTCCCCGCGAAACTTCCAGCGCATTCCGCTCCTTGATTCGTGAAAGCGTCACCTCGTCACGCCCTTCTTCCCGCTCGTCGCAGAGCTCCAAAAATGACGATACGCACAGCATTGGCAACCTCTCCGTAGAGCCAGGCGCCGCTGCTCCCATTCCCGAACTGCGTCCCCGACGCTCTCACGACAGCTGGGGCAAGAGAGCAAGCCGCACTAGCAAGAATATTCTCTACATGCCGTCCAAGGAACGCCTCCGTGATCGAGAATCAGACAAGAAGTGGACATCAGCTAGCTCCGTCATGTCAGACTATAGCATCAGCCGTGGCGATGCCATGTTGTCCGAGATGCCCATCAACGAGGAGCCCATGCCGTATGAGATTAACAACCCCCAAAAGGTACCAACTCGAGATTCTAGCCTACGAAAGTCGAGCAGTAGCCACCGCAAACGATCAAGCGCCCGTCGATCAAAGCGCGACAGCGAAGGCATGGACGCAGTGGAGGAATATGTGCGCTCCACCAACAACTCACGCCTCTCTCACCGTCGCTCCGAATCCGATCAAGCACGAAGGAAGCTTTTTGATGTCAATGAACATGAGACACCCGATCGAGGACGTGACAGCTATGTCATTGGTGACTTGGGCGAGGAGGCACGCGTTGCGCGAACATATGCCGAGGCGCTCGACGAGGAAGGCGCACCATCACCAGCTATATCGAGTGGCCGCAGACGCTGGGAGCGCAGTATGGAACGCGCCAACAGCCGTCTCTCGGGCCGCCTCAGCCCTTCGGAAAATGACACTCTCAACACAAAGCGCAGCAATTCACGACTCAAGCGTTTGTCGGAGCAACTGACGCCGCAGTCGGAGCCCAGAGATCGAGATGTCTCTTCGGAACGCCGTCTGCCGTTGGGCTATGAGCGACCTGCATCGGCGGACTCTGTTGATGACGCTGTAGAGTCGTACCTGTGCTCTGACCGTCTCTCCCAAAAGATTAAGCACCCGCAGACTGGACGTGTGATTTCCTTTTCGGAAGTGGGCGACCCGGAAGGCTCGGCCGTCTTTTGTTGCGTCGGTATGGGTTTGACGCGATATATTACAGCATTCTATGACGAATTGGCTCTGACGCTCAAGCTGCGTCTCATTACGCCGGATCGCCCTGGCGTTGGCAACAGTGAGCCGTACGCCGACGGCACAGCGACGCCTCTCAACTGGCCCGACGACGTCTACACCATCTGCCAAGCACTCAAAATCACCAAGTTTTCTATTCTGGCGCATTCTGCTGGTGCCATCTACGCTCTGGCGACAGCTTTGCGCATGCCACAGCATATCCGCGGCAAGATTCATCTGCTAGCCCCGTGGATTCCGCCTTCTCAGATGAACACATTTGGATCGACACAGACGGAGCCGCCATCACACTCCATCCCGACATCGCAGCGCATCCTACGAGCTTTACCGACACCTTTCCTCAAAGTAGCCAACAGCAGTTTTATGAGCACGACAAGCTCATCCATCACCAGCTCGCTACCCAAGACACCGCGACGAAACAAGCGCAAAGTAAGCGGCCAAAGTAGGACAGATGGCGGTGAGAAGACCAACATGGATCTACCAAACTACCAGTCTGGTACGGATGCGCTCGGCCTGTCTAGCGGACTGGAAAATATGGATCGAATGCATCCGCCGCAAGGAACGCTCAATCCTGACGCTGCCATTGCCGCCACAGGAGACCCCGAGGCGGACAAGGAACGACAAGCGACCTACGACACGCGACTAACGTATGCCATCTGGGATCTAGCAACAACTGGTGCGAACCCTGCCGTCGACTTGCTGGTTTGTCTCGAGCGCCGGCACGCCATTGGCTTCCGCTATGTGGACATTACCCGACCTGTAGTCATTCACCACGGCAGCAAGGATTCTCGCGTGCCGGTGGAGAATGTCAAATGGCTGGGCAAGACGATGCGCCGCTGCGAGGTGCGTGTGCTTGAGGAAGAGGGCCATGGCCTGATGGCGAGCGCGGCTGTCATGGGGTCGGTGCTGATGGAGATGAGCAAGGAATGGGATGACTGGATGCGAGTGACGGGCGCCGATGGGCGCAAGGACAAGAGCCGTCGCGGTGTGATTCCAAAGTAAGAGAAGAGACAGGGTCTGCGATGGACGGACCAACGACGACAATTTCTATATATCATATCACATGTATATGCGATGACACAACAGCACTACAACAACATGGCACAGCACAGGCGCGGCGTTTTTTTATGTGTTTACACTCTTTTTTTGCATATGTCTTTTACCGTTGTTTTTAGGATACTCTTTTGGCTTTATTCTATAGCTTAATATCTAGTCTTTATTGTCATCGATGCCCCGTGTCCCTTTTGTATACGTCCCAATGTTACAACACGAGTTGCCCAAGTGGTATCCATTTTCGAATCTGAAATTTTATCCTTCTTCTCGATAAAATACATTTTAGCATTTTATATATTTTCTACATATATTTAATTCAACGTTCACCCTCTTGCCCCTGTCTAGTCTTGTCCGTGCGCTGGAGTGTCTCGTATATCTGGGGCGATGACGACAGTGCAGCGGGGAGGGTGGTGCGCCACGCTAATCAAGGGCCACCTAGCCGCCAGACGTACCCGCCCTTGGCCTCCCTTACTTTGGAACGTACGCTGGCATCTTTTCTCCAAAACGTGTAACCGTCATCGCCAAAACTCTCCCTTTTTGTTTTTATTTTGTGTCTCTCGCCATCGCTTTTTTGCTGCCTTCTTTTTGTCGGTCTTTTCTTGCTTCTTTTTTACTTCTCTAGGACATCAGGTCTATATTCGACAGAATTAGTTTGCCCATTCAGCGCCCGCACACCCACCAGCTTCAAGATCGCGTGTCAACTTCCCAAGCATCGCCGCACATTGCCATAATACCATCACCATCTGCTCGACCATCTCTGAATCCTCTACTACCGAATACACAACTCTGAAATGTCCTGGGAACCCAATCATGGCCGGTCTTCCCGCCTCCAGAACAGATACATACTGGGCTACTTTGTTTGTTTTATCCCCTCCGAACCATTATCCCAGAATACTAACCGTTTTTTTTGTGCATCCACAGCCCCTCATACAAATAGTAGTTCTACTCTTCGAAATGGCCTTTGCAGCTAGGCTTGCCGCGCGCTTCAACGCCTCTTACGAGGAACGACCGAGTACGATGCCCACCCCAAATGATGCAGCTCAGCTTCCACTAACAGATGTTTTCTTATAGTCCTCACTATGATGGTCACCAACGCTATCCTCGGTGGCATGGCAGACACAGTCGCCCAAACAATCACCGCCGTCCGCCACCGCTCCGGCTCCCGCGCCGGCGCTACCTCCAAGAAGGAGGACTTTGATATTGAAATCACCGATCTCGACGAAAAGACATCCCACTACGACACCCCCTCCTCCTCGCCCCGCGTCCCTCCTCCTTTTGACTTTGAGCGCCTCACGCGCTTCATGGGCTACGGTTTCTGCATTGCCCCCGTGCAGTTCAAGTGGTTCAAGTTTCTCGAGTATGCGTTCCCCATGTCCAAGACGAGCGCCTTTGGCCCAGCCCTCAAGCGCGTGGCCATGGACCAGTTTGTCTTTGCGCCGTTTGGTATTGCGCTCTTCTTTACCGCCATGACTGTCGCTGAGGGCGGCGGCCGTCGCGCAGTCAGCAATAAGCTGCGCGATATGTATATCCCTACGCTCAAGGCCAACTTTGTCGTCTGGCCCGCCGTGCAGGTCATCAACTTTCGCTTGATGCCCGTGCAGTTCCAACTGGTATGTCTCGCCCTCGCTCTTTCAAAAAAGAAAAGAAAATCTGTGGCGGTCAATGAATGCTAACATGTCAACTACTAGCCGTTTGTGTCCACTGTCGGTATTGCATGGACAGCGTACCTCTCGCTCAGCAACTCCTCCGACTAAAAATACCTTGTATACTGATATAAAGATTCATTTTCTACAGCACTGCCTGGTTAGGGCATACATAGCGTTTGTATTCTGTATCTTGGTTTCACACTTGGGAGGGTTCTGTATTTGTTTATAGTTTAATTGGTTCTGCTGCAAACACGATGGACAGCGGTCCTCCGGCGTTTCGGTCTACTTCTTATTATCACTTATTTAGCAATTCATTCGCATTTCTTACGTTTTTATATACGTATCAATCGTTTAGTCTGCCCCAGGAAGTGCCTTCATCATCGACATGTGCTCCTCGCCAAAGATGTGAACGACTCGGACGTCCTTGAACCCAGCAGACCGATATAGTGGCATCCCCGCCGGCGTAGCAATGAGATAGCAATCACATCCATCGGCAAATGCCCTATCCATGCCGTCCTTTAACAACCTCTTCCCGATGCCTTTGCCCTGCTGCTCTGGCCGCACTCCCAGCGAATCAAGGGCTACAACACACATTAGTTAGTTTGTAACAAACACACATTTCTCATGAAACAAACATACTCCACAGCTTTCTTGGAAGATTCAAACTATTTGTATCTTCTTCGTCCTGCATCATGGCCTGCTTCAGCTGCGCCAGAGCATCCGCGTCGATCCCCGCTGGTGGTGTTTTGGGCCGCGCGGGGCCTTCGCCCGGCGGTGCGGGCTGTATCCAAGTTGAATAGCCTACAACTGCTTCAGTTGTGTCCGAAATGGTGTCGTCCACAGCCACCATCATGAGCGTGTAGGGCGTCCGAAGCCGCGTGGACTTGCGGCTGATGGACCAGGCCCGGAAGTCATTCGCGTGATTTCGTAGGTGTGGTGGGAACAAGTGCCTTGCGATGGCGTCTGTGGAAGGGTCAAAGGCTTCCATGGAGACATCGGTGATACCGGCCACGTCGGCCTCTGTGGCCAAGCGAACAGTGATGGTCATGTTGGTGTTTTGGTGAAGATGGTGATATGTCGCCGGGATGGCGCGGGGCTGTGGTAGTGGTGAGGCTCCATAGGGAGGCCTTGTAGGACGGGGATGAAGCCACAAACTTCGTGTTGTATAATGTGTCTACGGTTATATGGTTTATGTGCTAAACGACGTTTCTAGGGTGGCTTGTGGGCAATATCACGTTGGGTTGGCTACATTGGTGATGAGAGGCGCTTGGCTGTGGTGTGGTGCAGCCTTCCCATCCACGACGACACACTATATGCAGATTAATGCAGAAAGGAGAACAATTTCGTAGAACTAGGTGGACTAGGTAGTCTTTTAGAAAATCAAAATCAAAATCTTCATTTCGAGCGTTGCAATTGACGAGCAAAATTTCCTCGTTATAGTCTATAGACCCCGTGCAGCGCACATCCACGGCTGCACCCCTACCTAACATTCCAGAATGGTCTTTCCATTGAGCCAATTACGGTAAAACTCAGCCGAACCATCTTCATCACCATCAGTATCCACGCCAGCAACCGACTCCTCATCATCATCACCTTCTTCCCATTCCTCATCCTCGTCGTCATCATCATCTTCCCACTCCTTACCCTCATCCTCGTCTTCTGACTCTCCATCTTGGCCTTCCCACTCCCTAATAAAAGCAATAGCCTCGGGCGGTAGATCAAAGCCCACCAAGGATGCCGCTAGAGTCTTGGACACATCGGCCAAGAGGCTCTCAAGCTGAGTAACACTCACTGGTGTCATTTGGCATTCCTCGCCGTACTGCATAGCCATTTGGTCAAGGTAGCAGTACGCTTGTGCCCACTGTATACAGAACCCCGCGACTTCTCCTCTCCAGTCACATTCACGACGTAGCCACTGCTTTGCCCTGTCGCGACCAAATAAGTCATGCAAAGCATCCGCGTAGGTATTCATGATGGAATATGCGCATGTCCAATGGGGTCTTTCGGCGTCACCGTTAGCAAACGCCGCGTGCTTGTCGGCAAGATTGAGAAACGTTGTATTAAGGACTTCTAGGCGAAGCTCAAGCATCCTAGTCAGTTCCAGGATCAATCGTACATTGACCTTTCGTGCTTTTTGCGTTGCTTGAATCAGCTTTTGTATCCTTCGCTAAACTGTCTGTATGGTCGGAGGTGTTTGAAAGGCGGTTCATCCAGGACCCTCCGAAATTCCCGAATCTCGCTGTGAGGCATTGGCAGCGGCTCCATAGCTGGGTTAATTGCCTTGGCTGCCTTTTCCCTCTCTCTCCGCCTCATTTGCCCCCATGTTTCTTCATCAGGTAACCCAGGAATCGTGATAAACAAGTCTGGAGAGATGGTCACAGGGCCATGGATTGTTGGAAGAAGCAACTTGGCCTCTACCAGGCGGTTGATTCCACGCTGCAGCTGGTTACGGAATATCTCCTTGAGTTCTGTGCATTCGTTGGAGTCCAAGGCGGAGGTTTCTTCTTGACCGTCGCTTCTGAGTTCAAGACGTGGGCTGTCGGCAACGTTGTCAGGCCATGGGCTGGCGATTGTTACTAACTGGTCCTGGTTTGAAACGCTCAGAGTGTTTGTATCGCCGATTGGGACAGGCTTTGAGTATGAAATCCAGCGTCGTCATCACTTGACAGGCTCTGCAATGAAGGAGAATCTGGCGTCATGATGGATGGCGTCGTGGCCCGCGTTGAAGTGGCACTGTTGTCATCGTGCGTAAGCGTCATTGTCTGGGGTCTTTGTGGTTTGATATTTTGTTTGCGTTGGTAAACAACTGTGTTAATTTCAATTTATAGGCTCTCTTTGATAGCGTTTGCAAAGTGGGCGGGTGCATGGCAAACTGTTGTTTGCCTTTAAGTTTTACTATACTTTCGCTTCAGTTACAGGAGTCACACAAAGCCTCTTGCCTAGCCGTTCCGTTTGCTCACACCGCCAATAATTTACATCCCGGTCAGTTTCAACAGGCATATATAATTCTCCTAATCCCCTTCGATATGTTTCTTGGATTTATCACCGCAAGTCCTAGTAACCCTAGAAAATCGGAACCACAATCCCTCTTTTACAGCAGAGCTCTCTGGTGAATGCATGTCAAAATACAGCTCGCAAAACTAATAGCTAGCAATTTTCAGATAAACCCATAAAAGATCGAGATGTTATACATCACAGGGCTACAAAATCTTTCCGACAAGTTACAGTTTTATTTATCCTACATGTTGCAACTAACGACCGAATTTAACCTTGACTCTTGATACTTTAACCTTGAACCATTAACCTTGAACCCTAAAACCAAAAGCCATCCTTCGTGCAATTTTTCCCTTGTTTTCCTTTAGCAACTTTAACATCTATTCTTTTTAGTATTCCTCATTCATCGCAAGTATCTTTGGCTTGCCAGGTATCTGTGTACTTTGCAGCTGCTCGTGGCAGCGCAACTTCATCTGGACTAGTGGCCAATCGCTGAGCACAATCACGCAGGCTGTTCTTCATCTCCGCTACTTGAATATCTACTATTGTATACTAACCATTGTAGTGCATACTGAGCTGGTCCGTGAGATGCTTCATCTGCACGGACCAGACCCAGATTCCTCTCATAGTACCCGTCCACTGACATTCTAGGCTTAACCCGTCGTGAACCCTGTCTTGTCCAAAGAGCTTAATCAATATCTCTTTACACTTGGATACATTTTCCTTCGGGTGTTTCGATTGCATGGCAGCGAGATGCACCAGCCGCGTCGAAATATCGCTAAATGTTTCCCAGAATACCCAAAGCACATCGACTATAATATTATAGTCAATCGCTTCTTTCACCTCTATCTCCTTGACTAGGTATTGCACGTCGGCTTGTAGTTGTCGGTATGGCTCAAGATTTTTGAAATATTTATCTTGAATGAGATCAAGAAAATAGTGGATTTCAGCGTGTGAAATCTTGTAGGACTCCGACGCAGGATAAGTGCGCTTGTCCACTTCGATCCAGTCTTCTAATGAGTCTAGAGACGTGACAAATGATCCTGATTCGGATAAAGGAGTTAGACATCCAGTATCGCTATCTCCAGTAGTGTCCTCGTCGGGCGGTGCTAGCTCGTAGCGTTCTGCAATCTGTTGTCAATGCATCAGCTCCAAATTCTTCGTCCGCGAGCTTTAGTTTGCTTTACTTTAGGGTCATGTATCATCTTCCAATCTATATGGATTAACGATTGTAGCAAAGAGTGTTGCTGTTTTTGATGATGCGAGTCATGTACTCGTTTGGTGTATAGTTTGCGTGTTAAAAATTTGTGTTAAAATTGGATGCTTTACTAGGCTCAAGCTAAGGGTTTTACGATGTGAGAGCTCAAGCTGTTTATTTATAGGAAATCTGAGGCCTCATGTTGAACCGAGGTGGTTGGCGGTGCTCACTTCGATTTCACTTTGTGTGGCCCGCCCAATCTCTCACCTTGTTTTCACCTGCATTATTTTTTAGCGTCTTCGTTTTTAGTTCTAAATTTTTACTCTGTAATATTTATGAATTCTTTGCATTTTTAATTACCCTCGTTTGCTTGATTATATATTGTAACTACCGAATTTCTGTTGTTTTTGTGACGAGGCATTCAGACTTACACGGTTGGCAGCCCCACAAACCGGCTGTGCGCTTATAATGGCAAATAAGAAATTTTTTGACCTACTGCAGCTGGTCTAATGGCCTAATGGTTAAGGCGCCACTTTCCGGTGGTGGAGATTCCAGGTTCGAGTCCTGGTTAGATCGTTTTGTTGCTCGCGTGCATGTCTCTCGTCTTTTTGTCTCTCTTTCTTTTTTTTTTCGCCAAACTCCTCTCCTCGTCTAATAACATTCCACCCGATCAAACTAGCCAAATGGAGACAAATAGAGAATCGGCTCAAAACGAGGCGCGCCACACGTGTTTTGCGGAAAGCCGGTTCCAAACTCTAAGCCTGAAATTGGCTTTTCCCTTAGCGCAGCATCGCTGATTAAAGTTGGCAAGCCATCGCTGTATTATGTAACACATATCAGCAGTCATGCTATACTAGCTTGTTTCACGTTCATCAGAGTTTTGTTTGCCAGTATAAGATTTTACTGGTACCCACGTTGGAGGAGGAAAGTCGGTGGTGGGTGGTAGCAAGCAGCATTGTTACTGTCAAGGTTTACAGGCAAGCAAGCCAGAAGTGGTTGGTTGGTTGTTTGCACTCTAATTTTCCAATTGGCTCGTCTGTTACGACGTGCTTTCGGTAGATGTCTGAACAACGCAACCAACGGGAGACATTTGGACGTCAGGCGCCGCCAGAACAAGACAGGGTGGCGCTGATTTGCCGGCCTGGCTTGACGCGCAAAAAGGCGACTTGGTGAAAGACAGGATGATAAACGAAACCCGGCGGCGGGGGAGCCTCGCAGCCTGATTGGACCAAGACGATCGCCAGAGGCTGGTGCGCGGGCAAACAATTGAGCCGCTGTGTGTCGATGTGCAGCTCCAAATACGCGGAAATCTGGGCTCGGCGTAGCGTCATAGAGCTTGAACTAGGGTGCTGTGCATCATCCTGGCAGGAAGGATCTGCTCCCCGGAGAGGAGAGGTATCATTTGATTATCGTTGTTGTGGTAGGAGGCAAAAACCACAAAGACCAAAAAGTTGACCGAAGTGTATTCTGCTGCTATTTTTGTGCCGACGGGTTGATTATACTTTTCTTTTTTTTTATTTTCTCCCATCGGGCTTGTGAGCCGCAACTAACTCGACGCCCCCAGAAATAAGACGGTGCGCCATGTTTCAATGTAGCGTTGCATTCTGATGGCTCTCGCGATAGTCGTTCCGCTCGTCTCCGCTCCGCAAGGGCCATGTCAACCAAGTCTGCAGCAGGCGAGGCAAACACTCATACCACTTATTGCTTTCGGAGATGACGCTTCCCGTGCGAGTGGCCCTTCCAACCGGCCGTTTCCCGTAGCGGTAGGACGTAGCGTGGGGGGAGGGAGGTGGTGGCCTAGCTAGCTACCTGTTTGTATGCCGGTGGGAGACCTGCATACATGTTATATATAGAGAGAGACAAAGTACAGGCCGTCTTCACCCCCCTTGAGACTCAGCTCATCTTTCACTTTCACTACCCCTATCACATCCTGCTACTGCTGCGCATCATGGCCGTCCTCAGCTTACTAGCAGCTGCTGCTATAGCATACCCCTTCCTTATTGTCATTTACAACCTCTACTTCCACCCTCTACGACACTTCCCCGGCCCCCTCTGGAACAGAATCTCCGTGCTGCCCAAACACTACTGGGGCACGCGGGGTGAGCTCATCTACCAAGTGAAGGCATGGCACGAGGAGTTTGGCCCTGTGATCCGCATCGCCCCCGATGAGCTTGCCTTCAAAGACGGCAGCGCCTGGAAGGACATCTACGGCCGTCGCACCGCCGAGGGCCGCTACGAACTACCCCGCGATGAAATGTTCTACAACCCGCTTGAGCGACCCCCCTCACTGCTCAACTCGGGCCGTGTTGAGCACGATGCCCTCCGCAAGGTCATGTCCCCAGCCTTTAGCGACAAGGCCATCCGCGCCCAAGAAAAGCACATTGGCCAGTACGTCGACATGCTCATCGATAGGTTGAGTGCCCAGATCAAGACCGAGCCTGATGCCCCCGTCAACATGAAGGACTGGATGGCCTTTTGCACGTTTGATGTAATCGGTAACTTGGCCTTTGGCTCAGACTTTGACTGCCTCCGCACCGGCGAGTACCACCCATGGATTAAGACAGTCATTGCTTCGCTTCGCGAGTTTGCTTTCATGAACTTCCTTGTTGCCATCGGCGCCTTTCCCATCTTCAAGTTCCTCATCTTCCACGCCGGCATGGGCCTCGGCACGTTCCAGATCCAAGAGAAGCTGACGATTCAAAAGACCAAAGAGCGTCTAGAGATGGGCTCTGAGCGCGAAGACTTCATGGACGACCTCATCAAGTCCGGTATGACCACCGCCCAGCTCATGGAGAACAGCAGTCTTTTGATTCTCGCTGGTAGTGAAACATCTGCAACCCTGCTCACCGGCGCCATGTACCTGCTGGCCAGCAACCCCGACGCATATAAGAAGTGGAAGGACGAGGTCCGCAAGACCTTCAAGGAGGAAAGCGAAATCACACTCGTCAGCATCAACAAGCTCGACTACATGCTCGCCGTGCTCAAGGAATCTCTGCGCATGTATCCCCCCGTTGCTGGTGCTCTCCCCCGCGTAACTCCCCGCGGCGGCACCACCATCGCTGGCCACTTCATTCCCGAGGGCACATCTGTTGGTATCTGGCAGTGGGCAGTCAACTACGACGAGACGTACTTTGCCGATGCACACAAGTTTGACCCGGACCGATGCCTGCACCGCGCCAACATCATCAAGAACACTGAAGACGGCTCTGAAGATGCGGACACCAAGACTGTCACGGGCGAGATCTCGGCCAAGTATGCCAACGACCGCATGGATGTGCTGAACCCGTTCCTTGTTGGGCCCCGTAACTGTCTGGGACAAAACTTAGCGTATGCTGAGATGCGTCTCATCTTGGCCCGTATTGCGTTCCGCTTCGATCTCGAGCTGTGTGATGAGAGCCGTGACTGGTTGGATAACCAGAAGAACTTTGTGCTTTGGGATAAGCCAGACATGTTTGTCAAGTTGACCGAGACGGCTGCTTAGTTGTGGCGCTTAGATAGATGCTTGCTTGATGTGTTTTTTTGTATGTATATATCTTATGTTACAACCTTACGAATCAGAAAACATCTCTATTCTCTCTACATGATCATATATACTAGACCAAACTGTGCAAGTAGTCACGGCATACATGTTCACACACAAACAGACAGTCATCAAGGTATTTTCGTAACGTA
Organism: [Torrubiella] hemipterigena; assembly: GCA_000825705.1. Lineage (NCBI taxonomy): Eukaryota > Fungi > Ascomycota > Sordariomycetes > Hypocreales > Clavicipitaceae > [Torrubiella] hemipterigena. The sequence goes on from CDHN01000005.1 coordinate 243,993, forward strand.
TATTTTCTGTCTCCTACACTCGTACAGGTGAAAACGAAACAAACTGTGCAAACTTGGGAGTTAAAAGCAAAAGTCCATGCCGTCCAGTCCAAGCCAAAACAAAAAGCCGATCCAACCCTACTACAAGTGAGAACCGAGCACACCGTCTGTTCACCAGACAAAGGCCGTCTCACGCGAGAAATAGAAGCCAACACCCTCCAGGGGTGGTGTCGAGCCATTCATCTCAACGCCAAATCTATGTGGTTCTCTAAAACTTTTCGACATTTTGTGCCAGCAATACATATCGAAATGCATGCTGCACACCAGCCAGTTCATTACCGTCGTTACGACAGTCTAAAAAGAGAGAAAAAAGAGATGATAGAGGAGATGGGGGGACAAAAGGAGAGAGAGGGAACCCAAAAGAAAAAGGCAGAAGAAAACACTGGGGAAAGAAATGAAGAGAAATAACATGCTAATGAGAGAGGCCAGGGGTAGCTTGTTAAGCCACGCCGTCCTCATGCGTCCTTGTGTGTGTACAAACAGACGATTACAATGCCAGCATTTCGTCCTGTCCTGCGCTTCATATACGTAGGAGGTTGACATCCGAGATGCTGCGTTGCTTCTTGTGCCGGTTGCTAGCCTCGGTCGAGGCCTTACGCTTGGCAGATACTGTCTCTAGTGGACTTCTGGCATCCTGCCTTCTTTGGCGGCGGATGGGAGTGAGAGGGATACCAGCCGTGTCGAATCTGTCCGACTTGAGGCCCTTGATGGTGGTGTAGTTGTACGGGCCGCTAAACGCCAGCGAGTCCTGGGTAGCTTGGTTGCTCAAGATTAACTGTTGATTAATCTGGTTGCGACGGAAAGCACCGACAGTCTCTGAGTTCAGGTGGCCGAGGACTTCCATCTCGCTGGAGCCTGTTGTGGGACGGACAGGCGTAGATGATGGCGGCCAGGTGTTGGGGTCCTCTTCGTCGCCAGAGGAGCCATCATCATCCCAGGTGATGAAGTCGCTAATGTCGAGGTTCTTCTCGACCTCATCCTCGTCGTCTTCGGCGCTGTGTGGCGACGAGCTACCGTCCACTGCGCCAGTCTCCGAAGGAAAAGGGAAGAATGCCTCGGCAGGGCCCATGGTCTGGGCGTTGACAAAGTCGCCAAAGGTGTTGGATGAGAACATGGCGCTGAGCATCATGTTGGCAGAGTTGCTGAGGAGAGGGGAGGCAGTCTCCTCGAGGTTCCATGTGGAAAAGTTGAACTGCTCGGGCGAGAGATCCAACTGGCGGCGGCGATGGGGAGTGAAAATCATCATCTTACGGGTGAGAGGGTTCAAGACGGCAATGGGCTTCTTCTCGGAACGATCCAGGTTGAATCTTCCGATGCGAGGCTGGCCACGCTCAAGCTTAATGGAAGCATCGTCTTCAGAATCGGTTGCCTCGCTCTTGGCAAGCGACAGACGGCGCGTTCTTCTACGAACGGGAGGCTCAGGTGTGTCTTCCTCGGTTGTGTCACCATCGGCTGAAAACGGGTCATGTTAGCAAATCAAAGGACTTCATAAATCGTCGTGGTCCCACATAAGGCAGGACTTACTCTCATAGCCATCCAACTCTTGGGCTGCAGCAAATGCAGGAATGAGAATATCTTCGGGAATATCCACCTGCTGGCCAATACGGCTAGCCTTGGGTGTATCTTCCTCTGACAGCTGACGAATAATTTCCTCAGCGTCATCGTCATCGTCGTCATCATCATGGTTCTGATTGTAGTTTGTGTAATCCCAGAACGAGCCAGATCCAGACGAGTCATCTGGGTCATCTTCAATCTCACGACGGAAAGCGGGGTCCAGGGCCGTCTGAGAGACAAAGATGTCAGGGAACAGGTCTGCGTGGTCATCATCAGTGTCTGTAGAATCAGAGTCACTATCAGGAACGTCAAAGCGAACATGACGCTCAGCAACGTCAGAGCTAAAAGCCGTTGCGTCCTGGTAAAAGTCTGATGCCTGGCTTTCCTCGACTTCGGAGACGATGCCGCCCCAGCTGGCGTGGTCATCAGCATCCTCATCGTCTTCATCGTCTTCATCGTCGTCATTATCTTCCTCTTCCTCTTCTTCTTCTTCGTCATCATCGTCATCATCATCGTCCAAGCCTTGGTATACCACTGGAACATCGGCATCCGCAACTTGTTCGAAGCTAAAGGGCGGTCGAGGAGAGCTGGGCAACTGGATGGCCTCAATAATTAGGTTCTCCTCCTCGACCGCATTGACATCTTCCTCATCATCGTCTTCGGAGTCGCTAATGTCCTCGACGGCTGAGTATCCCTCGTCATCGGACAAGTCAATGGAAGTGGCAGTAGTATCAGAGCCACGCCGCCGCGACTTGGCAGCGCTGGTCTTGTAATTTCTTCGAATGTTTCGGGACATTGCAAAGTGTGATTGTAGGAGGATAGGAATAGGAGGGGAGGGGGTTGTCGTATTTCGTGAGAAATGTAGTCTTTATCAAAAAGACTTTTTGTCTAAATGCTGATATAAAATCGACGGTATATACTGTACCGTGATGTGGCAAAGGATGGTTCGTAATGGACGTATTTCGTAAAATACTATAGTGAAATATAGTATAGTAGCCTCGATATATGTCGGAGATGGGTCGGTTATGCTGAAATCGAAGGGTGGTTGGTGGTGGTGATTGCGGTGTAAAAGTTTTCCTTTCTTGTTCTTCAGATGCACACTGGCGGAAGCAAGCGTACAATAGTGGCGTTTTTGTCAAATAACAGGTCTTTGCGGTAGCAGAGTAAGAGCAATGCTCGTCACAGAGGCAAGCCTGTAAGGTGGAAAAGGGATTCAAGTACGAATTTGTTGAAAGGACTCGATGAAGCTGCTGGACTGCAGACCACGACGGATGTCATGGCCCGCAGTGGTGATTTACAGCTGAGCAACGGACATTTTCAGGATCAACAAAAGGTAAATGGGGGTTTTCCGGGTATGATGTAACGCTTATTGGTGGTGTTTGAAGAAAAATAGGGCGACTTCGTTGTCTTTTTGGTGGTGGTTTCGAAGGACAAGCAAGAAGAGAGGAAGAAGAGGAGAAGAAAAAAAAAAGCGAAGCGGGAAGACATACCAAGCCACCCAAAGCGGAGCGAGGAACCAGTGGGCTGGGCGCTGACGGCACCCGCTGCAGGGCGCTACAGCAGCCTCCGCAGGTAACTTGCACAGTGGGCTGCGGCGACATCTCAGTGGAACAACGCCCAAACTTTTTTTTTCTTTCCAATGGTGGGGTCTGCAGGCTGTGATTGGCCCGATACAGGGTCTGCGTCGGCGCTAAACCGCTTTGGGCGGCGAAACTGAGAAAAGGAGGGGGAGAGGGGGACCCGTCACCGCCTCTTGCACGCGCACGCAGGCGGCTTCAGTGGCTCCTTCAGCGGCCATCAGTGGGTTTGCACAGTGCACAGTAGCGCATCCAGGCCCGGTGATCTGGCCACTAGACTAGCCCCGGCACCGCTAAACTCTAGCGCACCGCTTGCAGAAGCACAGCTAACAGCACCCTTACAGTACACTGTGCAAGACAAAACCAGCACTATAACATGCAGCAGCATCACCATTCGTGGTGGTGCCCCGAATGCCGAGCATCCCATCCCAATATCCAAGGCGGCGCCCGTGTTTCAGGGGTCATGTATTATACGTAGCAGTGACTTTTGACAGCCCGCTTGAGGCGGTAGCTGCTGAAAACGGGCATCAATTTGGCATCTCGACTTGAACTCTGGCAGATTGGACATCAGCAGACGGACGGAAAAAAGTTTTTTTGCCATCTGTCTTTCCACTATCGCTGTCATCACTGTGGAAATGCGTGGTCCACTGCGACCAGGCAGCAGACAAACAAAGAAAAAGGAACCAGAAAGAAAAGAAAGAAAGCTAGAGACCCATTTGCCCAGTCTGACCTCGAGCTCAGATCCGCTGGGGATGGATGGCGGTGACTCCATCGTCATACAGCATGCTCTGCGGTGTGCGATGCATACCTCGACGGATATCAGACAACCAAGGTCGTGGCTTTTGCAAAAAGATGACTACTTTTCCCGTCATATTGTGAATCATATGCACACACACAGTTTTTATTCTTCCTCCTCTATAGGCAGCCTGGAATGTCAACCAAACCCTGTGTCTCTCGCTTCGCAACCACTAGCTCAAAACCTTGCGCAGGGTTTCTCACCCCAGTCCCTGCTAGCCAAAGGCAACGTTCAGACCAGGGGGCCTTGTACAGGCATGACGCACAGGCACTTTACTTTCCAGGGCAAGCCAGGATACTGATGCTGTGCTGAAGCATGACATCCGTTGTTGGGGCGGACAGCGTGTCCAAAGAACTGCAGTGCTAATGCAGCACAATGTCATGGCGCCTGTGAGTTAGTGAGGCGGTAAACCTGCGGACGGATAGGACCCTATGGTAGAATCCTCATTTCAGGCAAGAGGAGCAAATCATCTGTGACTCAATCGATGACTCGATGGTGGCCAATTTCGTATGCCGAGGACTTGATTGGCTGACGGGGACCTTTACGACTGGTTCACTAGTCCCTCGGCCATTTTCTGCTGTACTGTAGCATTGTGCAGGATGGTAGAAGAAGAAGGATGAAAGGGTGCTACAGATGGGACAGCAAAAAGTCTCGAAGAAAAGTTGAGTTCTGAAGCACATGGCTCATTTACATTGCCATCCATCAGGCCTGTAAGCACTGTATGTACATGTACAACACCACTGGGCAGGCAGCACGAGGCGACAGCGGTAACATGCAGGTTCAGCATATGCAAGCCCACGCTCTAATTGATTGGCCCAAGTACTGTACAATAGCACCACTGCTGTAAAAGCTAATTGCACGTCTCATTTATATGCCCTTACACAACGATGTTTTTTACTATTCTGGTCAACACGCCACTTTTCCTGCCAATCCTCCATCAGGCAACCATCTGCCAAAGAAAAAAAAAAGTTTTTCCCCTTCCGATGGCCGGCGTCTTCGGTGGAGCTTTTCGCCGGTATCCCGCGCTTGTCGCTTCGGCCGGGGCGGGCTTGCGGGTCCCTTGGACCAGCTAGGCGTTGCCCCGCCAGCCAGACACTGCACAATGTAAACAGGCCGTTGCAACACGTTCTTCACTATGGGCCACGGCGCGTAGTGCACAAAGCTGCGTAGACAATAACCCACTCGTCCAAATTAGCCACCTGCTGCTGAGATTCGCCATCATCTCGCTTGCTCCGCTGGCTTATTCTTCTTTTTTATTTTATTTCTTTTATTGTAGTCGTCTGTGCTCGGCAATGCACTGAGAGCAAACAACCTCCTGCAGCCCACCGTTCATCACAACTAGCCTCAACCCGTTATCAACTTCTGCTGCCACCACGGATTGACTTTGTCTCCCCAATACCGCCTGTTCAGTCCATTCAATTCACCATGACCATGGACGCTCCCCCAAAGCCAACCTCACAGAACCTCTTTGAGGTGTACCTCCGCCTTCGCCCACCTCCTCCCGGCGCTCCGCAAACAGACCGAATTCTCAATGTCGAAAAGCCTGAGCCTGTCGAGGGCGACGACGAGAATGCTGCCAACCTGCCCGCCTCTCACATCACCCTCAACCCTCCTCCTGACCGACGACGTGCCATCGAAAAGTTTGCCTTCACACGCGTGTTGGAGGAGGACGCCACGCAGACAGATGTCTTTGCTAGCACAGAGATTGCCAGCATGGTGCAGGGTGTACTGGCACCCAAGGGTGGCGATGGTACAGATGCCGTTGTAGCCACACTTGGTGTTACAGGCTCTGGAAAGGTTTGTTGCGGATATTCTTCATGGTGTAGAAACTCACTAATGGGATCTAGACACACACTATCCTCGGTTCCAAGACGCAAAGAGGTCTTACCCAGCTCGCCATGGATGTTCTTTTCCGTTCCATTGGCACAAATATGCTCGATTCCAACGCTCTTCTCTCGACCATGGACTCCCTTCAGGCCTGCGACCCCTCTGAAGGCGCCCTAGCTGCCGCCTCCCAATACATAGACTCCGTCTTTGCTCCCGAAAACCATCTGCTCGCCTCGATGCGCTCGCGTGCCGCGACGCCAATGAATGTAGGGACATCCCTTTTACCGCCTACTCCCGGCTTCCATTCTGTAAATCTCCGTGGACGGCAAACAAATGGCCAGAACAAGTGTATGCCTGGCGCATTTCCAGACTCCAACAGGTCTAGCTCGTCTGACAAACAGCCACCAATGCTGCAGGGCCAGTAGCAACGGCTCTCGTCGTTTCGGCCCTTTGGCAGCCTATCGCCATTGGTGTTGCCCAAGCGGGCAGCATCACCGCAAAAGTTTATGAACATAACTGCGTCTCATCGCAACCGAGTCCTTACTAAAACATCACAGGCCGATTTTGGCAATAGCGTCATGTCCCCCGGCCCGAATGGCCCTCGACGAAACCTCCCCATGCCCATGGCGCTCCCGCAGACCCCCGATATCTCCGATGTTACTGTGGAATGCGACCCATCTGGCGAATATGTCATCATCGTGTCCATGTACGAGGTGCACAACGACAGAATCTACGATCTCCTCACACCCGCCCTCAAGAACGCGGCAACGAAGGAATACCGTCGCCGACCTTTGCTCTTCAAGTCTACAGAGCTCTCTCCCGACCGCAAGGTCGTTGCTGGCCTTCGCAAGGTTGTCTGCACAACGTACAAGGAAGCGTTGCTCGTAATCGAAGCTGGTCTTCACGAGCGCCGTGTGACTGGTACGGGCAGCAACAGCGTGTCGAGTCGCAGTCACGGCTTCTTTGTCTTTGAAGTCAAGAAGAGAACACATGCCACTCGACGTGGTAGCCCTTGGGGTGGTAGCCGCCTGACCATTGTCGATTTGGCGGGCAGCGAACGCGCCAACCAGTCCAAGACACAGGGTGCCACCTTGGTCGAAGCCGGCAAGATCAACGAGAGTCTCATGTACCTCGGTCAATGTCTTCAGACACAGAGTGAAGTTGGCATTTCGTCGAAGCCAAATGTCGTTCCTTACAGACAATGCAAGCTCACTGAGCTACTCTTTTCCAACTCCTTCCCTACCTCGAACGCTTCGGCTTACCCTCATGCACCGCGCCGAAACCCTCAAAAGGGTGTCATGATTGTCACAGCCGATCCTGTTGGTGATTTCAACGCCACGTCCCAGATTCTGAGATACAGCGCGCTGGCTCGTGAGGTTACCGTTCCCCGTATTCCATCCATCACAACCACCATTCTCGCCAACCCTCCTCCCATGGGCAACCCACGACCTCCCAGCCCTGTACAAACCCAGACCCGTCCATTTGTCCCTCCCGGCAGTGGTGCTGGCTACAGAAATCATACTCCTTTGAACGAGGACCGGGCTACAATGGAAATTGCCGCACTTGAAATCGCTCGCCTTAGCGATGAGATCGATTTATTGCGTGGCGAGCTTGACGAGGAAGCCAATGCTCGCATGACGGCTGAGGCCCACCTGTTGAGCATGGAAGACCGCCTTTTGGACCTCGAGGCAGCGATCCGTGAAGAGTGCGCCATGGAGTATGAGCAGCGCCTCACCATGGAAATCGCCCGCTTCAAGGCATCTCTTGCCCAAGAACATGAGCGTGGTGAGGAGCATTGGGACCGCAAGGTTGATCTTCTCGAGCGCGGCTTAGAAGCTGGCGCCGTCGCTGATGAGGGCGAGGGAGACAAGGAAAACGTCTTGATTGAGGATCTTTCTCAAGAAGTGGAACGTCTTCGCCGGGAGAATGGTGTCCTTAAGCGCGAGTTGGCCGGTCGCAGCCCAACCAAGAGAAAGCCGCTTGAGGAGAGAGAGGACTTTGCTCCTACGACGGGCGAAGGTGCTGTGAGCAACCTCGGCCGCAAGTTAGAAAGAATGAAGGTTGGCGCGTCACGAACTGAGAGAAGTGCGAGCCCCAAAAAGGTCCGTCGTGTGGCCAAGGAGTAGAACTAGAGAGAGAGAGAGAGAGAGAGAGAGAGACGTTAGGTTGTTGTCACCGTATATTTTGTACCTGCTGCAAAGGAGGGAGAGGCGCACGGCGTTGGATGTAATTAGCATGTTGGATCTTTTGTCGTGTTGTTTTTGGTCTACGTCTGAATACCCTTTTATACTGCAATAATACTTTAAAATTGTTCGAGATGTCGATGTCTTTTTACTGCTTTTAGTGTGAAGAGGAGTCATGGTTGGGATGCGTTTTGATTTCTGATTTTTTGTATTTTTCGGTCGATTGACAGTTGTTGTAGACTATTCTCTCTGCAAGACCACCATTACACCCATCAATCCCAGCATTACCGTCTTGAGCCACGGGTGCTCGGACAGCATGATGGTCACGTATCCTACAAACGGGACGTAACCGACAACACTGCCAATAATATCTTTGCGTGCGAGATAATCCTGTCCTCTGGCGTAGAGCTCGGTATCATCCGCTACGTTGTTGTCGCCCTTTGTCAATAGCTTTGCGTCGTCACTATACACAGTCACTGTTAGCCATCCATGGACATTTATCAAGGGGGAAAAGGTAAGCTTACCCAGAACCAAACTTGCGCACCACGCGATGCACAATAGGGATATCTTTGTCCTTGACGTTGTATACAACCACCTCACCGACCTCAGTCTCGGCAAATAGGTTTCTGTTCCACAGAACGAGCAAGTCACCGCGCTGGAAGGCGGGCTCCATAGAGCCAGACAGGACCACGACAATGGGCGACGGCGAGTCAGCCAGAACTCCGAGACCCTTCCACATCTGCCGCGCGTTAGTCAATGTATTCAATGTATAGGTTCGAAATATCAAATCGGTCGTACCATGAATGCCGTTGAGAGGATCAAGGCAAAGTTGAGGATCTGGGCGGCAGCTTGCCGCGGGTTACCGAGGGCGGCGACCATGGTTGACGTGTGTGTGTCTGTGGTGAAGCGTGATGCTCGGCGGCCCAATGGCTTGCAAATTGGAATTGCAAGTGTCCTGCAATGAATACGAGTCGCGATGTCGAGGCGGGCTTGTCGCGTCGTTCGAGATAGGCGGCTGGCGGCTTGGGCTGCTTAGGCTTGCGGGTTGCGATGCCATCAGGACAAGGTGGCTCTGGTAGAGCTTCGTGACGCACGGACCATGTAAACTGGCCTCTGTTGCCTCTTGTGGATGAGCTACCCTGAAGCCAGACGCCGACACCGATAAAATTGTACAAGAATTCAGAATTAAATATTTAATTTCTTCTAAAGCTTAAAATTTATTATTTGGCTATAATGCGCTATAATTACGATGGAATTTAATAGTGACTCTCTGTAATGGTTCTATGTTCGGCTTGGTGATATCCTGGTTCAGCGTCTAGAGCAAATAACAAGTTGCGGAGGCTAGTGCTTCAACGATAATCAGAGCCGTAGTTGCTAATTTTTTTTTATAAAAACGAAATTGAATCCAGAGATTGCACCTAACAACATGGTTCATGCCTCAAATAGCTGCTGCGACAGCGCGTTGTCAGCTGGCAAATCGCACCTGCCCAACAAGCCTGTCCAAGACAATTCTCCAAATCGTAATGTAAACCAATCGTCCGAGCAAATCCAACTCACTTCCACTTCTCACATACAAACAAAATCATTTCTATCCTTCATTATTTTAACTTTATACCACTAATAGCCCGACTCTGCCCGCCATGGAGGCCCCTCTCCATACAACGCCCTTGCTGAACGCCATCAACGGTCTCCCAGGACCCAACGTCCTCCAAGATCATGCAAGTCGACAAGCCATGTGTTCGCTCTGTTTAAATCTCGCTAACCAAATCATAGCCCCCCTTTCTTAGAGCCTGTCATTCACCATGGCGGTTTATCCCTCAACATATTCTCGTCATCCTGCGCGGAACTGTCCTTGCCTATCTCTTCGCCGTCGGCCTCATGATCTGCCACTTCAAGATTTTCGACGAAACAACAGACCACTCCAAATGGGCGCTCTTTTTCCATTTCGGCATGATGAGCTTTGGATTCACCCTATTCTATCACCTGACAACATTTGTAAGATTATTCGGTTATGGTTGTTACGTTGTGGCTAATCTGTCTAGTCCTGGACCTATACGCATCTCTACCATCCCAACGCCAATGAAACAGAAGGTGTCGTGGAAAGGGGCATTATTCGGGCCATGTCTCTGCCCAAGAACATGGGAAGCTTGCGCAAGCAATTTTACTTTACCTTGTTTCACACGATTACTTGCGTCTCTGGTTTTATCAGTTGGGCCGTCTATTGGCTCATCACACGTCAGTATATCGTTGTTGCCGGGAGCGCAGCAGATGAATCTGTTCCAAACGGCTTACTTGGCACGCCATGTACGAGGGTTATGCATCGTTGCTATAAGCTAGAGCTAACATTTGATAGTCAGCGACTTGTTTGGTGAAGGATGGTTTCCTGTATTTGTCATCTCCAATCTTTACGGTGCACCTTCCATAACGATGATCATTGAGACGATGTTTTTCAACAGCATCAAGAGGCCCTTTGTAGGACAACTGTTGCTGCTCATTTTCGATACTTTTGCTAATGCCGTAATAGGCTGTCGGTCGCCATGTTTTCGGCCTCATGGCGTTCAACGTTCTATATCTGCTCTGGGGTCAAATCGGCAAGGCCGTTTCTGGCTGCTATCCCTACTTTTGGATGGACGCATCCAAGGTGGGCTCTCTAGAAGCCGTTACGGCCTACAGTATTGGTTTCGTTTTGCTGGCGCCGATAAGTAAGTTGTATTTCTCTTTGAAATTGGAGTTTAAACTAATATGAATAGTGTTTGTTGTGATGCAAGGTTTTGTTGCTGCTCGAGAACGACTTACACGCAACAACAGCCCCGCGCGCACGATTGTCCGTCAGGTGCTTGATCGATGAGGCATGAGACGTTCCGCCGTTTGGAGGAGGACGCATACTAGTGGTTCCCGGAGAAGAGGTGAAAGTCTTATCGCTACTTCCCTAGATAGTCTTCTATACAACTGAATTGGAGAACGCCTCAGGACGTGGAAGTCTATTTTGCCCCGTGAAACCATGTTTACTGGGTGGCGTAGTGTTTGTGGTGGCGCGTTACTCACCATTTCCCCACAAACGGCTAACCATTGGGCCGGTGCCGTGGAAACATCACGCGCCTAAGCGAAAGTGTGGTGAGCCATGCGTACGTGCCTGGATGACGAGATATGATTGCGTTTTCCTTGAGAGAATGACGAGGCATGAAGAGTAGAATAGGAGAAGATGGGCTGCATAGTGCTAGGGTCCAACGCATGGAGAAGCCAAGGTTGACTCACAACAATTGTTCACGCTGCGTTAGCAGAGCACGTGCTTCACCAGGACATAGAATCACCATTGTCGGGTCGTTTATTTGTTATAAAATTCGTAATTGAAAAAAAAGTGACTGAATGAGTATAGGGCATCAATCGATTCTAATTCTATATAATCTGCCGCCGCCTGGCTCATTCTCTGACGTGTTTTACAATGCAATTGTTTAGGCCTACGTGCACATCTGTTCTGCAGAGCACCAATTACACAGCCAAAGGGGGATCAGCATTCTGGCTGCCGCTTGCTTGCCTTATTAAAGCAGAGCTAGGCCAGGCCGTCTTGTATTAATTCGTGGTAAACAAAGCCCCCTGCTCGCTTTCCTGCCCATTGCATCCCGCACCCCCCTGAACTTTCAGCGCTGCCGCTTCTCCGTGGCGACACTGCCTGTGAGTGGTTGGACCACTGCGCTGTGGCGGCACTACAGCGCCTACAGTTGGGCCTGTGCTGCGTACGTGGGTGTGACCGCTCAGTATATCACCGCCAGGCACCCCACTCTTTCGCCGTCCTTCTCTTTCTTTCCTCCTCACTCACAGCCAAACAGAGCAAAACAATCAGGGTCGCAAAGTCATTATACTGGAGGACTGGAAACCTGTCGAACTCGGAGCGAAAAGTTTCAGAGGATATCTTGGACAGACTGAATCATCACCGCTGACTGGCTGATTTGTTTTCATTCGCTTGAAAGCCAATTATCCCCCGTCTTCGTTGTCAGTCCTGCCCAGTATTGTCCTTGTTTTTGCCCCAAGCCGCTGCGTTTCTTTTCTTCTGCCCGGGCCCGTTGCTTTCTCTTGTCAAGTGTCCTGTCGTTTCTTTGACCGTTCTGTGCGTCATCACATTCTTTTTACTTTCTTTCTGCTCTTCGCAGGAGTAGTAGATCCCCTCGTCGCTCGTTTTGATACCTCGCTTCGCCGATTACACCGTCTTGGACTACCTCGCCGTTCTTTCTAGTTATCACCTTGTCGCTCTTTTTCATTCGAATAAAAACCGACCAGCAACATTATACCGCAAGCATGTTCAAACGCTCGTTCCGCTCCCACGAGGCGCAGAGCGCGCGCGTGGACAAGTCTGCGAGACTAAAGAGAAACGGATCTGTTCGAGATCCCAGCGCGAAGCTATCGAAATTGCAAAGATCGCTCACTGAGCAAGACTGGGCTGCATTGCAGAACCAGCATGCTCGCCGCTCTCACCAGCGGCAACACTCAAGCAGTCCCTCGCCCATTGTCACTGTGACTATTGGCCGAGAGGGCCGCCTCTTTGCGGCGCACGAAGACGTTCTTCGGCAAGCGCCGTTCTTCGACGCTGCTTGCCAAGGAATTGTCTTTCCCGATGCGCAGGGCCGACGAATCTCGCTCCCCGACGAAGAGCCTGAGGTCTTTTCGGCCGTCCTCGAGTACCTCTACAAGGGAGACTACTATCCTCGCCTGATTCACAACAGGCAACGCAACTCTTGGGAGCTCGAAGACTACAACAACCCGCAGCTTCAGCAACAGCAGCTGCGCACGCCCCAGACCTCGCCCGAACTCGACAAGGGAGGAACTTGCGCAGCCCCCCAGGCCGCCGTGTACCTCGACAGCATCGGAGCCGAAGTCCTTCGCGATACAGTAGTATACTGCGCCGCGGACCGCTACGGCCTCGAAGAGCTGAAGCGCCTGGCCTTGCGAAAGCAGGGTCTCCAAGCCGGCATTGACGTAGCCACCATTCTGCGCTCTGCTCAGTATGCCTACGCCAACACGCCCGATACGGATAGCCGGCTGCGCGCGCACTACCTCGCCCTGATCATCCGCTGCCGCAAGACCTTTAAGCGCAGCGGCACCATGCAGGCTGAGATGGAGGCGGGAGGGAGTAAATTGTATTTTGACCTATTTGTGGCCATGTGCAACCATCTCGACGACGTCATTGACGTGACGAACACTCGTTCGCCGCGAACAGTATGATTTTGCCGATCGAGTTTGTTGGCGAACAACGCATGATCTCTCCACTCATTGGTCCTGGTGTTTTTGGATATTTCCTATTTTCCAGGTTTCTTTGTTCATCTCGTTCCCGGAGTTTCTTTTTGGACAGCCTGGAGTTCTTGAGTGCCATGAGAATTTGGACTTGCACCGTATGGGATATGGAAGATATGAGAACAGAGGAAAAGTCACAACAAAAAACTTAATCTCGGAAAATCTTGAAAAAAAAAGGAAGCGAATCTCTTCATTTGGAAACGTATTGTTTGCAGGCGTTTGCGCAACTGACAACTTTTCAATGCTCCCTCATCAGATTGGACGTTTTGCTTGTTTTCTTGGATTGTCTGCTTGTTTTCATTTTGGGAATCAGGTTGCCATTGTTTTATCTTTCCTTGCTAGCATTGGGAAGCATTTGCTTTTGGACTTTTCCTTTATTTCCTTATTCTCTTGCTTTCTTTATCATTTCTTTGTCTTCTTTGTCGATTGTTCCGACAAATGTTGGTGATTATTTTGGGTCATTGCTTTACAGGGAGGAGTTTATACCATTGCCGCCTTTCACTTATGAAGCGTTGGTCATTCTGTTTTGGAAGCGATGTCATTACACCAATTGTTTTTTTTTGATGAGACTACGAGTTGAGAAGGGGCCTTGGGCCTTGCGACTACAACTTTACTTTTTTCATTTGGTGCGTTTTGCTCTTGCGGACATATTTTTTTTCTCGATTTGGAGTATTGAGTTTGATTTCTTTCTCGTCTTCACGTCGGAGTTTGCCGTTCGGATTTTTGTCTGTCTTTTGGCTTGCTTTGCTTGGATTTGCTTTCAAGAAACAACTCTACTCTATTTCTGTCTTGCCCGTCGCAAGACGAGATGCACACAGACTCACACACATACCTCTTTTGCCCGCCTCTTTTCATTTGTCACATGCTCTTTTTGTTTTCTTTCCGGATTTGCATTTGCAGGTGTTTTCATCGCCTTCCTGTGGAAGATGCGTTAATCATCGTCTTTTTGGTCTTCTGTCTTTTGGATTTGCGCCTCGCTGGTTTCGAGTTCATTATAAGAATGCCCCGTGACAGTTAGCACAAGCTGCTGCTGGTCACAGAAAAGCAACATGCAAAAAAAGCACAAAAACAAAAAAGCCTTCTTTTCGACAACGACGAAGCCCCTGGCCGGGCTTTCCGTCACGACCCCCCTTTCATCTTTATATACTTTTGTAATGATGATTTCAAGCAAAGGAAAAGAACATGTTGACATGATCTTTTGACTGGGTTTCTTTACATCAGCATTAAATTGGATACTTGGGAAAAACAGAACAACGAATATGACAAAAAGCATCGAATTTTTGGCGTTTCTTACAACAACAATAACGACTCTTTTTCACAGACTGTACGATATGGAAAGGGGTTCCCGGTCATGTTTGAATTTTAATTTTCCCGTCTATGAAACAACACAAGCGAAACGGATATCTTTGATTTTCAACTTAATTCACGACGAATGACGAATTGCTTTTATTGTAAAACAGCGGCATATCTTGGGACATATGGGTTCCAGCGTTGGCGTCTTGTTTTTCAGCATTTCACATTTGCCCTGGGCCATGCTCAGTCGGGAGGCATATCGAAGCTTTTCTGGCGTATATATAGAGCATCGGCCCAGCTAATCATAGCTTTCTTTTGTCTTGGATTTTTCTCTGCATGGATTCAGGAGTGGTTTCTTTCTTTTTATTTGGCATAGCTATAAAAACACAAAAAAAAGGAAGAAATACAATGCTTCTACCGTTACCCCCAAAAAGGGTACGGTAGAAGAACAGGGCTGGCTTCTCTTCTTTTTGGGGAGGAGTCGTCCTCCTTGATGTTGAATTCCGGACATCAAGGTTATTGGGGTAATAGAGAATGTTTTGGCCTCAAATGTTTTGCTGTTCTATTTTGTGACATGTTACATATATATATAAATACTCTAAGAAGTCATAGCCTAATCGTGACGGGTTACGCTGGCGCCAGTAAACTGGGCGTGGAAGCTATCGGGGGCGCTCTTCTCGGGTCTAGCAGCCATGGCGGCAATCTCCAAGTCCCAGCCCTCGCCACCGTTGTCGCCAAAGACCCAGCCAATTTGTCTGAGCTGCGTCTTCTTGGCGAGCTCGTCAACGTAGTTGACCCAAAGGTAGAGGCTGCCGTCGTCGCCAACCTCCTTCTCGACCTCGATGGTGACGGCCTTCTTGCCACACTTGATGTCCTCCCAGTGAGGGGCGGGGGCGACAGACCAGTCGGAGAAGTTGTCGGTGCACACGGTAGAGAGGCGAGGCTGGCCCTCGTAGAATTCAACGCCCGTCTTGATCCATTTACGGGCGTCGGGCTTGTCTGGGTTGGTCATGGTGAGGACGAGACCGGCCTGGTCGTACTGGTAAATGTAGTTGCCGGTGAAAGTCACAGAGACACTGCGGAAGCTGGTGAGAGGCTCCTTGGCGAGGAGATACTTGGGGGCTATAAAAGAGGATCAGTAAAGGACTTGTCCATTGGAATGGGAAGAAAGCGTACCGTTGTAGACGTCGTGCATGGGAGGCAGCTTCCAGATGTCCGTGTTGGCGGGAGCGGCGATGGAGAAGGGTGTGCTGATGGAGACGGCCATTGTAAACGAATCTTTTGTGTATTTGGGAGACTGGATGTGATGAATTGAGATTGAGATTGTGGGTGTGTGTGATGTCAAGCTATTATTTCTGCACGATGAAGAGGGGATGCGTGGCCCTTCTTATACAAGAACAGGTTGGACAAGGACTTTTTTGGGTGTAAGTAAGACAGACCGGCAAGCGAAGGAGGTGCCACTAACGCTACGCTACGCTAGCATCAGACGCCCATGCATTAGGCTTTGGGGCTGAGGAGGATCCCCCATGCGGGGACAAGCAAGCAACCCTCGCGGCGCATTCCCGGTCCGACATGTAGCCGCCTGCAGGAATATTGTGCAACCAGTACTTGTGATGCCGCTACATCATGATGGAATGATGAATTGAATTAGTAACTCTGCTTCGTCATTTACTCTACATTTTGGCAGCGTGGATGCCATTTTGCTGGCTTTGTAAGTTGGCGGAGCGTCCCAAAATGGAAGTTCCCTCTCCGCATCGAAGAGCCTCGAAGAAGTGCTGGCGGAACTACGGGCCTTTGTACCGTCCTCCCGGAGAAATTACAGCGGATGTTGTAGGCGTTGCGTTCCGTGATGCTTGTGACTTGACAGCCGGCTAGCTAGCTCCCCGTAAGTTTAATTTTTAGCGCGTAAGCTAGAATTAACTAGCCGGCGCTTTGCCCTTGGAAATATCCAGAAGGAAGCATTATTAATTCCGAGGGCAGGGGCTGGAAGACTCTAAGTTACAATAGCACGGCATGTCGGTATGGCGGCCCGCTAACAATGACGGGGGACAGGAAGCGACATTCCCCGATGATGCAGAAGGCGATGAATGCTTACAGGCGGTAAAGGTTTATGAGCTGTACCGAGGTTTGTGTGGAAACTGGAATTTATAGAATTGAGAGTCTGGGAAACAGACAATGTGCGATATTGGAGAAGTGCTTTTGGAGTGCTTGTTTATGAGAGTACATATTGCTGAGACCAACCAGCAGTGTTATACTATATTGTTGGAGGATAAATAAAACAAAGAATAAATGTTGAAACATAGCAAACTTGTTTTATGGCGTTTCTTATTCTGTTCAAATGTTATGAAAGTATTGAAAATAATTGGCAACAAGCGTACAACCACACCACACAAAATCCAACGAAAATGTGGCTCGGCTGGCGGATCGAACACGAGGCCTCGGTCGCGCGATGACTCAGCCAAAAACTCGCTGCCTGTTGCTTGTTGTGGTGGCCATCCTGCTTCCGGCCGTCGCCCACCGCACGACGGCAGCGCTGCAGAAAATCACAGCAGACTTTTTTTCCCGCCGCCCACCTCGCGTGTCAGTCACCTCTCGTCACCAACCCACGCGACGACCACGCAAAGTCTCTGCACCCGCCAACGCGGCATCAGTTTCTTTTACATATCTATACTATCGACTACAAACAATACAAACACCGCATACACAGCAGGAGCCGTATCTTACCTTACCCGCAGCATCTGGCTGCCCACTATCAAACTGCGACCGCGGTGCCATCCACCATCACCACCAGTATATTGTATACAACAGCACCAGCAGTCGCCATGTCTTCCTTCATCGCGCCCAAGTCCCGCCTTGGCGCAAAGGGCGACGGCCCAAGACCTCGCTTTGCCAATCCGAATCCCGTCCGAGCCATGCGCGAGCGTGAGGAACGTCGCAATGCCAACGCCGCATCCCAACAGGCCTCGGCCAACATGAACAAGGGCTCTGTTGCCCCTCCAGCGCGCCAGCAGTGTCCTAATAAGGCTTGTCCTAAACCCAACGTCGTCGACGGAACCTGCAGAACTTGCGGTCGTGTCGCTGATGACAGCAATATCGTTGCCGAAGTGCAGTTTGGCGAGACCAGCTCCGGTGCTGCCGTCGTGCAGGGTGCCTTTTTGGGTGCGGATCAGGCCGGTATCAGAAGCATGGGACCTGCCTTTAGAAGAGCAGGCGGTTCTGAAGACCGCGAGAAAAGTATTCGTGAAGCAAAGGGTCTTATGCAGGGTTATGCTCAGCAGCTGAATGTCAGCGAGAGTCTGGTCACTGCAGGCACTCAGGTCTTCAAGCTCGCATCGGGTGCCAACTTCATTCAAGGCCGTACACTAGCCAGTGTTGCTGCCGTTTGTCTTTATGCAGCTTGTCGTGCAGAGCCGCCATGCAAGGTCATGCTTATCGATCTGGCGGATCTTGTTCAGCTCAATGTCTTCAAGCTGGGCCGCATCTTCAAAAAGCTAAACGAAGTGGTGCCTATTGGCAACGACGGCCTGATTCCAGTATACCCCGAGGATCTCATCTGGCGCTTTGCCACCAAGATGGAGTTCCACCAGGAGACGGCAAAGGTTGCCGAAGATGCTGTTCGTCTAGTCAAGCGCATGAGTAGAGATTGGATGGTTATGGGTCGTCGTCCCTCTGGTATTTGCGGTGCATGCTTGCTAATGGCTGCGCGTATGCACAACTTCCGCCGAACAGTGCGCGAGGTTGTTTACATTGTCAAAGTCACCAACCACACGATTCAAAACCGTCTGCAAGAATTCAACATTACAGAATCAAGTCGCATGTCTGTCGAAGACTTCCTGAAGCAAGATTTCCTAGAAAGTTCCCATGACCCGCCATCATTTTATAAAAAATCGGACGACTTCCGCCAGCAACAGGATGAGAACGGACGCAAACGTCGCAAGCTGTTGGATATACCTGAAAATGAGGACGAGACGGATATGCCATCAGCACCGGCACAGTCGAGAACACGACGCATGACTGATGCTGGTGCAGATATGTCTGATGCACCAGCGATCAATTTCCGCCGTGACGCGGATGGCTTTATTATCCCACCGCTGCCCTCACAAATCTCACAAGATCTGCCGAAGAACGACAAGGCAGCAGAAACCGGAGATGACGTCGATGAAGAGTCCCTCGAAAAGCTCGCTGATGAATTTGGCGACGCCATGGAGGAGGAAGACGATGAAAATGGAGGCAAAGAATCGTCAGGCCGTGGGAAGCGTAAGAAGCCCCAACTGCCAATTAATGAAGAATGGGAGGAGGACGAAAACGACTTGGAGGGTGAGATTGAAGAAATGTTCAACGATCCGCTGACCTACGAACACGCTCTCGCCTACTCCAATGCCGAACAGCGTGCCCGCATTCACTCCAACTGGGCGCTTAACCAGCGACCGCAGCGTGAAATCTCCATGGCGGCCGAAGTCGGCGAGGACGAGTTTGCAGACGATCTTGAAGTGCTCAACTGTCTGCTGTCTCCCGAGGAGGCCCGCATCAAAGAGACCATTTGGGTCAACCAAAACAAGGACTGGCTGCGCCAGCATCAGGAGAAAGTCTTTAGACGTAAGGTGGAGGCCGAGCGACCAAAGCAAACCCGAAAGCGCAGAAAGAGAGCCCGCATGGGCGAGGGACAGACCAGCCCGGCCAACTCGGCTGCCGAGGCTGCCATCTCTGTGGCAAAGGATCGTGCCTGGTCTAAGAGAATCAACTACGATGCTATCCGCAGCATCTTTGACGGCCCCAACGCCGACGGACTGGGCTCGGCAGCTACTAGTCGTAAGACCAGTCTGGCAGGTAGTACCCTTGGCGCGGAAGACGAAGATGACGATGCTCCAGAGGAGAGTGTTGCCGGTGACGATGAGGCTGCTGGATACGATGACGACGACCATGAGGAAATGGATGCAGAGTATGGTCTAGAAGATGATTAAACCTTGTGATTTGGCGCTCAGCATGTTTTGTATAGAGGTTCAGTGCTTGGATACATTGTTTTATGGACGGCGTTACACTTCTTGTCGGTGCATGGTACAACACAGAGACCATAGACTCCAGCGATTTGTTGTTTTTGCAGACATTAGTATTTGATATTTTGATAGTTTCTTAATACCCCCGAGATGTAATTGTTTCCACACTACATACACTTATATATACACTATTGGGAATTATTCTCCTTGCGCACTCTGATTTCCTCCGCGTAGGCCTCGCGCTTGCTTGCTCGCCAGCCTTTGCCAAACTTGATGACGACGAGATAGGTTGCTACGATGGCGAGGCCGACAAAGGCGACGCTGATGAAGCAGTTCTGCAGGCCGAGGTTCTCGACCCAGGGCGTGATGCCGTAGCCGATGGCGAAGCTGATGGTGTTGCGAATGAGCATCAGTGTAGTGAGGCCGTCGGCGGTGATTTCGCGGAAGGAGTCGGCGAGGTACGAGATGCTCATGGCCACGCCGGAGTTGGCGCATATGGCGAGGAGCATCATGGCAATCATGAGGCCGAACCAGTGAATCTCATGGGCAGCCTTGAACAATACATGTTAGTGATTTGCGTGGCTGACGATGACTATAAAACTTACCCCGACGCCCCAGAGCAGGAGAGAGCCAGGCACGAGGACCAGCATGACAGTGTAGAGCCATAGACGCTGCTCGGGCTCGTAGATGCCCTTGTTGCGACGGGCCATACGGATAATGAACCAATCCGAAAAGATGCCGGTGTAGAATGAACTTCATAGCTTTGTTAGCGGATGCGAGGACAAGGGACTGGAGAGAGACTTACCCGATGACGGTTCCGATGAGGCAGGAAATGTATGCCAAGCCGACAAAGCTAGGCTTGAAGTTGTACGGTGGCGCGGATAGAATTGGAGAGGCTGTGGCGTTGAGAATGTTGAACCAGATCAAATATGTGCCGTATGAGAATCCGGCGTAAAAGATGGTTGGCCAGCTGAGGAACTTGACACTCTGCCACGCACGCCAGCCCATAAGGAAAGGACGAGATCGCCATTCCGGGTCGAGAATGGCCAACTTTTCGACAAATGTCTTGGGTTTGCCCTGCAGTTGCGGTTCAGCGGCTTCTTCTATCTGCTTCTTCTCCACGGGCGATGCATCAGTTTGTTCTACTGGCTCGGATTGCTCAACGACAGGGGTGACACGGTTATAGTTTGTTTCTTCAAGGAAAAAGAAGAGGAACAAAAAGGTAGCAAAGCACACGATGGCCATGATAAAGAAAGGCCACTTGAAGCCAAGGCCGTCGTTGATGAAACCGGTAATGACGGGGGCGAAGTAGTTGGACGTGGTGAGTGACCATCCAAACCAGCCCATGTAGGTGCCACGCTCATGCGCAAAGTAAATGTCGGTAATGGAAGCACCAGGAAGACCTTCGATGGGGCTGGCAATGAATCCAATCACAATGTTGCGCGCTACCCATTGTCCTTGGCCTCGGGCGTACGGGGACCAGAGAGACGTTGCCTTGAACGGGTTAGTTTTGCGTTTTTGGAGAAATTAGGGGATTTGTACTTACGACACAGCCAAGCATAGAAATGAGATATGTTACTCGCTTTCCATATTGTAGCGAAAAGGGCATCCAGAAGAGCAGACTCCAGCCTAACAGGAGAAACATGTAGCCTGTGCCAGCATTGAGATCGTTGACTACCGTTCGTTAGCATCCAGTTTTACTGCAGAAGGTTTCTCTCCGTAAAGGACTTACCGGATACATCTAGGTTCTTGGAAAGGGGTACCAAGACTGAGTAGACGACAGACAAAGACATGCCGTTCATAAAGGTGAAGCTGTGTGTCTGTTAGTAGCCTGCTTGATGACATTGGACAGGTAACGTCACTTACAGCAAGACGCAGAAGAGCTGCATGCGCTTTCTGCCCACTGACCAGTTGAGCGGATCATTTGCATCATTGGATGGCGTCGGCACCAAAAGGATATCCTTTGTGACGCCGACATGTCGCTCTGCGGCAGTCTGGTCGACGTCTACTAGGTGGATGGTGCCGGGGACATCGGTGGCGTTCACTGTGTTTGCCATGGCGTATATGTGTGATGAGATTCAGCCAACCGCAGCCTTCTTCCAGTCACAGTGCTGTGCAGAAAGGAAGCTTTCTAGAAGATGGCGTGGTTTGTTTGCTAAGCGTCTTTTTTTCAGGGTTGTGCTCGCATGCGAGCAAGCACAATAACATGCACCCCCACACACAGGGTTCTGGGTAATTGAGGGGTGGCTCTTGGCTATTGGCGCACTTTTGGACCAGGCTCTGGTGGAGTAGGCTGTACGCCAGCTTCGCGGATGATCGCGCAGTGCCCCATTCTTATGAAATCCGCCGTTGGATGCTGCCCTCGCCGTTGGCTATTTGCCCCTGGTGCGATATTCTCTGCCTATAATTTGCAAAGGCAAGAATCAAAGAGGCGTCGGAAAGTTTTGGAGGCTGCAGCCAATGCCACTAGCATAGCGTAGCCATTTTTTGAGGCACAAGCCGCGCGGCTTGGCTTAATAACCATCGGATAACCGCGATCGAGACCCCCCGAGAGGGGGCGCCACTGGCAATCTGCCCACTCAATCGCCAACTAGTGTCGACCAACAGCGTGCCCGTTATTAGTGTGTTGCGCATTGTGTAGTAAGTTGATTGCGGTGTTGCGAATGGGAAGAAGACGCAACAGCAAAGAGCATGGATACCAAGGGCTCTAAATTACCATGGCAGCTGGCGCAGTTGGCAAAGGTCCCGGCACCTGGCAGTTCCTCCTGTGCAGCTGGTCGGCAGCTGTCAGCTTGTATAGGGGACATGGCAATGCTTGGACGTTGCGCTTTGCCTCCAACATCATCATCCCCCTTGACATGACCGTTCATCCAATGAAACGAAACGGATTCTCCACGGCAAGGCTTTGTGCACAGCGAACCCCTATCATCCTATTTACTTACGCGTGTCTTATGCTACATAAAGTTGCTGAAGACCGACGCACCCTGGCTCGACGCGCCGCTTGGGCCGCACTTCGCAGCCGACCGACTGGGGTCTTTCTTTTTTTTCTTGCGGGCGAATTTATGCAGGGCATGTGCTCGCCCATGAAACCAGTGGGATAATAAACTTTTTCTGCGCCAAGGAGACCCCCCTTCTGGAGGCGGCCCCTGCTCTGGAGCTTGCTCGAATACGGCACCTGTTCCGCGGCACCGGCCGCTGAAGGAAGAAGCGCCCGCCGAGCCGTCTTGTAGAGTTGCATCATGCCACCCAGGGTGTCTTTGGCATGCTGATCGGGCTGTTCTGGGCTAAGATACCACCTAACGGACACTCAGCTTCTGCTCCCTGTCACGATGGGTAGGGAGGTCCCCGTTGGCCCCGACACTCGCTCCACCTGCCATAAAGCCAAGCATATCTGCCAACACAGTCCGTTCTGCAGCATTTAGCCTTTGTGCATTTCTCGTCAACTGGCCTCAACGATAGAAAAAATAACGGACGCATCGGCGGCAAGACGGATCGCGCGCCCCAGAATAAGAATCTCGGGAACGATCATGTATGAGGCTTAGGTTGACGCCGCCACACAATTTTATCTGCTACTAAAAATGACCGAATCACGACAGCCAGGCATCTTTGCCTGCATCTTTTGCGTCGTCATACCTACCACCGTTATTCTCAGCCTTCGTTTTTATGCGCGCCGTCTCAAGGGTCTCGCTTTCTATTACGATGATTACCTAGCGCTTCTCGCCTATGTTTGTTGTGCCAATGTGCGCTTTTGTTGTCCTTGGCTAACTGGCTGTGTAGCTGGCTTGTATAGCGTACGACGCTTCTGTATTTTTTCGTAAGCAACGATCGAATGCGACACACGGTATGTTGTGCTAACTAGCCGCAGTCATGGCCAATGGATTGGGCCTCCGATTAGCCGATGTCCCCGTATCGCTGGAAATGGCAAAATATTACCAAGCTTTAATCCAAGAAGTCGAAGAACATGCCTACACGGTCGCTATAGGCGCTTCACAGCTGTCGCTGCTGGTGCTCTTCTGGCGTCTCTTTTCGGATAGCATGGCCTCTTCACGAATAATAATCATGATATTGATAGTCTTGGTCACAGTATGGACCTTGGCTAGAGTACGTTGAGCCGGTCAAGTCCGATAAACACTGATTTGCTAACTGACAATAGCTCTTTATCGCCGTCTTCCAATGCTATCCTCCCGCATTCTTTTGGGATAAGACGCTAAACGGTGTCTGTCATGTTGACCCTGCCAAATTCTTCCTGTGGTCTGTCTCGACACATTTAGTCTTTGATGCCGCTTTGATGGCTCTCCCAGCCAGTAAGTATCTCGTCGCGGGTAAACTCGTTTCGTTGGCTAACATCACCCCAGGTCAAATTAGCCGACTTCGATTACCACTTGTCCAGAAGACAGCGATTACAGCCATGTTTATGTTTGGAATTTTGTAAGTCGATCCCTGTCTCTAGCCCATTACGCCGTGTCTAACTTTGCAGTGTCTGCCTCGCATCAATCATGATGATTGTCGAGTCTCTCAGATACGACGCCTTTGACGTAGAAGTCATGTGGAACTGCACACCAATTGTCGAGTGGTCAGCAGTAGAGATGCATCTCAGTGTCATTACTTGCTGCTTACCCATTCTTCGCCCTGTCCTTCATGCCTTTGGCGGGTGGTGGGCTCGAAACTTTTCCTCTGGTGACGAGAGTGGCGACTCGAGTAATAATAGTTCTGCGCTGAAGCCGCCTGCTGCGCGCAGGTTATGGCACGAAGGCGAATCAACACACGAATTAACGACGCTGGAAACACAGCTGGAACCGACTCACATATACGGCCAAGGCTCCCGAGCGGATGCCATCATCACAACACCACATTTATCACAAGACAAAATCGGCGAGATGCCAGAGGAGGCCGAAGCATCCCACAATGGGGGGATTACAGTTCGATATGAAGTCAAGTTAGAGGTGGAAACGATAAGCAAACCCCGCTAAAGAAGAAGGAGAAAATTTATGTATATATATGTATAATGTGGCAATGATAGACATCTAAGACAAGCCCAAGATTGGTTTGATCGCTTGCAAAGCTTGGAAGAGCTGATTATCGTGGTATCGGCGTGCAACAATCTGCAGGTTGATTGGAGCGCCGTCAAAGTCGCCCTTTTCCCAGAGCTGCCTTACACGTATGCATTCCTCACTCAATGGTTCTGTACGGTTATATTCCGGGGTTCCTTCTTTGCCTTCTGTGCGAATAGGTGTTGGGAACACTGCACCAGGGCAGTCGAGATAGTTCCAGAGAGCTGTGTAGTTCCAGTCCCAGGCTGTGTCGTGTTCGCAGGCGGGACCGACAAAGGCCGGCACAATAACAACGTCGGCATCTTGCGAGCTCCAGTACTTGGCAAACTCGCCCCAAAATGCATCTCTTTGGCGACGGTGGGCGTACATGGTATCAATAGTATGCTCCCCTTCCGGCACAGCGTCGGCACAGATCCATTCAGTCAGAGGATGCTCAGGCTCCCCCGTCTCTTGGAGACATTGCTTAACTCCAGCGATACCATTGCACCAGTAGATTTTGCGAATATTAGCAATAGCCTCTGCTGTCTTATGAGGCTGAAAGTCCACAACCTTGACCCCAGCCGCAAGTAACGTCTCTCGAGCCCAGTTGAGGGCTCGAGTTACTGGTGGTTGAGGCTGGATAGCACCATCTGTCATCATGAATCCAATCTTTAGTGGTTGTGGGCTAGTGGGAGTATTTAGGCCTGTCCACGGAATGGGAATCATGTTTGGATCTAGCAGCCACGGCTGGGACCGAATGACAATGGACATGAAGAGGTCCATGTCCCGGAGCGAGACGGCCATCGGGCCAGCAGCGCCGGGAATATTCAGCATACAGGGAATATCGGATTCGAGGTATCCGTAACTTGGGACATAGGTGGTCGTGGGCTTGAAGCCGTAGATGCCACAGAATGCAGCAGGACCGCGAATACTACCGCCAATATCTGTGCCAAGACCAAGCAGAGATCCTCGCAGGGCAATCAGCGCGGCTTCACCGCCCGAAGAGCCTCCCGCAGATAGGTTGTAGTTGTAAGGGTTCAGCGTTCGGCCATAGAAGGATGTTGTCTCCAGATGCATAATGGCCTGTGGCTGATTTGTCTTGCAGTAGAAGACGGCGCCGGCGTCACGCAGAATCTTGACAATCTGGCAATCCTCGTCATTCTTCTTGATCGTGTTGATGAAGCCAGTGCTGCTGTAATGCCCCTTCATGGGTGCATGGACTTTGATGCTCACTGGCACACCGTGCAGAGGACCGACAGTAACGCCAGTCTTGAGAAGATAGTCGTCAAGCTCCTTGGCCCGCGCGACAGCGTCGTCCATGAACCATTCTGTAAGGCAGCAGGTGAGCTGGTGCGCAATCACGGCGCGCTTGGAAAAGGCAATGGCCACTTCTACGGCAGAGTATGTCTTGTTGGCGATGGCCTGGGCGAGGGACGTTGCGTCGTGAGTTTCTGTGATTTCAAGTTCCCGGCTAGTCAAGAGGCCACAGGTACTGGGCACTTTGGTGACGTCTTTCCCGGCATTTTTAACAGCGTCTTCAGATAACCAGAGGGTTTCGGGAATAGAGTCGGATAACTCTTGCAGCACGGTGGCTCGCTTAGCCTCATATGCCTCAGTACCTGGAGGGCTGGGCTTGACGATGCGCACTGGTATCGAGGGCATCTTTTCTATGCTGTGGTTGGTTGTATTTGTAGAATTATAAAAAGGAGAAGGGTCAGTCAGGAGATTAAGTAGTTGTAAAAGAAAGAGATTATCAGAAGAGAGTCTTTATAGACCAATGTGCGCGTTATGGAGTTTATGAACACACTGCAACCTAACCTTGGCCGTGGCCACCACCCCGCTCATGTCTCTCGGGCGGGTTTCCGCAGATTTCCGAGACGGTTGCGCGGAGAAATGCCTGCCAACGCAAAATGTAGTATAAATGTATTTCAATGTACGGGTATCTTAGTAAGAAGTGATAGCTGAGACTATACTTTTGGAGCTCCTCATGTTCGGCCACCACAACCACCTCCTGCGGACTGAGGCCGCTGCCTGATCTCTATCATGCCAGTTTCGGTAGCTGCCGCACAGCTTGCAGCTCTATTCCATTCGGTTCACGACGATTGCTCGCGTTTTCTGCAACCGAAACACCTGATTCATAGTAACCTCGGATTTCGTTGTGTGGTCTAGGAAACCGTTCTGGATGGCGGGGCTGCGATGCAGCGGCTGCCTTTCTCGCGTAATGGCGAGGAGGCGCTTGTATCGCAGTAAGTGAATTTGTTGGGGGAACCTCCATGGGAGACGTGACGGCTGCGAGATCGCGGGCTCTGTCTTCCCTCATCTCCTCCTTGCGGTTCCGTCTGTAACTCCACCAGATACATATAGAGATGCAGAGAATGAGGACAAAGAGCACGGCGCCAAGACTTGCGCCGATAACAGATGGGCCTGCTGTTTCTCTGGGTGCTATGCTTCGTGCTTGCTTGATGACCTTGTTTCCACCCATGTGTCCTGTTTCACGCATTGCATCGCAATTCTCCACGGCCTTCCACAGACCGGTAGCTGTGACAATGGATTTGGTTAGCTTGTGCGCATGGCTGTAGCAAATAGTCACTCACGGGAGCCGGGTTCGCACGGGCAGGTGTAGATGTCTGCATTGGATTGCACCTTTGCAGCAATACTGGAAATTCGGCAGCATGCTGTACGTATTCCGGTGCCACAGTCAATCTCGTTGTACTGTTTGCGCGTCATGTAGTCGAGCACGCAGGCCGCCTCGCAGTCACTTAGACCAATGGACCAGTGCCGCAGAACCATCTCTGTCGCTTTTTGGGACTGCCTGTATCCCTCGGGTGTCATTTCGAGGGTTTTAACATGGAATATACTTTCATTTGATTGGAAGGATGCCTAGCAGCCAGAAGGATGACTCCATTGCAGACGCCTTGCGCGGCCACACGTGATGTACAGCCTGATTTGCTTTCTACCGAAGAGGCGGGCCCGTATTGCCTTGGCTAATACTCTTGTTAAAACTGTTCACCGTATCATAGCCTGACCTTGGCTGTCTTTTTATTAATCATGACTGCGCTTCCTTTGGTGTGCAGAAGCCCTGCAGATTTTGTCGTCTGATGTGGGTTTTGCTGCTGGCAGTCATGTCGCGGGGGATCGGCCAGCTGGCAAACGGTGGCCAAGTCGGGCGAATCACAAGCAAGGATCTGCGAGACATATAATATAGGATAAACGTTTAATAGATATTCAATTTCTTGACTAGTAATTTTGTGCAACCTAGATTGTTTGCAAACGAAACCAATCGAAACATGCGTGGTCGTAACGTCATAAAGTTCAAGCCTGGAGGGACTCCATATTATTGGTTGCCTCTCCTGTACATCTCTGCAAGCGGTGTAGATTACGCCTCCCTGTTCTTCAGCGTCAGATACAAAGGACCCTTTTCCCACAGAACAAAGCACCGTTGTGAGTCGTGCCAACGTTCTTGGTTGGGGGACAAATCGTAGTCGAAGCGGAACAAAAGGCGACTGGCCATGAGACGCATCTCCGCATTGGCGAGGTTCTTGCCGATGCAGTCACGGGCACCGAAACTGAAGGGTTTGACGACATCCCTACGGTCATCCTTGTATTTGGCTTCGTACAGCGGGTGCGAAGCAGCTAGCCATCGCTGGGGGCGGAAGTCGTCGGCATCTTGGAAATGGCTAGGGTTGCGATATGTGGCCCACTGGTAAACGGAGAGTCGGACCTATAGAGGACAAAACCCCGTTAGTCATCTGTAACACAGAATAGTCATACATGTTGCTACTTACGTCTTTGGGCATGTATTCACCGTCCACTTCGGCGCCAGGAGACAGTCGGCTGGGGGTTTCAGGAACAGGCGGGTACACACGGAGAATCTCCTGGAGACATGCTTGCAAGTATTCCAATTTGGCCGTGCTCTGCATGGTAATCTCGCTCTCCGATGTAAAGGATGTTCTAATCTCGTTGACGAGCTTGTCATGCGTGTCGGGATACTGCTTCAGGTAAAACATGAGGCCGGAGAGCGCAGTGGCGGTAGTTTCGCTGCCAGCAATGACAACGGTGGGGGTCGAGTAGCGGATTTCGTCCTCAGTCATACCGGTCTTGCCATCACGGGTCTTGCGCATCATGTAGGACAAAAAGTCACGGCGGCCTTTGCCTCCATCTTCACCCTTTTCCATGCGAGCGGTAACCTTGCTGCCGGCATTGTTGCGCAAGATTGTGAGGGCGCCAACAGGAGATATCGAAGCGGGCAGCATCTCGATGAGTCGGAAGAGAATGGGATAACTGTAGAGGAAGCGGCGTTGCGATGCAGAACGGATGCCCTTGAAGATGGACAAGACCCAAGGGTGGTAGCCGTTGCTTGCGAGACTGTCAAAGGGATCGGAAAAGGCAAGGTCGCCAATGATGTCAAACGTAGTAAAGTTGAACCAAGAGACCATGTTGATTTCTTTGCCGACACGCTCCGTCAGACGTGAAATGAGTAGATCCAGGTAATCGACGACGACGGACTCCTGCTCAATGAGCGCGGCATCGCTAAAGGCGTGGGCAAGCTGGCGGCGCATGCGACGATGGGCATCCTTGGGGGCGAGAATCAGGGTCTGGTCGGCACCGGGCGTGGGAACAACAGATTTACGAAACTCTTCTTTGCCGGCGTGGTGAGCGTAGATGTCTTTCCAGCCAATGGAGCCGTCGATGGAGAGGTGGTTGGGGCCGATGCGGACAATTGGACCATACTTTACATGCTGGCGAGCAACCCTTCGAACACCGTCGCCAACAACATGGTTGTGGTAGAGATGCGGTAAGTACCAGGCAGCTTGCAACTTGGGTCCGGGGTACTTGGAGAGAGGATGGAACCAGATTCGATAAACCACAAGACCGGCGGCGTATGCGACAACCTGCAAAGCATTGGCAGGGGTTAGCGAGTGGCGGGCGAATGGGGAGCGCCCCAAAAGTAATCAGTCAGTACGTACGGCTCCAGCAGCGGCGACGACGATGCGAGCCTCGCCAACCTCATGCACGAGGTCCGATATATAATGTAGCAACTGCATACTGTGTTGAGCAATGAGCAGGGAACACACAGACAGCGAGTGTAGTTGGAAACTGGGATGTGTTTCTTATAAGGGTAAAAAAAATAGATTAGTGGTCGGCAAGCTATACCAGCTGAGAAGGTAGCATTGAGAGTCGGGGTGATAATTCCACCGGGGATGGATGGCAGCTAGGGGATCTTTTTATGGAGAGCAAAACAGTAGGGCCTGTTTTATCGTCATACGCCACGGAATCCTTTGAATATCATTTCATGCAAGCAAAAAAAAAACAGGCTCCTGGCTCAAATGACGGGCAGAGGGCGTCTGAGGATCCGGGCGTGCCACAGTAGCCTCGTCACTAAACGAACGAGAGAAAGCTTAAAGGAGGCTTTTGGGCATCCGTGGCGAATCCGCGGGTATGCCATGTCAAGTCGGCGTGCAACCCAAAGGAGGTTCATTCTGCGCGTAAACCCCCATTTGTCTTCGGCGCCGGGTTTTTGGTAGAAGCCCGTATCTTGAGTTGGAAGTAAGCCCCCGGAGACAATTGGGGCCGCCCTTTCGTTTGGTGCGGCACACAAGATGGACTTTGTGGAGGCTGAGGCTGAATCGTATCGCTGGGCTTGGGTGCAGATGACTACCGAGAGATCAGCACAGTGGAGTTTGGGAGGCTCGGTTTTTGTCCCCGAGCAAGGAAGCTCTTCGTGGTGGTTGGAATGCACCACAGCCCGACTTGCCTGCACCACCCACGCCACGGAAGACAAGACAAGACGAACGGAGACAAGCCGGGCACTACGGACGTCCGAGGGACCGGTTTTCCCAGGAAACAACGATTCGTCTTGCGAGAGCGATGGGGTCGGTGCGGAGACCAGCACAGGCTAATTGGGTTACATGGATGACGTCTGAAACAGAGTCGCTATCGTTTACCACGAGTGCTGTACTGGAGTTCAGTGTGGGTATTGCGGTAAGCCAGCCACAAGATTTGGTCCGCGGGCGATGCATCGGCCGGTAATGGCCGGTTGGTGATGCCTTTTCGATGTCCGGCTCCGATGAAGCCGCAGCAATGACGATAGAAAACAATGTACGACCTTCCTAATTCCCTTGTTTCACGAGGACCGTACAGTAGTGTGCCCGCGGATCGGGTCAGCGTTTTGGTTAGAAACTCCGCGGAGTCGCAGATCGCTGGACGCTTGGGTTGTCCGTGGGAAGCCCGTCTTTTTAATTTAAACCAGTGACCAGTCACAAGTCCAGTTTGTGCTGCATGTACGCCTATGTTTGTGTAACGCGAAATTGTTTATTAAGAAAAACAGTAATAAGTTCAAGCAAGGTGTATCTCTGGTTGCATAGAGACAAGAGGGGATGGGTGCCCATGCAAAATCCCGGGCGGCTACGACTCAGGTTCACCACATGGTAAAGAGAAGCGAGAGAGCCAACACGCTGGCGCTCACAGCCCCAAGCTTCATGCTAGGCGCGCTGCTCTTATCCGAGTCCTTGTGCACCATGTAGATGGCATTCGCAACCGCAATAACCGGCGCATCATCGGAGACGTTGAGCGGTACGGTGGTGTAGACGGGGGGCTCGGTAGGCTGAACCAAGTAACCACCATCGCTAGTAAGAGTGGCTATAGTTTTGAAGCCCGCACTCTCATTAGCGTAGCTGCATTGGCCTGTAATCGCAGGAAAAGAACCCTTGGTGCCAATCGTCTTTTCACAGCCAAACAGCGCATGTGCCGCGTGGGTGTAGCCACTAACCTGGAGCATTAACAAACATATTGGTAAATTTTGATAAAAGAAAGAGGCACATACCTAGGGCAGCAAACAACCAGCGTTTCCTTGTCTTCGAGATGCTTTACAAAATCTCTGCCGTAAAAGTACCCTACATCTTCCGTTACGTTCTTGTCGCTTGCCGGGCTGGGCTGCAAAAAACCAGACACTGTTTTATTGGCAGCGTCGGCGACAGCAATAGTGCTCCATCCTGCCGGGCAGTTGATTGCAGGGGAATAATACGGCACAAAGGGACTCAGGTCGTCGGTGATGATTTTTGCATACGCTGCGCCGTTCGGAAAGCAAGCTGTGGCAGGCGAGGGATTGCAGTCCTGTCTGACAGGGAACGTCAACCCGTCCAAAGTAGATAAAACAAGTTGGTTTCCAATCGATTTGGAGGCGTCCGTACAGGTAGCTGGGGGAGTGAAGGTGGTAGTCAGTGCGCCGATGTTGGTTGCCGAGTAGCCTAGGACGGGACTGGAGGTAATCATGATGTACGACCAAGAGGAAAAGAGCAATGAGGTAGAAGTTGGAGAGGAGTAGTAGACTATAGATGGCTGAAAAGAGAGTTCTCAATGGGTCTTGCTGACACGACGGGGAAGCGCAGGTTCATAAACAAAGTCAAATAGTGGCCATTAAATCCCTTTCAACCAAGCAACACAAAAACAGGGGGGAAGCAAGCCAATAGCACCGTTGAACGAAGACGAGGCTGCGGTGGCTGATCTGATTTGCGCCTAGCGCTGCGCCTAGTGAGGTCATGGTGCGTTGTTCACCACCCAACACTGCGTCGCAGTAACCTAAACTGAGTCGTAGCATGAGCGTTAACGTGCGGAGTGAGCAGCCACAAATGGCTCGGCGCGTGCAGACCTTGGAAATTAGCGTTGTTGGATGACAACGCCCGACAACGGTGAGATGAGGAAAGCCACTTTTGTCAAGACAAGGCGTTTTGTATGCCCAAAGCTTGCAGCGCCTCGTCGCGCGCTGCCGTGGTTGTCGGTGAGCAGGATATCCTCTTTTAGGTCATGCGAGATGGAACTATATGAGCTTTGGTAAAGTGTACGGACCCAATGGCGCCGAAAGCAGGCAATATCTCCAACGTAGTCGCCGACTTATGAAATAGCATCGTAAGTTAAGCTGTGCTGTCAAGTGACTACCTAACTGAGAGTTTATGGGGAGCTGTTCAGCAGTAAAAGTTTGACTACTTGTTTCCTCTCTTTTCTACCAATCACACTGGACTTCATCCCAGAAACCCTGGGCGCAGTCGTACGTGCCACTGCCATCGCAGCCCCAGTGGTCTTCGACCCTAACCTCGCGGAAACACCTCTTTGCCTGTCCGCTGAAATACACGTGTGCGCGTTTGTTGCCCCAGTCAGCGCAGTATGACTCTATTCCAGTGGGATATACGTCAAGATTCATCTCTCCGTAGTGGTGGCAGCCTTCATTAAAGTTCATCCCACTGAACTGACAGCAGTCGGTATACCACGTATCTACCTGTGATGAACAGGATCCAGCAAAGCAGATGGTGTACGTTGTAAAGCGGTCCGCGCTGGTGAGCGCCAAGTAGGCCATCGCCCAGAGCTTTGATACGAGTTTGGCGTTCACCATTGTCAGTGCTTTCTGTAGGTTATGTTAGCTTTGTTTTGCCTTTTTTTTTTGGATTATACCAGTATAAGATGGATGTAGATGAGAAGGGATAAGACATACAAGTATTCTATGACGGTGTCTCAAACTTCGCCTTGGTAGTAGCTTATCAGGTAAAAGACACGTTCGTATACGCAGGCGATGGCACATTATATAGCCAAATTTAACAACAGAAAACCATTCTTTCTTGCGGCGGGTAACACCTCATGTCCGCTTCATTGAATATAATGCGCAGATGTACCATAAGAAACAGACAAACGCCGAGAACGTGAAAAAGTCAAGCCTTTCCATTGGATGAATTGGATGAATTTTGCCATTAGATATTGATTAACCCTGAGAATCTGTATAAGCCACTGCATTCTACTGCATAACTTTACCGGGAGAATCAGGTAAATATCGAGCACATGCATAAGTCACCACTTTCGATTGGGTGAGCATACCGCCAGAGAAGGACAAACACCGAACACACATAAGCCACTGGTTCAAGTAAAAAGATCCGACGGACCGCAGCCTCGTCCACTGCACTCAGCTCCCTCTCTACTTGGAAGGGTCACTAAAAAAGATGACCTGTATCGTAATATCGTCTCTGACATAGCGGCTCAGTGGCGCATACGTCGTCAACATGCCCTTGAACAGCTCACGGCGGTTACCGCCCAGCGCATTCTTCAGCAGACACACGGCGGCGCTGTCCATGTCTTCAATGGCAAAGTAGTCGGGGTTAACCTCGTGCTGGCCGGTGCCATCCTCGCCAATCCTCCATCCGCCTTTTGTGTCTACCACCGTCTCGGGCTTGCCTGCCTTCTTGGCCTTGATCCAGCGGGAGACGCACTCGACGGCGTGTTCGTTGGAAATGACATCCCACAGACCATCCGAAGCCATAATCACAAAATCCTCGTTACCAACCTGGCGAGTTGTAACTTCTGGCTCGGCCGTCATGTAGGGCGGCGACTTGTACGGTTTACGCATGCTGTAAGCGTAGTATGAGGCATGCGCCTCCTTGAGTTCCTCCTCTGTCCACTTCCAGCGGTTATCGCCAAAAGCACGCGTGATGGCAATACCCAGAAGACGGCCCGACTTGGGGTCGATGATTTCCTTTTCGCCGGGGTGTGCCTTGTCGAGCCTCTTTACTTCGTCTTCGTTGAAGCCAGTCTGGTCCTTGCTTAGGGCATGTGCGTCAAAGCTATCTTTATCGACCGACCATGATCCCAGTACCGCTCTGGAGTCACCAGATACTGCAGTACGAAGAGTCTTTGACGCAGCGTCATACATTGTGAGCAGGGCGCAGGAGCCAGCAACGGATGGAGCCAATTCAGCTACGATTTTGGCCAGAGCTTCGTCTCTACCGAGCTTCATAGCGTCCAGGGCACGATTGTTGATCTTCTCGTCGAGGGTATTGAAGGCGGTTTTGATGGCAGCATCCACAGCTTCGGGAGACGCCGAACCCACGCCGCTGAGTGCAGACGACACATAGGAAATGAGAGCCTTGCGCAAGACGGCAGACGTAGCCCAGCCACTGTATTCTGTTAGCTTTACATATTTCCATTACAGACAAAAAGTCCAACTCACGCATGACCGTCGTAGACGCCAGCAAACAAAGTAGAGGCGCCATTGACTCCCTGTGCCACCTGGAGATCCCACTCATCCTCCGTGCGGTTGTTGCTCTCCAGTCTAACCACATCGACTCTTCCATTGTTGCCGTCTGCTCCAGCGAAAGTGAATGAGTACACCTGTTCTCTCAGCTTCTCATTGGCCTCTTCCAACGTCAAAGCCTTGACAGGCGTTGAGGTGTCGATGCTATCAAGAGAAGCCGCCTGCTTGAGTGTTGGTACTGGCACCGGCTGGCTCTTCTGGTACGCAGTGAGCTGCGATACAGAAAAGTATCCGAGGCCACCTGCAGCAAGAACACCGGCCAAAAGAAGCGGTTTTGAGGGCGGCGGAGGCGGCAATGAAGAATAGGCACGGGTTGACGCCGTGCGGGGGAGAGCGCGAGCTGCTCGATGCAATCTAAACATGCTGGGCGGTGCGGTACAATAATGGAAGACTTAAAAAATGCAGCAGAATACAAAATTCACAGAGAATGGGGACTGATGCAATTTAAAAAGAAACGGCAGAAAATGCAAATGCAAATGATAACGGTGCAGTGCAGTGCAGCGGACAGACAAAACAGGCACCAAGGGCGCGGATGCGGGCACTGAGATCCGTGAATGTCATTTCGGTGGAGGCTGTGCTGGCGGCTTACGCTGAGCCGCCCGCCACCAGAACCACACTTCAGTGGGTTTGGGCTGCTGTAAGTCGCATGTCCAGCTTCCCAATCGGGTGATTCGTTGCCGAACGGCGGAAGACTTGAAATGAATCACGAGGCCTTTTTGCAGTCATTTTTTATATATTTGCAATAACAGTAATTGAATGCAGATAAGCTAATTGAAAGTAAATAAAGTAGTTGAATTTTGAGCCCAAGATGCATTGGAAATATATAGGGCAGCCCAATTGCTCTAGACCCGCGTCGTCAAATACACTCTTACAAAGTAAAACAAAAGCACCCAGTAAACGCCAATATATGTGCACCAGAAATGCAAATCCCTCCCTTTTGCCGCTGTCCTTTATGCTCTTTTTACTCTTCATCCTCCCATTCCTCATCTTCTTCTTCCTCATCCTCCTTCTTGCGGCTAGCAGCCACGTGGTTGTAGTCCTCGTAGTCGCTGTAGTCCTCCATATCTTCATCGTCATCGTCCTCCTCGTCCTCGCCAGCCTTGCCGCGGCCCTTGCGAGCCTCCTTCTCGGCCTTCTTCCTCTCCACATTGGCCTTTTGCTCTCTCTTGCGGGCATCCTTTTCTTGGCGGCGCTGCTGCCAGCGCTTCTCGAGCTCCTTGACCTCGGCGTTGGTCTTCTTGACGTACTCGTGCCACATAATCTTGCCGCCGCACATGCCCTCTTCGACCTTTGTTAGACGCAGGCGCATACGAGGACCCAACTCAACGAGCTTGACAGCACGGCGCTCCACATTCTCCTCTGTGGTGGCTTCTTCGGGGCCGGCAGACGCGGCATTGAGCTCTGCAGCAAGACGAGCCTTGGTCGACATGACTTTGCGGGGAGCGTTATCCACGACCTCGACTTCAGCATCCGTGTCGGCTTCACTGCCGCTGGTAGCATCCGTCATGTAGCCGTCGCCTCCTTCGCCGCCAATCATGTAATCAGAGATATCTTGCAGCTTGCCCAGGTTGGGCATCTGGCCGTGGCGGCTCGTCTTGGTGGTGACCAGCTTCTCGGCGGCATTGATGCGGCGCAGCTGCTTGGAGACACCGGCGAGCTTGGTTGTGATGGCGTAGTGGCGGAAGTTGAGGATAAACGTGCCGTCCTCCTCTTGTTCGCGGTTAATGAGGACGACGCGGCGAATCGACTTGAGCGGGGTGGCTTGTGGGTTAATGGGGGGGAAGAGGGATCGGAAGACGGTGGTTGCGAGGGACTCGAGGTGCTTGGGGACGGCCGAGTTGCTGTCGGCGTCGGGGGAAGACATGTTGTTCATGACAAGCTGCCAAAAACTGTTAGTCTTTTCTTTCTTAGATGTGGCTATTGACTAGCAAGCTACTCACCAACGGAGCTGTCAGAAACTCCTTGCCCATGCCCTTGGGGTGCTTCTGCACTCGCTGCACATCCTTGCAGAGCGAGTACTTGTCGACACGGAAGTGCATGGTAGGGCCTCTAGGCGTCAAGGCCAATCGCATGTTTGTGTTGCCGCTCTCGGATCGGGAAAAGAGGACGAGATGGGTGACGCCGAGAGGACCACACATGACGACGTAGTCTCGCAGACGGTTTGCGCGGCGCTCGCGAAGACGACTGGCCGTTCCGGGCTCCATGACT
Source organism: [Torrubiella] hemipterigena (assembly GCA_000825705.1). Classification (NCBI taxonomy): domain Eukaryota; kingdom Fungi; phylum Ascomycota; class Sordariomycetes; order Hypocreales; family Clavicipitaceae; species [Torrubiella] hemipterigena. Next base: position 280,852 of record CDHN01000005.1, read on the forward strand.
CTTCGCACATCGGTAGCAAGCTGGCTGATGCTGGAACCAACCTCACCAGCGCCAATGCGAATAACCATGCTCTTGGGATCCTTTGCGGACGCATGAGCTGGGGCATTGGGCTCCGGGTTGTTGGCACCCATGTGGGTTCTCTTCTTCATTCTTCTTCTGGCCATTGTGACGGGGTGTGTAGAAATTCAATTGCAATTGCAGAGGTTGTTTTGTAGGAGTGGTGATGTTCGAAGCCGGGCCTCTCTACTTTTCATTATACGCTTCAAAGGCGGTCGGCAGAAAAAAAAGTTTTGGCGGGCAGCAGCCGATAAGAGCGAGCTGCACGTGCGATAAGCTGAATTTCCAGCGCAGCTTGCAGCGACTGTTGCGGCACTGACCCCACTAAAAGTTTTGTCGCAGCTTTTTTCTGCCGCCTCAAGCTTTTGACGACGAATCTTTGACCGGTTTCTCAATTGCAAACAACAGGAATTGCTGCTGCCCAACATGGGAGAAATCAAACGCCGCAAGGTTGCTCACGAAGAGCAGCCTAAGAAAAAGCCACACCACACAGAAAAAGAAGATTCGCCCGTCTCGGAGCCCGAATCCTCCAAAGAGGAAGAAGACAAGCCTGCTGAAGAAGCTGAAGAAGAAACACCAAAGACATTCAAAGAGCTGGTGTGTAGCCCTGCCCCCCAAAAGAAAATATATCAAAAATACACAAGCTAACATTCTATTTCTAGGGAATCGTTGACGCCCTCTGCGAAGCATGCGAAGCCCTCAACTATAAAAGCCCGACCGCCATCCAGGCCAAGTCCATCCCTGTCGCCCTCCAGAACCGCGACATCATTGGTCTTGCCGAGACCGGTAGTGGTAAAACAGCCGCCTTTGCCCTGCCCATGCTGCAAGCTCTTCTCGACAAGCCCCAACCTCTTTTTGGCCTCGTCCTCGCTCCCACGCGTGAACTGGCTGCCCAGATCGGCCAGTCCTTCGAGGCCCTCGGTGCCATGATCTCACTGCGCTGCGCCGTCATTGTCGGTGGTCTCGACATGGTCCCCCAGTCCATTGCTCTCGGAAAGAAGCCTCACGTCATTGTCGCCACGCCAGGCCGTCTCGTCGACCATCTCGAAAAGACAAAGGGCTTCTCGCTGCGCACGCTCAAGTTCCTCGTCATGGACGAAGCCGATCGTCTTCTCGACATGGACTTTGGCCCGAGCATCGACAAGATCCTCAAGTTTGTGCCGCGCGAGCGCCGAACGTTCCTCTTCTCCGCCACCATGAGCTCCAAGGTCGAGTCTCTGCAGCGCGCATCCCTCCGCGACCCCGTCCGCGTCAGCATCTCTTCCAACAAATACCAGACCGTCTCGACCCTCCTCCAGCACTACATGTTCATCCCCCATGTGAAAAAGGACACCTACCTCATCTACCTTGTCAACGAATTCGCAGGCAAGTCTTGCATCATCTTTAGCCGCACCGTCATCGAGGCGCAACGAGTCGCCATTCTCCTCCGCACGCTGGGCTTCGGCGCCATCCCCCTCCACGGACAGCTCTCGCAAACTGCCCGTTTGGGCGCACTAAATAAGTTCCGCGCGGGTACTCGCGATATCCTGGTAGCTACGGATGTTGCTGCTCGTGGTCTGGATATCCCCAAGGTCGATGTGGTCCTCAACTACGATCTGCCCCAGGATTCCAAAACATATATTCACAGAGTCGGCCGTACCGCCAGAGCTGGTAAATCTGGTGTGGCCATCAGCATGGTTACGCAGTACGATATCGAACTCTACAAGCGTATAGAGGCTGCCCTGGGCAAGGAGCTCGTCGAGTACCCTGCCGAGAAGGAGGAAGTCATGGCTTTCCAGGCCCGCGTTGAAGAGGCACAGCGTCATACTAGAGTAGAACTCAAGGCCGCCTTGGAGGGTGGAAAGGGCAACTTCAAGAACAGACGTAGAGAAAAGAGAGGTCGCGACGAAATGGACAGAGAGGATGGTTAGATGTCCGTCTACCACTGATCCAATTGTATAAAAACAAAACGTATGATGTATACACAAGAACAAATAATCAAAAAGAAATTTCAAAACAACCTGTCTCTAAACGGCAAAATAACTCTCGCCTATTTTTTTCCTAAATCAATGCAACCAATCCGTGCGCCAGTTTCGCTGTAATTGTACAAAAAATCCACATCTCTAGAAACACAATCCAAGCATACCAGAAATGGCACCATGTAGGTCTATTCCTCCTCCTCCTCCTCTTCCTCTTCTTCCTCTCCGCCTTCTGCATCAACCATCTCGGTGTCTTCTTCTCCCCCCTCTTCCTCTTCCTCTTCGTCGCCCTCCTCAGCTTCTTCCTCATCTCCCTCATCGGCTTCTTCACCATCCTCATCTCCCTCCACTTCGTCGCCTTCTTCATCTTCCTCCTCATCTCCCTCATCGGCTTCTTCTTCACCATCACCTTCTTCTTCTTCCTCTTCTTCCTCCTCACCATCACCCTCGTCTTCCTCTTCACCTTCTTCATCACCCTCTTCGCCTTCTTCTTCATCACCCTCTTCGCCTTCTTCTTCGTCACCCTCTTCTTCTTCTCCTTCTTCTCCTTCTTCTCCCCCCTCTCCTTCGTCCCCTTCTTCCACCTCTTCGCCTTCTTCACCTTCTTCATCTAGTTCGCCTTCTACCTCTTCGCCTTCTTCGTCGCCCATCTCCTCGTCACCTTCTTCACCGATTTCATCTCCACCTTCAAGGTCTTCATCATTTTCAAGAGCTGTTTCGCCGTCATCTTCAGCCTCTTCTCCTTCATCCTCACTATCTGCATCTTCGCCGCTTTCGTTTCCACCCTCCCCAATATTCGGAACGACCAAACCCTCAGGCATCTCTTCATCATAGCCTTCGGGTACATCGCTTAGGTCGCTGTCGTCTGAATCCAAGAGAGCAGTAGCATCGGCATCCTGCATCGAGGCGTCGAAAGACTCACCAGCCTCCCGTCTGACTTGAGCATCAGGGCTTTCATCATCGCTGCCCGAATCGCTATGGGCTCGGTTCGGCGTCTGACTTCCTCGCTTGCCGCTGGACATGCTGCCTTTACGACTCTTTGTAGTAGCAGACTTGGGTGGCTCTGTTGCTCTAACAACCGCTTGCTCGGCTTTGCGTAACACATCTGGTCTTCGCACACCGAGGCGTCTCGCAATCTTGGTAATGTCCGTCTTCTCTGTGTCCATTGGAGTTGCAGTACCTCCAGCGCTATCATTGGCAGCCTCCGCATTCAAAAGGTTGTCAACTGCCGCAGGCTTTGGTTCAGCACCAGCAACATCTTCCACGCGGGCAGCAAGCTCCTTGGCTTGGTTGCGTTGCTCGAGAATTTTGGCAGGGCTCTCACCAGGAAGACTATCGCCAATCTCCAGATAGATTCGTGAATAACAGTCATTGATCAAGTCGTCAATCGGAGCGGCCTTCATCAAATTGCCGTTGAGCTTTTTGAATTCGACAGCCTCCTTCATACATGCGAAGGCGGCAATGTTCGCTTCATCTCCACCGGCCCATTGGGTAATGCGTTCGCTGACAATTTCGAACTCTTCAATAGAGAGTGCCTTGAAGGCGTCGTCGACAACAGGCTCAATCTTGTGCGCCTTGCGCAGCATATCGAGATACGCGACGGATGAGTATTGCCACAAGTCATTAAAATGGTAAAAGTCAGCGCCTCGTTTTCGAAGTCGTCTAAGGAGCAGTTCAAGATCGATGTGGTTACTCAAAATAACGAGAATTTTCGTGACAAAGCGCACATATTGCTCTGTGAACACATAGTGTCGTCCGGGCCGTTCTGCCTCGCACTTCCAAACATTCATCACCATCGTCTTGGTGAACATGTTTTCTCGTAGGATAGCAAAGGCCGCCTTTGCTTCGACAACGCCGTTGCTGTTCTCAGTAGAAGCACCGTCATCGAACAAGATTTTAGCGTGTCGCATTACTATGCGGTGCTGCCAGTTGGACTTGTCTTTGTCGCTGAGCTTTGTCAGATTTCGGATAATGTACTCCTCCCAGTCCTCTGGTTCAGAGAAGGAGGCATACACATCGTCGTCGTTGACTCTTACACCCAGTGGCATCTTGGCAAGGATATCGGCTGCTTCCCTGGCAGGGAGCTTCTTGGATATAACAAGTTTGTGCAAAACGGAGACAATTTTATAGTGAGGCTCCAGGATCAAATCGCGGTCGCGAGACTTGCGCCGGGGGTGTGAAACCTCGATTGCCTTCTTGAGCGACTCCAAAACCATCTCTTTGGTGATTCTAGAGGTCTTATCTCGGTCATCGAGCTGGTCTTCGGGTGTTTCATACATCTTCCACAAGCACTTGCTCAACATGTAATGATTTTTCCAGTTACCAGGCTTGCGCTCAATGGCGAGCTTGAAGAGCTTGGCGGCGAACTTCCAAATCTTGTATCCCGTCATCTGATCGTGAGTAATCTTCTTGAAGGTGTTGTTACCCATATTCTCGATGAAAAATCGCTCTTGGTCAGTGTGGATAAAAGGTTCCATGGCAAATGGCTCTCTGCTAGATGAGTAGAGTCGCAATCCAAACTTGTAGTACAAGTCGTGCAAGGCCTCAACATCCTTGCTTTCAATCTCAGCATTGCGAGAGTTTGACAAAGCCAATGTGTAGCAGTGAATTGCATTACGCTGGAATTTGACTAGTTCGGCTCTGTCTTTGTTCATTTTTTCAGCCGACCAGAGAACTGCTTCATCAAGTTCGTAGTCAAAACACTCGGCCAGACGGAACCAAGCATCCCATCGGTCTGCAGTGAATTGAAGCTGCAGCCGAAGGAAGGTTGATCCAATACGCAAGTCATCTGTTGCACCCGGTGTTTGTCTTCGATTCAGATCAACACCCTTAAACTTAGTAAGAGCCAACATGCCCAGCAAGAAGAACCACCCATGTTCAGCAAGATCAGCTTCGGGGAGCTTTATCGATACTGAGTCAATGGAAACACTACCGGTAAGCGCCCGGTATAGTCGCAACGGATGAATAGGCTTCTTCAGCAACTCCGTAAAGTTACGCATGTTGTGGATCATTTGTGGTGTCGACTTCGTTTGTCCAATAGTCTGCTGCATGTGATCGATAGTGGTCTTGAGATCCGACTTCAACAAATCTTTAATGGGCATTCGGTTGGCAAGCACTATAACCTTTTCAACGAGCTGCATAGCCTGACGCTTCTCCAGCTTCTCTGTAGTACAACCATGATCCGCAACTTCCCAGAGACCAACTCCAAGTTTCAACCCGTAAAGGTCATAAAGAACCTGGCCAATATAATCTTCCCAGTTTTCAACATTCTTAACCTTGAGAAGCTCCATTCGCATGACTTTCAGAAACACTTTGTTTGATGCTTTGCAGAACTTTCTTATTCCAATACACAGATGAACAGCCGCCAAAAAGTTGATTAGGTCTGGTTCCGCGTTCAAAGTCGATTCGCTCATTGGCAGTGCTGCTTTGAAAACGGTATAGAGCAAGCACCAGTTGCGAACCTGGATATCGCGGAGCTTGGAAAGCTGCGACTGAAAGGTTGAGTTGCTTGTTGGTATGTTCAATAATCCAACCTTGATCTCATCTTCCAACATTGATACATTGTGCACCAGAGTGGCAATTCTGACGAGGGCAGAGACAGTATGCTTGATTTCGTCTTCACCAATGATGTCAAAAGCGGTGGCATCATTAACGGCCATAGACAGCGCTTGGACAATCAAGTCATCCAACGCTTTCAAAGTTCGCATAAAGAGGTACTTGCGTGATTGATCCTGCATACCTGCATAGGATGAACCTTCGAGGTCATTGATGACCATCTCAATGGCTTTCAATAGGCACGCAAAACGCTTTGTTGGATAGCTGATGGCTTCATAAGCGTCACCAAGACGAGACCAGAGAAACAAGCGCAGCTCTGTGCTGCTGTTCTCAAGAAATTTCCAGAGATCTTGCATTCCTTGACTGGCGCATTCAGATATAGGCTTGCCTTCATCTTGAGTAGGGGCCTCATCAGCGTCCTTGTTGGCAGCGCCATTGCTTTCTTTCTCGGTGGTGGGCTCATCCTCCTTACTTGACACTTGTTCGGTTTCTTTCTTGGACTGTTCATCTCCGTTCTCTGCGGCTGGTTTCTCAATGGATGCATGCACGGACGAGGGATTCAATACCGGCTCCAATGTGTCAATAACCTGAACAGGGTCTTTCATATCTTCTTGGAACAGACTCAAGAAAAAGTCCATGGTTGTAAGCTTGGATATTTCTCTATCGGCTGCGGCAGGAGAGATGGTGTCCATGGCAACATTATTAGGGAGTAATATTGTGTCAACATCGGATTCTGTTAAAAAGTCTCGTAAGGAAGTCCACATGAGCAAAATATGCTCTCTGACTGGATCTTCTGTCAGGGATGATATAATGACAGATGCCCACAGGAAGCGAACAGAAAGAGGATCATCCGCCGGTTGGTCAAGTCGAACGATGAATGATGAGGCAAGGCTTAGCCAGCGGTCCAGGCGATACTTGGTTTTCAACTTCGTCGCATAATCAACGACGCTGGTGGGGTTCGTTATTCGCTCGTAAATATCAAGGTGCAGCTCAAAAATCATGGGTAGGATGGTTTGGAGTCCATGCGAGGATTCTAAAGGTCCCTGCAGCTCGCGTTCTATACGATCATAGAGGATAGCGTCAAAGGTGTTAAGCATTTGAACAACAGCTTCTTTCAAACCCACAGACCACTTTCGCTCTGCGTATATCAGGCTCATGGCGCCGATCCACTCATACGCAATATCGGCAGCAGTAAGGGAGTCCTCTCTCTCTTGGACTAACTCAGCAAAACGTCGAAGGCCTCGGCTCTCTTTGAAAGGTTTGCTGGGTGTCTGGTCTTGGGAGGAAGATTTGGTGTGTTCCAGAAATGACGAAAGACTTAGGACAGGAGCTTCCGCATTGCTCAGAAGTACTTTGGCGACATCGACATTAAAGTCTGTGAAGACGCTTCGCAAGTCTTGGGCCACCTGCCGCGAAGGGTTCACTGGCCGATCCTCAGCACTGCAGTTGTCAAGAGATTCCTGAATAGACTGTAGAGCAATCTCATCCTGAATGCCTAGACTTTCAAAGATGGTCTTGGTTTGGTTAAACAGATTAATATCAGATTCCTGGAATGGCTGTAGCTGGTTTGAAATTAGCAGAGCTGGGTCTGCAGGCTCATCTGCGCTCGTCATGTCTGTTCGGCGGCGGACACGCTTGCTTCGTTTCTCAGTGACTTCTTCTTCACCACCTTCGTTTATACCTGCCACAGACTGTGATCGCTTGCGAGACGGGACAGAACCTGCGCGTTCCTTTTGTGAGTCATCATCGCCAGCTTTCAAATCGTCGTCAGATGCATTCGATGCCTTTCGTTTAGCGTTGTCGGAATCTTCTTCAGCGCTCGGCTTTTCCCCCGAAGTGGAATTGCCGTCCTTTTCTTCAACGAGAATATCGTCTTCAGATGACTGATCCTGCTCCTCAGAAACATCATCCAATATTTTGCGACAAGACTGGATCGCTGCTTTGGTATCTTCCACATGCTTCATGAGCTGGGTCGCCAGCATAGACCATGAAGTGATGCTCTCTGGCTCGTTCTCTTCTGTCTCTTCCTTGTCTTCTCCTTCTTCTTTCATTTCAACGTCGACAACTTGGATGGGACTTGATGGAGGCGGGGTGAGTGTTGATGTTGGGTCAGGTAGGTATGGGAGAGGGTCGATAAGGCGTTTGAGGAGAGTAGGCATGTTCTTCACCACCCATGGTTTCATACTAGGATGCGAAAGAGACATTTTATCGTCGAGAACGTGAAGATGTTCCTTAAGCTGCTCGCCCGCCCACCCCTCGGCGAGGGATGGAGGATCAACGTCGTCCACTGTCGGATCGTCATCGAGTTCAATCGCCGATTCTAAACAATATCGCTTTATTCTTCCGCTGTTCATAGAAGCTGCAAATCTGGCTAATCTTCGCCACAGCTCAGGATCAGACGGGTCTTGGTCGAGCGCCCGCAGCCAGTTGTCTAGCACTTCCTGGCTGTCCTTGTTGTACGCGATTCTGCCTGACTGGTTCTCTGTCGCTTCATCTTTGCCGCGTGCATCTTTGAGTTTGTCCAGAAAGAACTGGCCGTAATTCTTATACGACAAATAGAATGCCTGTGATAAACTGGCGACAACACCGTCTGCGCCTCCGGCTTCTGCATCAAGAGCAGCTGGCATTACCTCGGCTGCTACAGTGCCGGTTTGGTCTGTCATTTGCATCTCATTTCGTTCGTAATCGGTCTTCGCTTCTCGGTATTTGAAGATTTCGGAATCAAAGAGTTCACTATAAGCTTCTTCAGCCTGCGCCCTTGATTGGGCACCCTGGGCGTGCAGGCGCAACGCCTTCTGAAACTGCTTGAGAGCCTCGTCTACCTATAGATTGCGTTAGATATTGAACGATAGAAATGATGATGCAGCGCATGAACCGTACATGAAGCTCCTTGGTGGTGTCGAGTTGGTCTTCGGCATTGTCCTCGGGCTCGAGGTTGATGGCCTGGAAAGACGGCTATTGCGAGATGGGTTAGCAGGTTGAGATTGTGCAATGGCTGTGATTAGGTATACCATGATGGATGCCAATAAACTGATATTCCCTCACACCTCATTCGGCCATGGAATTAGCCGTTGAATCGATGTAATGGGTGAGAATGGCGGGTTTTGCAGGAGCCAGGAGTCTTGCGTCGCTAGCAACTTAATTGAAATCGCGTCTCCATCACGCGCTTGTCCGCTAAAGTAGTAGCAGCTGTCGTGGCGTCAGTCCCCTACTCTGGCAGCCACATGTGGCGCGCCAATAGCAACGAGCCACCTTTCGCTTGCTTGCAGTGCCCACTTTGATTGCGCCCGCCAAAGTGGCCCCGAACCTCAAGCCAACCCAATTTCATCTTCAACGGTCTGCCCACCTAAACTTAGCAACTGCATTGCAGACCCGCGAAAGTCATCCTTAGCTTTTATCTAATCCACCAAGTTGGAATCACCCGATATTCATTAGACGACTAGCTCCAGAGCGGAATCCCTTCTTCGAACGACCCAAGAAAGCTCCAGCATCCCCCGCCAGGGGCATATCGTCACAATGCCCTCTCCGGCGGTGCCTGAGTAAGGGGATCATCCCAACAAGACAATACCGATCGCATAAAGCTAACAAACCATAGAATCGTCGAGGAAGCGCTCCACGAAGCGATTGACGCCCGAACAGAGTCGCTCGTCGGTTTACGCGAGCTTGGTCCTCCCGATCTTGTTCACCTGGTCAAGCAAAACGTTCGCAACCCTGGAAAACAGGTAACTATAGCTATAAATGCTGCATCATATCAACTAAGCTAATACAATAGTATTAGACTGGAATTTACCACCATGTCACAGGTGTAGATGCCTCCTCTTCTGCCAGCCTGGCTGCGTACATCAACACTTTGACATACAAGGAGCACGGTCCGAGCGCAACGACGAAGATTGTCGAGGGCCTCTACTGGTAGGTCTACCGAAAACCTAAGATTTTATTACAATACTAATCATTGTTACATATAGCTGCTACAATGCATTCTCTAGACTCGACATGAGAGTGCATGTTTCCATCCCCGGTACAGTCGAAGCCTACTGCGTGGACGAGCGAGGCGAGAAGCGAGAAGCCCACGACGACCTGTGGCTAGAAACATATCTTTGCAGCGTTCTTAGAGCATACTCTTATGCAGATGACGGAAGTGGTGACACGATCCGAAAGATTATGGGCGTTCGTCGTTTCAACCCCGTCACCAGCACCGAAACCGAGCACCGCTTCCTTCACGCTGCTGAGCAACTTTTCTTCCGAGGTTGGCAGCTCGGTTCAAGCTCTACAGTACAGGTTCCTACCAATGTATCGAACCATCTTACTGAGGGCTTATTAAAGTACCTCGAAACGACCGGCCGCTTTGTCTCTGGTATCAACTTGTTTGAGAAACTGCGCACCCAAAGCGTTGAAGTCTCTTCGCTACTGGCGAGAGTCATGTTTATGGGCAGTGAAGAGGTATCTGGAATCCGTGTACTTCATGAATCCTTACAGCAGGCCCCCATGGACTATGTCATGCTCGACGCCCAAGCCGAATTCCTACTCAAGAAAGCTCAGACCGCGCCAACACCCGATGCCCGCACCGAGCGTCTTCGCATGGCTCTGGGCTGCGCTGATCGCAGCACAATTGCTGCCCCAAGTGAATTCGGTACATGGGCTCGCTTGGCGCGCGTCTATGTTGCCATGGAAGATTGGGAAAATGCCCTGACCATCCTCAACTCTTGCCCAATGTTCACTTATCAGGACAAGGACGCCCCCCTGATGCCTGAACCAAAGGAAGTCAATCTCCCCATCTTGGCGGAAACTCGTCTTGACGAAATTGACAGCGAATCCGAGGGCCGTTTCTCCGAGCAGGTCGATGTTAGCCTCCTGAACCTCCGCGCTGCCTCGCATCGCGGTACTTTCAAGGAAGCCTACAGCATCCTGACCGAAATGACGGCCAAGATTGGTTGGGATCAGCTTTTGAAGATCCGCAGCAACGTCTTTGTCATGGAAGACGAGTATCGTACTGGTCCAAAGGCGGATGCTGCCCAGGGAGCTGCCAAGCGAACACCTAGCATGGATGGCCTCCGAGGCACCCCCGACCCCAGCAACAGAAATGGCGACGATGATGAAGACGAGGAGGATGATGAGAATGAGGATGGCGAATCAAAGGACAAGCAGCCCAACGGAGAAAGCAATGTCGAGAAGCCCAGCCAGACCATTGATCCTCAGGTTGTGAAGGCAGACAAAGAAGTAAGTGAAGATATTCATGTAGACGACACCCTTCTTAATTGCTAACGAATTACGTCCAGGGAAACGAAAACGAAGAACACCTCTACCGACTCAACACCAAGAGACTCTGTGAGCGCTGGCTAGACACACTATTCATGGTTCTGTACGATGATCTTCGAGTCTACACCATCTGGCGCACACAGATGGCACAGTTCCGCGCACAGGATATTCAGTACAAGAAGTCTGCTGAGGAGTGGGAAATCCTGGGCTCGCTGGCCGAGCGCTTGCAGCACTTTGACGAGGCTGTTGAGGCATACACCGCTTGCTTGACGCTGCGCTTTAGCCCGCGGGCTCTCGCTGGTGTTTTGCGCGTCTACGAAAAGACCAAGAACACCCGCGAGACGGTGGCTGCCATCATCCGTCTGGTTACCTGGCAGTACCGATGGTACAGCGAGTTCTCGCCGGAGCTGCTGCAGTCAATCCGCGCCTTGATTGAGGAAGAGGGTGCCGTCAAGGTCCGAAGCATAATACAGGCGACCAGCCTACCCCAGAACGTGCTGGATCTGACGCACCACTATGCTGCTCTTTGCGCGACCTTTCGCAGCAGCGGCACCGAGGGTTAGTGGTGATGGGGAGTGATGACGACCAAAAGTTGATATGGGTAGAGATAGAATTATAATACTATGGAAAAAACAGGAATAATCAAAGCTGTGATGTTTATGATGTACAGTCTATGTGAACTTGCTGAAACAATGGAATATTTCTTGAATATTTTGTCCTTCTCTTTTAACTTACAAGTGGTCATCCAGTTATTCATAGGCTGCGGTACTCGAGCGGCGGCGCTGCCGGCCCCGCACCTGTCCAGCGGCGTGGCGGGGCAGTACTTTTTTTCCCCGCCGCTACAAACGACGCCCCAAGCTTTGCAACCTTTCATCAACAGCTTGCTCGTTCCTGTCGCCGCAAATTTTAATACTGCAACAGTGTAGCAAAGGTGTTCCGACATAACTATTCAATAGACTCGCTGTAGCGAAAGACAAGTCGACCATGGCGACCGCTTCGGACAGCGCCGCCAGCGCGCCCAAGACTTCTCCCCCCGCCACCATTGTCTGTGTCGGCATGGCAGGTGTGTACATATGAGGCTGTAAAAAGTGATGACCATCCCTTTTGTTCTAACATATGTCATCTTCAGGCTCGGGAAAGACGACTTTTATGCAGCGAATCAACGCCCATCTCCACGGCAAGGAGAACCCGCCCTACGTCATCAACCTCGATCCCGCCGTGTTGTCGACACCCTTTGAATCCAACATTGACATTCGTGACTCGGTCAACTATGAAGAAGTCATGAAACAGTACAACCTCGGTCCCAACGGTGGCATTCTTACGTCGCTCAACCTCTTTGCCACCAAGGTCGACCAGATTGTCAACCTCCTCGAAAAGCGAGCAGCCCCCGACGCCGCCCAGCCCGACAAGAAGCCGATGGAGCACATCCTCGTCGATACCCCTGGACAGATTGAAGTATTTGTGTGGTCTGCTTCAGGAACCATTCTACTTGAGTCTCTGGCTTCGTCCTTCCCGACTATTGTCGCCTACATCATCGACACACCCCGCACATCGTCGACTTCAACCTTTATGTCCAATATGCTGTACGCCTGCTCGATCCTCTACAAAACAAAGCTGCCCATGATTCTCGTCTTCAACAAGACGGACGTCAAGGATGCGGCCTTTGCCAAGGAATGGATGACGGACTTTGAGGCGTTCCAGGAGGCCCTGCGCAGGGATGAAGAGTCCGACGCTCTTGGTGGTGTCGAGGGCGGTGGCCATGGCGGCAGCGGTTACATGGGCAGCTTGCTCAACAGCATGAGTCTGATGCTCGAAGAGTTCTATTCCCACCTCAGCATGGTGGCTGTCAGCTCGCGCCTTGGCACAGGTATCGACGATTTCTTTGCCGCTGTGGAGGAGAAGAAGCAAGAGTTTATGCAAGACTACTTGCCTGAGCTGGAGCGCCGCCGCGAGGAACGCGAGGCCAACAAGAAGCAGGCCCGCGACAAGGAGCTCGACAAGATGATGCAGGGCATGTCGGTGGGCGAAGGCCAAAAGGCCGAGGGCGAGGAAAGCAGCGGCGACGAGGATGACTCGGATACCGAGGCCGCTAAGCAGAGCTTACAGGAGAAGTACCAGGCAGCTCTCGGCGAGAACGAAGATTCCGTCCTTTCCGACGCAAGCTTTGCCAAATACCTCTACAAATCAAACCAGTAATGCCCAGTCTACGAAAGATGCACACGGAAAATGGAAACACGGCGTTTTAAGGGGTCTTATAACTTTACACTGTACATAGAATCCAAGCACATGAGAATTCGTTCAATGCCTTACTGCAAACCGTGACCCAGTGATGAATATGAGAAAACGAGGCTTTGAATGTTGTATTGTTCAAGTCTAGAATAGGACTCCGAAAGCAAATCTTTTTTGTATAAAATCGAGAGCAAAAAAAAAAGTAAAAACAGAATAAGGTGTCGTAAAATGTGTTGTTTCCCAACTGCTCCAAAACTCCAATCACGGCCGTCCGTCCCCAACAACTCCTCTGTAACGCGCCGATGAATGCCTGTGGCTATGTACGTGGTAAATTTATCGAGCCTCGAACTGGACCATGCTATAGAAGGGAGTATTAGCCAAACAGATCATGTGCGTCGTGCATTGTAGCATGCGCGTGTGGCTGCGACGACACGCGATTACATGCCAGGGAGATGAGATGAGACTTACCGCTTCGTGCGCTCCTTGTAGAGAACACGGCCGGCGCAGTGAGGGCAGGCGACAAGGGCATCCTTGGTGAGGGAAACGTTGCCGCCGCAGTCGCCGCAGAGATATGTCATGACAGAGCGGGCGCTGACGTCGCGAGCATCGTGGGTAGCGCCGCGGGCAGAAGCGCCGGTTGTGGAGGTGGGAACTTGGTACTCTTCGCGAGGCATTGCGATGACGGGGACAAGATGCTGTGGTGGAGGTGGTTGTCGTTGTTGGTTTTGATGATTGGAGAGAGGAAGCAGATTTGGTAAGGGAAGAAATTTGGCGGGGAGGCAAACTGGCGGCTGTGGCAGAATTTTAGGCGGTGAGCGACACAAGAAGCTCTGTAGCGTAAGTGCCAGAAGCGGCAGTGCACTTAGACTTGGGAAAAGTGCTTTCAAAAAATAGTATAAAAATACTGCATGGTTTAGCATAATGCTATAAGTGAGTTACACTATATATTTATGCCACTTTCATTCTATGTTATAGTAATTGTAGCTGGAAGCGACAGCGACGCTGCTTTCAGTTTCTGCTGTGAGTATTGGTGACGCTGACAAGGTCGTCCTGGACGGAGACCAGAGGACAGAATGCACAATTTACTTCATTTATTACATTAAGCAACACTATTGATAAACTATTATAGACGTACTTAGGCAAGCTTCAAAGCGGAGGCATCAGCTAAAACCTCCCGTCTCTGGGTGGAAGCTTTTCTCGGATTCGGGCTCTCAAAAATGTCGTCCAGCTCTTCAAGTGTGAAGCCCTTGGTCTCTACACTCCAGAAATACGAAATGACTAGCTCGACTAAATTCCACACACCAAATATAATGTATGTTTTATATCCGATTTCGGCCAGAGCTACCGGCGTGCCGAACTGGTTAATCAGCGCCACAGCATTCACAACAAGCGATTGGAATGCGATGCCTTTTGCACGCTGTTCGTAAGAAAATACCTCCACCGCGTAGACGCCTTGCAAGGGGGTGATTCCAATGCAGTAGATAAACGAGAAGATGAAGTAAAAGGCAATTCCTGCCTTGGCCGCTGCAACATTTGCTGGATCTGCCTCGACGAGGGCTGTTCCTACAGCCATTGCTCCCCAAGATACGGCCATGCCAAATAACGTCGGCAAAAGAATCTTCCTTCTTCCAAGGTAATCGCAAAGGGGTGAACCAATGAAGCTCGCCATGGTGCTCATGAAATTCTGCCACACATTGTACAGGAGGACAGTGTAGGCGTCGGTGATACCCGCGCTGTTGAAAAATGCACCAACAAAATACGAGATGCCGCCGTTGGATAGTGCGCCCCAAATTCCAATCATCAGACTGTTGCCCAGCCTATAACGTCGAGCGCGGGTGTTGAATAGAGCTCGGTAGTCGTACCATCTCTTATCGGAGCCGTCCATCTCAAGCTGGTCCTCAAACTCGGCTAACTGCAGTTTGACCCATGGATTCTCTGCATCTCCCTCGCCGTGGTATTTTACCACAAAGTCCAGAGCTTCCTGTTGCCGATTATGCGTGTAAAGCCATCGTGGTGACTCTGGCAAGAACAAGACAATTACACAGGCCGCGCCGGGACATATAATCTGAGTCCAGGTAGGAATCAGCCATGCCGCGTTTCCAGCGAGGTTAACAGTACCCAATGTGACAGCTGCTGCGAGAATGCCGCCGAAATTCTGCATACTGTTCTGCCCACCAGCAAGAAGTCCTCGCTGTGTAGGATGTGCAATTTCCACACAATACGTCGGACCAGCAGCCTGGGCAATCACAGCGCCAAAGCCTATAAAGAAACGTCCAGCAAGAAATTGGCCAAGGGCACCGCTGTTGGCCGAGGTACCCTGGATGACAGCGCCAATAACAGAAAGAAGGCAGCCCGAAAAAATACCAAAGCGGCGGCCGAAGCGGTCCATCGAAGGACCAATGAAGAAAATGGCAGCGACGCTGCCAATTTGATACATGGCAGTAATGTATCCAGCTTGAAACCCGTTGACGTTGGCACCAAAAAGCTTCTGGAACGAATCTTCAACAAGAAAACTTCCCATGACCGAGCCGTCATAGCCAGCCATTGTTCCAACAAGAAATGGAGCAATACACATGACGTAAATGTAGAGCATGTTTTTCGAAAATGCCTTTGGCGGGCTAATTTCTGATGCCGCAGCCCATTGTTCCGAGCCCTGAACCTGCTTCATCTGTATCGGCTGGTCGACGACGGGCATTATTGCTTGCTGTGCAGTCTCCTTTTCCGGAGCCGGGTTTGACATGGCGACGCGAATTGGAAACCAGTTTACTTTATTGCGTGGTGGTAACTTGGGCGGAATCTCAAGAGGAGAGCGAAACGACAAGCCCTTAGAGTACTAATAAATAAAGCAAATGGAAGAGAGTCTCGCTCTATGAACTTCAGGCACACTCGAGTACCTGGCCACCTCGAGCGCCATCGTAGACTGCAACGTAAACAGATCTCACCAAATAGTGTTTTAATTCGCGGAACGGTATTAGCCGGGCACCTACGAGAGGTGGAAAAACTAGATTAGATGAATGGGACGTGACGTTGGGACCTTTTGTCACTTGGGGGGCTTTTTTTAGCAAGCCACGAAATCGCTATGCTAGCGTCTTCACCATGCTTCCACAACCCAAGGCTGGGGAAGATGGGGGTGTTTCCCGTTTTGGAGTTTGCATCGGATGCCAAGGGTAGGTTACATCTTCTGGCGCCACAAAATGCTACCAGATCAGTCGGGCGACGTAGCTCTCATGAGAGGCAGTATATACATATCAATAGGGCCTTCTGTACCCCCACGTCATTCTGTGTCGCTACTAACTCTCCTTGTTGGGGTAATTAGAGGTTGGCAAGTTTCCCGGTCGAGGGATGAAGAGTAGGAATCGTAAGACTGTCCAATATAGTGACACATGGCACATGTATTCCTTTACACCTTGGACTTGAATTCCATGATCCATTCTCTTAATCTTGTGGTGTCTGCACCCCGTGACTGGAGTGAAACGCCTGGGCTACCTACGAATGGTGTTTATCCGTTAGTGGCGTAATAAAACGCATACAGAGTTACGTATCTCTGTAAGTCTCAAAGCGGCTGAGCATGCATGCAGAGCGGCATAAAGAGCAAAGCTATCCTGTCCCAAAGAGGACCAGTATACTCAGGGTTCAGATGTGGTCTAGTTTCCACAGTTATGTGACATGGGCATCGCTTTTTGGGCTAGTAGGGTTATGCAGCCGCTTTCAATACTGTATATTTCTTTTACTGAGAGTCATGTATATATAGTGAGCCTGCAAACCTACATTACGGTAGAGATTCTTGTACAATTACAGACTTTTCTACAGTAACAATTGTTTTGTCATTGACTCTACGCCACCTTTCGTCACGGCGTCCAACGAAGACATTCGCGTCTGTGGATTTTGATGTTGTTCTAGTTGCCAACAACTTTTTCACCAAGCAGATCGAGGCCGGGGTTATGAGGAGCTACAAAACAGCTTCTCAAACTGGGTTCTGAGCGAATTGCAAGGGATGATATGCGCCGATCCGCAGAGGAATTCACGTGGCTGTTATAAGCTACCACACGCAATTTAAATAGCAAGTATAATATATTTACCTGCTAAATAATAACTGTTGCAAACAAGGTTCCTGTATTTTATTCACGTTTGTTAAGCTCAATTTTGCAACCGCATCGCCACCCGTGTCCTCCTCCAGGCCCGCCTACCGTTGGCGTTTTAACCTCGGCGTACCTCGGTCGACTGACGCCAGTTAAAATCCGGGGAAGCACAGCAACCGGACGCCGTCCTTCTCCTTCACCAACTTTCTTTTCCACCAACGACAGCGCAGCTTGCCGCCAATTCAATAGAAATATTATATCCCGGCATCGTCTATCAACAGCGCCATACCCTATCTCCAAATCCGACAAAGTATACAGCCCTTGCTCCTCGAAGCACAGCTCCTCCCAAACCGTCCTTCTCTCGGCGCACATCCGCCACACCCCTTGACACAGCAAAAACCATGTTTGATCCGACAAAACCGCCCGAGCAGGGCGAAAACTGCCCATTCTGCACCATTGCCGCCGTCCACAGCGTCTACGACCCAGCATCCCCTCCCGCCACCATCGACAGCGAACTCACGACGCCCTCATCCTTCCTCGTCCTCTCCACGCCTACCATCATGGCCTTTCTCGACATCCTCCCCCTCTCGCGCGGCCACGTACTCGTCTGCCCGCGAACGCATCGCCCGAAACTCACAGACACAACACCCCAAGAAGCCGCAGCGCTGGGCGAGCAGGTCCGCGTGCTCTCGGAAGCCGTCGCGCGCGCAACTGGCGTCCACGACTGGAATATTGTGCAGAACAATGGTGCCGCAGCAGCGCAGGTCGTACCGCATGTCCATTACCATCTGATTCCACGGCCCGAGATTCGCGCAAGCGGGCGCTTCAGAGAAAGCTTCACCATGTTTGGGCGCGGGCAGCGCGAGGAGCTAGACGACGAGGAAGCTGCCAAGTTGGCGGCGGAGATTCGCAAACATATTGCCGATGTGATCAGAGAGGATAGAGGCGAGGTTGTGATTAAGAGTAAATTGTAATATGGGAGGAACACAAGACAGCGGATTATATTGTGCACATTAGACGGCATGTTTTGGGGTAGTCTTTGCTACGCACAGATACGTGATGTACTTGGTTTGCATGCAGACAGGCGTTTCTATCTTTCTTTTTTGTTCTATTGTATCATATATCTCGCCGAGAGTTGAGGAGGCGCATCCCTAGATTTCGTTACTTTACTTTAGACGGCTCACAGGCACAGACAGCTCATTTTGATTGTTTGACGCATTTTTTATATTCCGAAGTTGAGCCCAAATAATAAACAACTTTTCTTTTATCTATATCCTATTTGCGCATCTTACTCGTCGTCGCCAAAGAAGACGCGGATGGGCAACCACTCGTCGTGGCAGACCTTGAAGCGGTCAGTAATGGCATCAATCTTGGCAATGTCGTCGGCAGTCAGCTCCCAGCCCGCAAGAGCACCGTTGGCCTCAATGCGCTCCTTGGTGACCGACTTGGGGATGACGCTCCAGCCCTTAGCAATGCCCCATTGGAGGAGGACCTGCTGGGGAGTCTTGCCGAGCGAGGCAGCAAGATCGAGCAGCGTCTTGTTAGTGTAGAGGGGCGAGTCTGTGCTGCCGAGGCACGAGTAGCCGGTGCTGTGGATGCCCTTGGAGGTGTTGAAGGCGACGAGCTTGGGCGAGGGGTTGCACGGGTGCAGCTCGATCTGGTTGACGGCGGGAACGACCTTGGTGTCCGGGTGTGCGAGCAGCTTCTCGAGGTTGCGCTGGGCAAAGTTGGAGACGCCAATGTTGCGGACCTTGCCGGAGTCAAGGACCTTTTGCATGTCGTGCCAGGTGTTGACAAAGTCCCAGTCCTCATAGACCTTCTTCTCGCCGGGGACCATGGACGCGGGCCAGTGGATCAGCCAGAGGTCAATGTAGTCGACGCCGAGCTTGGCCAGCGAGTCGTTGAGCGCATCGGGCACGCGCTTGTGGTCGGGGTTGTGCAGCTTGGTCGTGATCCAGATCTGGTCGCGGGGCACGCCCGAGGCCTTGATGCCATCGCCGACTTCCTTCTCGTTGCCGTAGGCCGCGGCGGTGTCGATGTGGCGGTAGCCGGCCTTGAGGGCGGCGGTCACGGCGGCAGAGACCTCGTTGGGCTTGGATTGCCAGGTTCCGAGGCCGAGCGCGGGGATCTTGGCTCCTGTGTTGAGGGTAAAGGTGCGGCTGTGGACAAGGACGATGTTTGTTAGCTTTGAGAGCTTGGGGTTGTGTACGAATGCGCCAGAGCCAATTGCATAGTTTTGGTGGCAAGACTCGCATCAGCAGTAATCTGAAATGAGCATACCTAGGGACAGACATGATGCGCTGCATAAGATTGAATGATTGTTTGTTCTTGAGAAAATGAAAATAGGACAAGACGAAGAGGGAAAGAGGAGGAGGGGCAGCTTGGAGGGGCAGTCCCATAAGTATATTTATAATACCTGTCTTTTGCTGCTTCGGTTGTTGTCCGCGCTGCCACCCCCACTAGCTAGTCTGATGTATCAATTAGCCGCGAATCCTTGTTTCCTTTTTTCTTTCTTGGGCCGGCGGTAGGCGGATGGTTGGGATGCTCTTTTTTTACGCGGATAAAATTGCCGTGCTATTACCGGTGCAGATGGCAAACACCATTTTGTATTTATCTTTGTTTGAATTGCCATTGGTTGGTTTGGGAGAATGGTGATGTCAACGCTCGTCTACCCCGCATACGCCATAGAGGTGCCATTCTACGACAGCACGCAAAGGTACAGCAGCATTGTGTCTGTTGCAACGCTAAATAGTATATTGGTGATATTTCACGAATAACAAATGTTTGAGTTGAAAACAGACACCGCACAGAAAGAAGCCTCAATCACGCTGCTTTAATACATATATACACCTTGCTATTCAGCGTTAGACGACGACAACCTATATCCATCAACGAACCAAATAGTCAGGCCAAAACTGCCCATCGACTACTCTCAATCTTAAACTTTGATAAAATATTTATTCAATTTTTATACATTTTATTTCATCCGTTATTTCATCGCACACTGTCCGTGACGTCACTTCAAGTCATACTTGGACAATCTACTCACAGGTTAGCTACCATACACTCCATACCCCAATCAACAAAAACCACTTACTCAATCAAATTACCATCCGGATCCCGTAGATAAATACTGCGCATCTTCCCCTTCGCCCCCGTCCGCTGCACAATCTCGCCCCCTGCCTCAAACACCACGCCCTCTTCGGCCCGCAGCGCCGCCAGCAACTCCTCCATAACCACAGCCTCGCCCACCTCAAAGCACAGATCCGCCGTCCCCGGAAGCGCTGCAGCAGCTCTAGGCGTAAACTCAGCTCCCCTCTGGTGCAAGTTAATCTTTTGCGACCCATAGTGCAGCGCAATCCGCTGCTGATGCTTAGCCGTGGACGAAGTGTCGCCGGCCGACTGCGTGCCAAATGTCTCAGCGCGCATGCCCAGATACTTGGAGTACCAAGCTATCGTCTTGTCAATGTCGGCGCAAGTGAGCACCAGATGGTCCAGTGAGTTGATGGTAGCAAACGACATGGTGATGAAAATCAGCCCGCAGAGAAGCAAGAGGTGTTGTAGTATCTACGTCGGATGTCTCGTTTTTAATACCCTTTTACTCTGCTCCGGGCCGGTTGCAGCGCCGGTCTTCGGCCTTCAGATTTGTCGCCTCTTTTTCTGTGCAGCGTTGCATCCCCCCGCAAGCCCGGCGGCCCCCTCTTCAAATCCCCCGCCTCCATGCGCAGGCTGGGGCCCGGGATGCTTGCTGTCTGTGACAAGCAAATGGGGGCCAAGCAGCGAATGTTGAGACAAGGTTATGGTGAAACTGCCGGTGGAAATCGCAACACTAGCTTCATCTGCATCGTTCCGTGCAGACATGCACGCTCCCATACTTAGAGATAGCTGCAGTGCTCTTTTAGTCACGCGATGTAAGCCGAGGCATATTTTGCCTCATGCGGTGCCAATTGGGCCAAACAAACAAGTAGAGAGCAGGAATCGTGTACGTTTTCTATAGCTAAGGAGGTCATAAACTTATTCTTCATCGTCCTCCTCGCCATCGTCTCCAGCGTCTTCTTCGTCTTCCTCGTAGTCTTCCTCCTCCTCTTCTTCTTCATCGTCCTCAACGTCACCCTTGGTCTTGGTGGCATCATCCTTGGCGGACTCGGTCTTGCGCTTCTTTACGGGAGGGGCATCCTCGTCTATAATCTTGGTTAGCATCATTGATTGTTCTGGCGAAACTCGACAGAGTCATTTTGGTGCCTAGTCAAGCAGCATCCGTGCCGAATCAACCGACACTCATATCATATAGAATCCGCGCAAGCGTATCGTAAAAGGCATTAACAGCCTCTGCTGGGACACATTGCTGGGAGGGGCAGGGGGTGTGCTTACCTTTGTCGCCGTCATCGTCACCAGCGTCGGCATCGCCAGCCTCACCGTCGTCCTCCTCGTCCTCCTCTTCGCCTTCGTCCTCTTCGCCAGAAGAAACATACCTACAGAATCAAAAGTCAGTCATAAGGCCTCAAAAGACGAATTGAAGAGAGTGTGATAGTTTTGCCATTATTTTGGTGGAATGCGCTCCTTTGCGACGCAGTGGCGCAAGTACTGGAAACTCGGCTACCCGGATGCGCAATAGCAACGAATCCATTGGCGGAAGGCAAACATTATTACAAAAAGAAGAAATTGTGCTCGAAGCTGTAGGAAGGGGGATTGATTCCACTTACTCTTCTTCCTCCTCGCCATCATCATCCTCGGGGAGGGAAACAAGCTCCTCCTCTTCCTCGTCCTCGACGCCGTCCTCTTGTTGCTTTCTCTTACGGCCAGACATGTTTGGCTTTGTGTTGTGTGGTGCAGGGCGGGATTACAAACAAATGGGGTGTAAATGAAGATGCAAAGGACAAAGTTTGCAAATCCAGGGAAGCGGAAACTGCCTGGAATTTATTTGTAGATTACAAGCAAAAGGACTCGGGACACCCAGCGAAAAAGAAACAAGAGAAGGGCAGATCAGAGGGGACCCAGCGGGGAGGGGGGACCCAGCTCAGCGCCGTAGCGTCTCAGCCAGAAGCCGATGGATGGGGGATGGATGCAGCAGGGCGCTGGCGCGGCAGCTACGCTACCCAGAGAGAGCATCAGCGATAGCCTTGGTTCGGCTTCAAAGAGGCGGGTTTTTTCCTGGAGGGATGCGCGCATTGTCTCGCAGCCAATCGCAGCCCTCTGTGCCTGTGCAGCGCCGCCGGAACCTCCTCTTACTGAGACCAGGACCTTGTCTTCTCTCTCGGCTGGCTGCCTGCCTGCAACATGTCCCTCGCCGCTCTGTACACACGCTTTCTCGAGCCCAGCAACGCGCCAGGCAAGGCTAAAGCTTGAGGCGGCACTAGCACGAGGGCTAGGATGGCGGGTTTGCGGTGGACGGGGCGAGGAATGGCGTGCGCGTGCCCGCTTCTCATGGTAACCAGCAGTCGTCCCGGCCATCCGCTGCGGTTGGAGGCAGGAAAGCTGCTGCACTTTAGCAATTGGCCCATTTAGCCAGGGACCAGAGGCGGCAAGTCCACACTAGGTTAGCCCGTCATGCTCTGGCTGGAATAGGCAGGCCAGCCCAGCCCGTATTTGGCAAAGGAACGCAGCGCCCATGGTCTGTCCGGCGTTTCGTTCCAGGAACGTGCGATGGCAGTGCTGGAATGGCTCGCAAACCCCTCATTCTCTTCTGCAAGGTGCCAGTTGGCCTAGATCGCGGCTCACGCACAACAACCGTGACAGTCATTGGTTATATTTTTTTTAAAAAAAAAAAAAATGTTGAAATACGCCTTTTGCATATGAGTACTGATAGAGTGATTAATAATGTTTTTGAAGCAATTCAGAAAACTGACTCTCGGTAGTAGGTTTCCGGCGCGGCGTTGGAAACAGTGAAGTATTGAGGCCGAAATACAACGATGCACAACGATGATGCAAAAGTTGTGTATAAACGTTTAAAAAGTAAGCTCTAAGTTCTCTCATTTTGACTCGGCGCATGGAGACATATTATTCGGCCCTTTCCCTCGGCTAAGAAGACTGACTTGCTGAACGAGCTCTCGTCTAGGGTATCGGAGCCTTCATGCGTCGTACGTCAGCGAGACTAGTACCTGTGTGGTGCGGTGAGGCGTACCGTCCAGAACCAATATTGAAGCTTTTTTCTTTTCGCACAAGGCCAGCCATTCAAAAAGGCGGCTGACTGCCAAGCTTAAGCCTGGGCTTTGGCGCCCATCAATGCATCTTGTCTTATCATCCAAGTTTACTGTCAAAGTTGCTCTGTTTGCTTCCAGATAGGGCAACGACAGTATGACCAAAAAAAAAACTAGCCGACCAAAAACATACCTTTTTAGTTGCCGAGCCATGTCTCACCCTATCGTCTAGATGAGGGTGGCTCTGAGGGGAACGGCGACGCCACCATCGGCTCTGAACGCACCGCTCATAGTTATTCCCCAAACGGGTGCCATTCCATACAAAACGTAATTCCATCATCATCTCTAAAGGCTAAAAGGCTCTCGGAATAGAGTCCACCGACTAGGCACCGGCCGAATGAAGACATGAAACCCTCCGATTCGTTAGCAAACGGCTAGTTCGGCTTACACGACACCAAAGCACTGGCGAGGCTCGCCCACGTTGAGACAGCTGAGCGTCGATATGAGTTCGAAGTGACTTCCAGAATCAAGTAATGGCAGAATGTAACATGTTGTATCCATCTCATGTAAAATTGACCGTGGTCCAAAAAGGAAAGACGAACCCCTCATTGCGAGGCGGACCTGATGGGAAAACGATCGAGACCTCTCGCTAGCGCAGGCTGGCTTACACCCTCCCACACATAGTGCTGACAGTTCCCACCTATCCTCAACAATGGGCTCGCAACGTGGGGACTCGGCCGTTCCTGCACTAGATACAATGGATACTTTGGGAATATTGACAGACTTGGCTGGTCAGAATATTATATGTCCGAAAATGATATAAATATTCGACCAGGGCGACAACCAAACTCGGAAAGAGATCTCGTTGATCAAGTCAATCATTACCCAAGACTGCTCTTTTACCCTTGCCAAAAAGAATCCAACTAGCAAATCTTCTTCTCAAGATGCAGTTCACTCTTCTATCTCTCTTGGCGCTCTCGCCTCTCGCCGTTCTGGCGTCCCCGGCTGCTGTTCGTTCTGTTCCCCAGGAGCAGTACCCTGCCGTCGCTTCCCGCCTTGCCCTGAGCATTGCCACCATCAATGCCCAGCCTACTGCTGCTTCTGATGCTTCTGAGAACGAAGCTGCTGTTCCAACACAGGGACCCGGCCACGCTCAAGTCAATGCGGCCATGGCTGCTCGCATGACCATCACCTTTAAGAACAGCCATGGTGATGCCATTTCCACCGTCCATGTTCGTGATCCTTCTGCCCCTGGACCTGTTTCTGGCAACACTGCTCCTGGAAAGATGGCTGATGGCTCATCCGCCGTCGTTGTCTTCCCTCCTGGTTGGATTGGAAACATTGCCGTCAACGACGGTGCTTAGTACGTTGAGTTCCCTACTGTTGAGCTCCTGTGCAGCTTTGTTAACCATAGGCAGCTCCGACACTACCGGTGACGAAAGTTTGATTGAAGCCAACTTCGTCAACAGCAAAGGCACCATTAACGTCAGCTATGTGTGAGTATATCTTGATGTGAAATGGATAGCTTCAAAGGGAGCCATACTGATTGATAAATTAGCAACGGTTTCTCTGCTGCCATCACCTGCAAGTGCAACGAGAACAACATCTACGTCGGCTGCAACAAGAACTTGTACTCTCTCCACAAGTGCAACGTAAGTTGATGAATCTTATGCAAACAAAAATGACGCCGATCTAATCATGTAAATAGACGAGCAACGGTCAGAACTCTTGCAGAAACCCATCTCGCAACAAGGATAATGGTCCTGCTGATGTCTTCTTCGCTCCTTGCCATGGAAAGGGTGGTGCTTACACTTACCCCAAGGACGACAATGCTAACCAGCTGACTTGGAAGTGCCCTTCGGAACAGTACACTTGCTGCGTCGGCTCCAAGTGTCCTCCCAACCCTAACCAGGCGCATTGGTAAATTGCTCATGGATGTCTGTTGGGGTCCGTTCTTTGTACATACTAGTACCCCATGTCAGGCCCATTGGTGGCACAGAAGCCAGTAAATATTCAAATTCGTATATACTTGTAAATGTTTATTTCAATTGAAGAAATTCGAATACTTTGGAAAAATGAATGTGTTTTGTGCTGGGACGGCTAGCGAAACGGGCCGCATTTTGGTGCCTGTCGATCACCCAGGGGCGTTGCCTAATTAGGAAATGCATTGATGCAACACAGCTTATGGCGACTGTGCTTCATAGTGCCTCCATTGCCTTGCCAAAGTTTGATTTTGACTATGATTGTCCCTTTCATAATATTTTGACAGTTTTGGGAGATAGATATGGATATCAGTGATTGGTGCTTTGTATGTTGAAATGTGGACGCCTTGAAGTGGCTGCTGGATGCACAGGTGTAACGCACGAGCATCGTACAAGCAAGCGCGCTAATTGATTATCCATAATCATGAAATCCGTTGCTTTTATGCTTCGTTTAAATGGGAAAGTAGTCCGGTAACGGCCTCTTTACAGACTCTAAGCCTGTTTAATGAAGTGCTCTGAACCAGGCAGTATGACCCCTTGGAGCCAGATCAGGTCTATGTCACTTTGCATCATCTACCAGGTGTGTTGTGACCACAAATTAAGAGCGAGACGGGTTGAAATACTTAAAGTTCCACTAGCCGGTAATACCAGGATCTGCCTGCCATATACGATCAAGACTGTAGCATCGCCATTGTAGATATCTCATGATCCCGGAATAGGTGATGGCGACAGAGGCAATCCAGAACCAAACTGGGGGTAATTTGAAGATACAGTGATTTGGATGGGAGCATTGGCTTTGCTAAAGCAGCGGGGATGGGCCGACGATTTTGACATCCAAGCGTCCATGGATTTTGCCCTTGGCCTCGGAGGGGGCTTGTCTGACCGGGGCAGTGTGATTGGCGAAGTTGCCTGTGCCAATTTCACCAACCGGGAGCTCTGATGTGCTCTTCCGGGTTTGATTAGAATTGTGACAGAGGACGGCCAGGCTATCCATTGGGAACAATTCGGCTGAGGCTGCCGTCTGTGCGCCGTGGAGCGGGACAGGGCATGTTGGTGAGGAAACAGAAATGAGCATCACTCTGGTAACAATAAATGCATAAAGCTGTAAGAATTTCTCACTAGCAACATCTGTTTTTCTTTTCCAGATAATACAATTCGACGCGACGTGGGATCAATTGGTTAGGAAAGTGCAAGGTAGCGTCGGCGCGGTGGGAACCGATGACGCGCAGTAGACATCGCAGGGGTATTATTGTGATGCTCCAGGATCGATACAACTCTCATGAGCAGAAAGGACAACAGGATGAAACGTAACCCAGGTGTTTGGAACAACAAAGAGAGTCGCGTGATTTCCTTTAAACATTACCAAAGCGGACAAGAGTTTTTGATAAGTTGCAATGTACCAGTTGCAGTAGAAGGGCCGTCATCTGAAACCTGGGGTACTCCAATGGTGGTGACTGCCGACGGCGTGCCGTTGAAACTTTTTGATTTGACCAAGACATCTTGGGGAGGAATAAGCAAATCTGTCACAATTATCACGTTTATAATTGTGACAATTTTTCTTCTGACGCGTCTAGTAAAAGGCAGATTAACAGATCAAAGGACGGCTTCATGAGCGGCATCGGGGCGATGTCGCCTGCATGGCATGTCGGGCACTGTGCAGCCTTACTTCGGGGGGTTCCGGTTCAACAAGCAGACGAGGGATATACAAATCCACCGTGACATTTTGGTAGGCTTTCCGATAGCCGTTAACGAAACGCCGCAGGTGGTAGGTGGCTTGTAGCAAAAGACCAAATGTTCCGTGCGCGACCCTGCGTAAAATTGGCATCGGACGTCCGGTTTGCTGAGCGAGGCAGCAGGTGGGTGACCGCAGATTGCACTTCCACATGTTGCATAACTTGTATTCCCCAAGGCAAGCCATCAGTTAGCCACCTATAGGCAGCGTGTCCTATTGCCCGACGTTTAAATGCCTCTTCAGTCCATCATTAGCAAGGGCTTATTATTCTCCAAGCTGAGTTTGAGCGGCTTTCTACGCAATGCTTATTGTGGGAGCCTGCAGGGATATGCTTCCATAACATGTTCTAGTGCCATGGTCAAGGCTTCTCCGTCTGGTAGCCGCCGCAAACACGACTGTCAGCACCTCCGCTGATTGTTTGTTTTCCGACATGAAGCACTAAGTTAGGTCCGCGTATATGGTCTCGAGCATAGGGCTTACCGTCTGGAATTACCCCAGGCTGTTGGATCCGGCAAAAGCTCAACTGGGGCAAAGGGAGTGTGAGGAAACAAAAAAGAGTCGTCTCTCTATACAACCAAAGGTTGCATAGCCTGGTAGAAACAGGAAATGGCGGCCGCCAGTTGGTGCCAGCTGCATGAGTTGCCACCGCCAGCTGGCGCACAAGTGGCAAATTGGGCACTGCATCTCCCAGCTTGAGGCATCATTTACTTTTATTTTTTTTCCCCATTACCTTTCATAGTGCCAATTGATTCTTATGCTCGCAATTGGAGCTCATGGTGAGAATGGATAAACAACAGGTAGCTTTGCCTGTCGACACTGACCTTCCCCATCAGGCACCACAAATGCTAATTGCTGCTCATTTCGGGCTAGCCGGACCCTCCCCGCCGTCACTTCTCAACGCTTCGAGCTAAACCTCTCGGGGATGTGACCCGCGTTCGTGTTTAAGTCGCGTGCCTGGTTCCTGGTGCCTTGCGGAAACCAACTTAGGCTGGCAATGCAAGCCTTACTTCCCAGCAAGCCGGTCGAGACAGGCTATGGCCGTGACGCCTGTAGGGGTTCAAATGCATCGGCGCAAGCAATCTTACACCGGTAGCAACCTACCCAATATATTGCACCGTGCGCAGGCCCTGGCATCATTTCACCACAAGCACCCAGCAGCAGCACCCAATGACACCCCTGCGGGAGCCTGTCGCTTTGTTTGCTATCCCCGTACAGTGTAGTGACAACGGAAGGGGGTACTCCCCGACCTGAGCTTCTTCGTGGATGACGGCCATGGGTGTAGAGAGTGACTTCCGCCCTGCGTTCATCGCTACGCTGGCAGCCCACGATCCCTCCAAGACCCTGCAAAAAAGGGGTTGAGAGAATAGAGTCATTGTTCAGCAGCTGTCGCCCCTTTGCTCTGCTTGATGGACGGACGCGACGGACCAATTGCGTCACTAGGCTAGATAGGCGAAGGTGGGAAAAAGCAATAAGCATGGCACGATCAAAAAGAAAAGCCAATGCGCTAAAAGAAGGCATGGCTTTCCATTAGCGTTTGGCAAAGATTACATATTCTTGTGTGCTATAAAGCACTGTACTGCACTGTCCATTAGTGCTGCGGACAGCCCAACGCCTGGTCTGTTCAGGCGGCTTGAGCGCTGAAGCAACGTGAACCAACCAAGTCCCACACACCCCTGCTGCCCCGACGTAATAATTCAGGCCAGCCTCGGGCAGTACGGTGCTGAGAGGAAATAAAAAAGAAACACAGAAAATTTAGGAACCAGGAAAAAGAAACACCCAAGACGTAGCATCGCCTAAGTGTACCCTCACGCCCTCTTTCCCCAGCGCGTCAATCTTTGTTTTGGCCTCGGATCTTCCCTTTGTGCGCCATCTGACGTCTGCTATTTCTCTTTGCTCCTCCCCGCCCTGGGCAAATCCTGCCTGTGGCTGCCAGTAGCTGCACAACGGCCCGGAATATCTGCCCTCTCCCGAAAGCTTTCGACACACTTCCCTCCCATCAACCGCCGATTGCGTACGCATCCCGTCCAACGCCCATTTCTAAAGCACAGAGCCGCGGAAGCAGGTGACTTGGACGGCATCAGCAACCATAACCCATCAAATATAGGAGCTCCTTTTCGCGCACAGGCTGGCCAGAATCCACCACACAGCACACAACTCGAACGACGCACACATGGTGTGCAATGGCGCAGAAGCCTCCCCAGAGATCGTGCACCTTCCATCCGATGAACTAGTCCATGTCCAAGGAATAATTTTCAACCTCGAATTGACCATCCCAGAACGACAATAGACGCTTCCAACCGATCGAGTATACCCACAGCCAAATCGTTGCGTCATCGGTGTGCAGCGACGTAACGCAGAAGCCATGGCCACCGAACCTTTGACAAATGCTATGGAGTCGGCCCCAGTGTCGCCTACCAGCGAAGATGAGGGCTCTAGACGCCAAAAAGGCACGAAAAACCGACACTTTTCTGTCTATGCGGCACGAGCTAAGGCTGATGTTCCTCCGTTCACCATGTTCTCACCCGTGGATCATGGCGACGACGACGCTCCGCTTCCTCCCATGCCACCACTTCCCATAGCCCCTCGATGGGATTCTCTATCTAATGGACCACACCTCCTATCGCACACCCTCTCGACAGGCATGACACCTCCTACACAACCTGCCGATCAGATGCCTCCTCTTCCTATTTCCACCCCTGGTAGCATCGCCAACTCTATCCATAGAATTTCGAATCCCTCGTCGACAGGCGAGGCCTTTCCTGAAATGACGCGGGTACTTACTTCCAAAGACTCACAGTCAGATATCCGCTCAGAAGCCGGTAGCGTTGGAAACTTTTCACGACCGCGGAAGCCGAGCAATAAGCAACAGCTCACGGAAGCAAGCAACGTATATACGGCGGCCATGACGCCACCAGATCTCTCACAAAGCGTCGTGGACATATTACCACAGCCAGCGCCATGGCAGCGCTCCCGCGGGCCGTCCATTTCGTCTTTCAGGTCCGCAACGTCAGCGTCTACGCTAGCCTCGCCAAATCCATTGTCTCCGGACCACGACAACAAGCTTCGACAATGGACTAGCCCCCATGCTCTACCCGGCCGCCCGGCTTTCACACCCAGCAGCCGTGTGGACAGTGCTCAATCTGCTCCTGGTGGTGCCGTCGGTGGTAGTGCACCGTGGATGAGTGGAGACGAGCTACGATCAAGTTTCAGATCACAATTAACAACGTCTACGACTCCTGAGACCACCGAGAGAAGCAGCGTCATGACCAAAGATTCCTCGGTCAGCTCCGTCTACGCAACAGCAGAGGCCGAGACCGAAGAACCCAGCCTCGAAGACGTTATGGGCATGTACGAAAAGGGTTTTGAGGACGACTCGGACGACAACGACTCCGACAGCGAAGAAAATGTTTCCTCGCGACCCGCCACGGCGTTTTCTGAAACGGGTCCGTTCCGCAGAACAATAGATGTCACTGGTGACATGGGCTCCATTCCAACCATTCCAGAGGTGACACCAAAACAGCTCGACGCCGAGATTCGACAATCTAAGCTCATTTTTTCAAACCCTGACTTTATTGCTACCCTCCCTGCTATTGCTGACGGGGCGGACGACTTGCTGCCAAGCGTGCAAGAAGTTGATGACTCTAGCGGCTTCACCAACCGGGACTCTGCGAGGTCAACAGCATCCGACCCTTCGCCTCGCGGTAACACGAATTTGCCGTTTGACGCGTCCATCACCATGCCTGCTGCCATTTTGCCCTCCTCTCCTCTCGCCTCTTCTCCCGTCACCATTGAGCCACCAGCACCTGCTCCCGCTGCACAGCCGACGCGTCCTCAGTTCGAAGATCCCGGCTCTCGAGACCGATATGGTTTTAAGAAGGAGAGCCAGTTTATCACACGACCGCAATATGACGAATGGAACAAGGGATATTCTCAGTATCTGTCACGCCGCCGCAAGAAGTGGGTGGCATATCTCAAAGACAGCGCCCTGCTGACCGACCGGCCAACCCGCTTCCCGCCTCCCAGCGCTAAAACGAAGCGGTTTGTTCGCAAGGGTATTCCTCCAGATTGGCGTGGTGCCGCGTGGTTCTACTATGCGGGCGGACCTGCTATCCTGGGCAAGAATTCAGGACTCTACGTGAAGCTTCTGCAAAAAACTGCCAAACCAATCGACGTAGAGGCTATTGAGAGAGATTTGCATAGAACCTTTCCCGATAACATCCAGTTTAAATCGGGACATTCCCCATCACCTTCGTCCTCGAGCAGCGAACGCCATAGCCAATCGACATTAACGGGGACCAACAGCGATGCAAGCGAGTATGGACCAAAGGGTCAACCGGGCGAGCCTCCCATCATCACGTCGCTGCGACGCGTTCTCCACGCATTTTCAGTATATAATCCCAAGATTGGTTATTGTCAGAGCTTAAACTTCTTGGCTGGCCTACTACTGCTGTTTGTTGAGACGGAAGAACACTGTTTTTGGCTGCTCAACGTCATCACACACATTTACCTGCCCGGCACGCACGAGATGAGCCTAGAAGGCTCCAAGGTAGACTTGGGCGTGCTCATGACTGAAATCCGCGACACGATGCCGGACGTCTGGGAGAAGATTGGCGGAGAGTTGGAGGGCGAATTGGCCCGCCCAGCGCAGTCCAAGTCTATTCGAATTCCGTTGGCCAGACCTCGCCACCGCTCGAACCAGAGCGTGTCAACAGAGAGGCTGCCACCAATTACGCTGTGCATGACGGCGTGGTTCATGAGTTGCTACATTGGCACGCTTCCGATAGAAACGACCCTTCGCGTGTGGGACGTGTTTTTTTATGAAGGATCCAAGACCCTCTTCCGCATTGCCATGGCCATCTTCAAGCAAGGCGAAGGGGAGATACGGGCTGTCTCTGACCCTATGGAGATGTTTGGCGTGGTCCAGTCAATGCCACGCAAGATGCTGGATGCCAATGGGCTAATGGAGCTGTGCTTCAAGCGCCGCAACGGTTTCAACCACTTGAACCAAGATGTGATTGACGATCGACGACGGGAGCGTCGAGACAAGGCGCGACGCGAGCAAGACACTGCCCAGCGGGCTAATACAGGCAGTGGCTCGACAACAGACGTGGAACGCGACGTTTCCAATGTGCCTCGCAGAAGAGCAACGCTCTTTGGACGCCAGAAGAAGCGCGATGTGTCACGCCCATCCGAGGTAGAGGCTTAGTCTGGCTTCTATTCGTTCCCTTCTTTTCTTCTTCTCTTTCTTTCTTTCTTGATGCATATGCATCCAACCTTCTTTATTTGGGTTTTTTCATTAAAGCGTCACGGCTGCTCTTTTTTCTTGCACTTCTATCTTTTGTTTTACTTCAAAACGGGACCCAAGGGGACCCCAGCGCGGCATCTGTATACAAGTACACAAAACGCATATAATTATCGGCGCAAAACTTGATTTTATTTTCATGGTGGGCAGAAGTGGGAAAGACGGGCAAACGGCGAGCAAGAGCTACAGTTAGCATACGGAGCACGGGATTAGACAGGGCATATATAGCATTTATTTAGCGACGAGTGGGAATTTGATGAAGATGATGATTTGTTCATTTTATATATGTATATTGCTCTATAATCGCCGCTGTGTGAAATTGTTCGCTTGTAATAGTAATGAAGTAAAAACAAACAAGAGGCTATCCATCTATGTGCTGGGAAACTCGGGCTCCTGCATGGCGTACTTTTGGACATAGGCTTTTGCCTGCTTCTCCCAGGCCGGGCGGTCGTTTTTGTACTGCTCGGCAATTCTGTCGTCGAGGGGGTCGTCGGGCTGCGGCTCTAGCAGCAGGTTGTCGAGGGCCTCGAGGACATTGATGATTTTGGTGCTGGGCTTCCAGTTCTCTGACTTGAGCAGGGACAGGCAGATGCTGCCGGGGCACTCGTCGGTGACATTGGGGTGGTAGATGCGGGTGACGAACTTGACGACGGGGGGCTTGAAGGGGTAGTCTGTCGGGAGGGTGAGCAGGATGCCGAACTGGCCTGGGTTGTAGACGGAGGGTTCGGCCGGGCGGAGCGTGATGTGCCACGTGTGGAGGGATTCGGAGGCCGCTAGGGCAATGGTGAATGCGGGGGGAGGCGATTGGGAGAGGTCGGCGTATTCCTGGAGACGAGCGTTAGTTAGTGATGGAGGAGAGCGGCTGGGGGCTGGGGGTTTACCTTGGCAATGCGCTTGGTGGCCATGATGATAATGGGTGGTGGGTGCGGTTATAGTAGAGAGAGTAGAGGAGTTGAAGATGACCTGCAGTGATAGAAGTGGAGGTGAGGGAGAAAGACAGAGGTTTGTGGGTGTAAAGATGCACGGGTTTGGGTGGTGATGATGATGTTGGTGATGGTGACTGGTTTGGGTTTTGGTTCAGCCTTGTGTTGATGACTGGTGTGGTGGTGGTGGTGGTTAGTGGGGGCGGGGCATTAGGCAGATGACAGGCGGTAGGCAACGGCGGTGGTAGGTAGTACGGTTGAGTGCGCAGAGCAACCTTGAGAGATGGCAGAGAAGAAAAAAATGGTGGCTGGTATTTGATGGTAAATTGGAAGAGATTAAATATCTGGGGTAAGTTGGATAACTATTTTTAGACTAGAATAAATTGCACGTGCGTGCTAGGCTGTGCTGTGCTGTGCTGTTTTCTATACGAGATGTGCTGTCCTTTGGTGGGCGTTGATGATGGCAGGTTTTGTTAGTAGTGATCTGGTATAGCTATAAAAGACTTAAACAGGTCGAATGTATAAACACAGGGGTATGTTCCGAGATTTAAAGTGTCTTATTTTGTCGTATACATCTAATAGAGTCGTAGGCTTCATATAGCACGCGAACCCGCGGTTAGGACTATGAGATACAGTAGTTACTTTGCTTCAAACACCATGAATACGGCTGACCCAACGTCTCTATATTAAACAACTAAAATAAGATTTATTATATCGTAAATATATTTTATTATAATTTAATTCCGCCTCTCCACCACAAATGATCACCATCACCACTATCCCGGGTACCGGCTGCCGCTCATCGGCGCCTGCAAACACCGATGCCCCACTTTCCCAAAGCCGCCTTTCACCTACAGACATATTTTTTTTCGGCCTGCAAAACTTTGGCGAACGACGTCTCGACTTTTCTGCTACTGCTGCATAACGGCCCAATTACAACACCGATTCTTACGGCCGGAGATCCTAATCGATCCCGACAACCAACCCAACACTCGCTGACACAAAATACCCTTTACAATGGCTACTGCCGCTGCTGCTTCTGGGCCCGACGCCGCCCAGATGCCATTTATCAAGAACCTTGCGTCCAGCGGTACGAGCCCCCAACATAACTCTTTTTGACTCAAAAGCCTGTCGTAACTAACTTCTTTTGTTGCATAGAGCGCAAAGTCCGCGAAGCATCCCTCAGCTCCATCCAAAACTTCCTCGCCTCCCGCTCCTCCATCACCGACGAAGACGCCCGCAAGCTCTGGACCGGCCTCTACTACGCACACTGGATGACGGACCGTCCTCGCCCGCAGCAAACCCTTGCCAACGACCTCGCTGAGCTTCTGTTTGTCCTTAAGAACGCCGACTGCGCCGCGCCGTGGCAGCGTGCCTTTTGGTACGTCCTCGGCGGACAGTGGACGTCCATTGAGGCTCTGCGTCTCGACAAGTTCCTGTTGCTTGTCCGTCGTGTCTTTGCCGCACAGCTGCGCTACGCAAAGGAGCACAAGTACAAGGGAAGCGCGTGCAAGCGGGTTGTCCTCGACACTATGCGCGAGTTCTGCTTTGACGGCGAGGGCGGCGCCTCAGGCTTGGGTGTCCTGGCGCTCGGTCTGCGCCTGCACTTGTTGGATCTGTGGGTGGACGAACTGGAGAAGCTCGAGATTCTTAGCGACGATAGCGACGATGCCAAGAAGTTTGTCAAGGATATTGGCAAGATGGTCGACGGCTTGCGCCATTCGCCTGTGAAGCCGGTCAAGCAGCGCGCCAACGAGAGCTATGCGGACGAGCGACTACCTTGGGCAGACAAGGATGAAGAGATGGACGATGACGAAGAAGAGGATGAGGGAGCCGAGGATGACGGCGAGTGGGGTGGCATTGACGATTAAAGAGACTGGATGGGAGCATTATTTGTGCATTGGCTGATCTACACCATGGCGTTTTTGGGGAGTTTCTTTTTTTTATGGATCTGGCAAAAGTTGTATGCTTCTTGTTGACATTTACAGTTTTATTAGATATTCAATACGAGAGCCATAACCCTCTACCTGTTTATTTAACCGAGTTCAATTTGGTATTGTAGTGCTTACTGGTGCCCTCTCAGCGCAGCCGTGGCGTATGTATGCTTTGAACGCCATTTCAGCTGTTTTGTTGTTGCACTCGGCGGATAGACAAAAAGAGATATAAACTTCGAAATTAGTGCCATTTTATGACACGATAGAACTTCTCGGACACTTTTCTGCCAAGCGTGCCACGTATGTGAGCAAAAGCATGCATCCCGCAGCCGAGCCGGCTTCACGGCCGACGACGGGAACTGGCTCCGGCTTCGCGACGGCGGGCGCCATGCCGAAGCGCGGGCTGTAATTGCAACAGCCACCCAAGGCAGCCGCTTTGTTTCGGACAGCCGAAAGTGCGAGCGTGAATATTAAATTTGTTTTCGGCCGGAATCATGGCGATTTCGACATCACGGCTGGCTCTTCACCTGGTGTATCTCCATTGCCGCCGATGCCGGGCATGACGTCAAAACCAACAACTACCACAACCATCGCCAAAAGTCAAACGCAGCTGGTACGCGATTCAAGGACATATCCCGGAAATACAACTGTCTTGGCAACCGGTGGCTTTTAGTAGCACAATCTAGACCTTCGGCACGAACGCCCTCGGTCACGGCAAGGCTAGGTGAACAGTAAGGCTGGTATGCATATCCACCAAGATATAAAAGCCATCCATTCGGCCCGTCTCTAACCGACTACTCTTCCATCTCCCCCCAATCTTCATTTCAAAACAAACTCATAAACTCACTTCCGCATCTCATACAAACAAACATGGATGAAATCAAAGGCATTGTCAACCATCTGGGCACCGCCATCCTCCCCTCCCTCCTCCCCATCCAAGACCTTCTCGGCCCTCTCCTCATCAAGAACAAGGACCAAATCCTCTCCGTCCCCTCAACTTCACACAAATACGGCCCTCACCCCCGTAACGAGCTAGACGTGTACACATCCACATCCCACGAACAGCCCAGCCCCATCCTCATCTGGCTCTACGGCGGCGGCCTCGTCGCCGGCGACAAGACCGACACCAGCTTCGCCGACGGCCTGACCTTCCACAACCTCGGCGCCTTCTTCGCCCAGCGCGGCTTCACCGTCGTCATCCCCGACTACCGCCGCGTCGACTCAATAGATCCCGTTACCCACAAGCCCACCGGCGAGGGAGCTGTGTACCCGTCTGGCGGCGAGGACCTGTCACTCGCTCTCACATGGGTAGAGCATAACCTGTGCAAGGATAAATCCGTCGACGTCTTCATCATGGGCCACTCAGCTGGCGGCACGCATCTTGCCACGTTCCTGCTCGACCCGGCGTTTGCGGCCCAGCGTAACCGTCTTGTCTCGGGTGCTTCGCCGCTTCGACTCCGTGGTGCGATCCCCGCAAGCGCCCCGTTTACATGGGACACTATGAATCTTGAGCGCACGCCGGTGATTACGACTTACTTTGGAGATATGAGAGACAAGTTACGTGACCGTACGGCGCAGCACCAGCTTGAAGTGTTTGGCACCACGCGCGTGGCAAACCAGGATGTCCAGCCCAAGTGGCTCATTGTTGAGGCTGAGTGGGATCCGCGCAACGAGGTGCTCGACTCGGGCGACAAGTTCTACGCGACGGCCAAGAAAGTCATTCCGGATCAGGTCGAGTATCTTGAACTTAAGGGCCATAACCATCTGAGTTACCCGTGGAGTCTCATGGTTGGCCAGGCCGAGGACCAGTGGGGAGTACAGATTATTGCGTGGATGAGAAAGACACTGGGCCAATAAGAGATGGGTGTTGCTTGTAGTTTAAAACACAAAATAGTAATTCGATCAATTCAATGGCAGCGCTTGCCTGCTTGCTAGTGATCCTACCCAAACTCCGTATCCAATACCATGCTATTCAAGCCTCCGCAGTTGTTGGGGTGGCTATAATCCGTGACTACCATCCCGTGTTGTTACTACCAAACTTGCTCGTCATCGCCAATGGCTTCGTCGTCGTAATACCGGCCACCGCGATCCTTGGCTTCCTCGCTCACAGTGCGCTCTCGCTTCCACGAGTCCCATTTCGCGCGCGTCTCACCAACAGGCTCCTTAGCAGATCGAAGCAAGCCCT
Organism: [Torrubiella] hemipterigena; assembly: GCA_000825705.1. Lineage (NCBI taxonomy): Eukaryota > Fungi > Ascomycota > Sordariomycetes > Hypocreales > Clavicipitaceae > [Torrubiella] hemipterigena. The sequence continues at coordinate 318,181 of CDHN01000005.1, forward strand.
TCTTTGCTAGTCGCCGGCGGTATCGCCTCTTGGCTTCAAACGACATGCCGACCATATCGGCGTCGTTGATGGATCGGCCCGTGGCAGCATCGTACAGATCTGCCAGCCAGTCTCGTGTCTCCTCGACTAGATGGGTTGTCACCGCACGGCCGTAGCCGCCAGTCAGCCATTGGTCAACCTTGACGGGGATGGCATAGCCAAACGTGGGATCGTCGTACGCCCAGACGCACGGCGACTGCGTCGTGCAGGTTGCCGGACGGCAAAACTTGGCACATGTCGTTGTTTCAGCTGCATACCACATGCTGAGTAGCGTCACAAAAAGGCCCAGCAGTGTAAGACGAAAGGTCGGGTCCCGGTGGTAGAAGCGAGGGATAGGGAAGTGAATGTAGGCAATGATGGAGCCTGGCTTGGGGGAGGTGATGCACAGTGGGCATTCTTGTTCGGGGGAGCTCTGCTTGTGATGTTGATGCTGATGTGCGGCTGTCGAGGTGTGCTGTGGTTGCTTTGGAGTTTGCTCTTTGATGATCGGCTTCTCGTCTACGGGTGGCGGTAGTTCTTCAACAGGCGTAACTGGCTGTTGTTGTTTCTGCCGGGCCGCCTTTTGCAGGGCCAGTTTCTCAAGTGCCTGCTTCTCCCGAGCTTCTTGTTCGAGCATTCGCTTTTGGGCCTCTTGCTCAGCCCGCACAGTCTGCTTGACGGCCTCCAAGTCCTTCTTGACATCTGGCAGCGCTGCCTTCATGTTTTTATTCATTTTCGTAAAGGCCTCTTCGACCGACGACTCTCGCTTGATGTCGACACCCTCAACTCTAACAATATCGTCCAGCTCATCTTCCGTGGCGGGGAGATCTTGAATTAATGCCAGAATATCTGCGTCACTTTTGGTTTTGGCGAGCATCTTTTCCAGGTCGTCAATTGTCGTGTCGTCCATGTCGTAAGACTTTTGCAGGTCGAGAAGGTCCTGTCGGGCAGTGGGGAGCTTGGCTGTATTTCTCACGGGTGGTCGGGACTTGGACGCAGATCGTGATCGAGATCGTGACGCTGACGTTGAGGGCTCCCTGGGCGGGCGAGACTCTCGGGTTGGGCGAACCGTCTCCTCTGTAGTGAACTTTGGCTGTGCTGGTCTTGATCTAGGCTCTTCGACTGCTGCCTTTTTTGTGCTTGTTTCCTTGTCGCGGAATATGGTTTCTGGGTCGGGTACAGCGTTTTCCTGCTCGCGCAACCTGCTCCTCTCGCGCACCTGGCTACGAGGCCGAGCAGTTAAGGGAGTTTCGACGTAGGCGCCAACGATTTGCGGCGTGGGCATAGATAGGGGATCCGGTTTGCTAGGTCGTGGAGTTGCGTCTGCAGCTCTGTCGTGGTCATCATCTTGGTCTTCCTCTGGCATAGGTGATGGTGCACGAACCGAGCCCCGTTCCGAATAGTTATCTTGAGGTGCAAAGAGCTTAGCTTCGCCCTCGATCCTGGCGGTAGGGTCTGGTTCTGAGTTCATGCTGGATCGCTTGCTCTTGGAAGAGCCGCTGGATGATGCTGCCTTGTTATATGCAAATCCAACCGTTGGGCGCTGATATCCGCTGCTAGCGTTAGAGCCGCCAGAGATTCTTCTTGCGTTTTCTGTTGCTCGGCGAAGTGAGCTGGGGTGTGTGTCTGCCAGTCGTTTGCTGTCGGGTGGTGACGTTGGAGTGACACCGTGGTGAGCGTCGGTTTGCGCCGCGACAGCTTCGGCGCTCACATTTTTTCCGAGGCGGCGAAGCAAAGCATTGGCTTCTCTAAATGAATTCGGTGCCGCAGGAGGCGAGGTAGACGATGCAGATGACGAGGCGGCTTGAGTTGGCGGCGCTGAAGAGACTTCGCGCCTCCAGATAGACCGCGGCTTAGCAGCACTGCCAGGACTTTGGATTGCCCGCTGCCCAGCTGTGCCAATAGCAGACGAAGAGCGAAGTGCAGAAGAAGTGAGGGCGTCACGACGGCGGGCATGCTCGCTCGGGGACACTGTCCTTGTTGCTGCGTTTTGCTCCTTGATTTCAGCCAAGCGTATCGCGGCATACTGCCGCGGTGTAAGACCGTCTTTTTCTCTCTGCTGAACTTGGTCCACCTTTGCATTCCCGCTTCCAAATCGAGGTCGTGGTGATATGATGCTATCGTCGCCACCTTGGCGTTCACGAGCAAGGATTTCATCTGCTTTCCGGCTTAGAGCCTGTTGGGCAGCGCTATTAACAGGTGTTCGTCGTGGCGACATGTTGACTTCAAACTGGCGCTCGCGGTTGCGGATTTCATCTATTCGTGTGTTTTGGGATGGTCCTATGCGTAGTCTCGGGCTGTTGGAAACCTGTAAATCGCCAGCAGTAAAGTCTTGTTCGATGTCCCATGCGTAGCTCTTTTCAGGTGACGCTGTCTGCTTGAAGGGAAGGTCTTCGATTCCGGGAACGAGCTTTGGTACACCGGGAATCTCATCGCTAATGCTCTGTCTATCTCCCGAGACCAGCCTATCCTGAGACATTGTCCGTGCTGCTTGTAGATTTCGTTCGGCTTGTCGCATGGCCGGGCTCTTGCGAATCTCATCCATGGAGCGTCGATGGCGCGGGTCGTCGTTCGCCTGATCTGCTGTTTTGCGCCAGCTTCTTGGTGCTGGACTTGGAGAGCCAGCCATGACTTCGTCGTGGTCTGCGCCACCTTCCTTTTCAGCCATAGCAAATGCTTCAGCAAGAGAAATGTGTTTTCGACGACCGAAACCCCCGCTACTGCCTACACTGTCGGGGGGGTTGTCGGGCTGTGGTATTCGCGATGCTGTGTTTTGGGGTCGGCCATAGTTTGGACCCTGAGGCTGTGGCTTGGCCTGTTGGGTCTGCTGTGATGAGGAGAAGAAGGAATTGGAGGGGCGATTTTGGTAATTATTAGCATTATTCGTATTGGGTTTGTTGAAGAGTGGTTTGCGGCCGTCGTGCTTGACGACAAAGCCGTCGGCCTCGGGGCGGTCGCCTTGCCGCGCAGCCATGGAAGCTATCGGAGACGCGTTTGTGTGGTGTTTGTGGGATAATATGATACTGTATATAGTCGTAACGGATCAATCTATTGGCGCATATCGGTGTTGTAGTGCTAGAAGAAATGGCCAAGAAGCGTCTGGCGCGTCAAGACATGGCCGAGGCGGTGGGATTCAAGGCGTGAGGTCGTGGCGGTGACAGTTCTATTGTTATTGCAGCGTGCGGGGTGTTGTCGGTATATGAAGAGATGTTCTATTTGATGGCGTGGTATTTTGCGATAATTCTTTTCGTAGTTTCAGTAGTTTGTGGTTTGCAGCAATGTCATGGACCGCCGTTGTTGATGAATGTTGACAGTGGATTTCGGGGCGCCACGCTCCGAGTCGCGGCGCGTCGTCTTCCGCCACGAATGCTGGCAAGGCGTTGTGTGGCTGGTATTTTTGGGCACTGCTGGACAACTACGGGCGCTGACGGCAGCCTCAAGCGGGCGTTGGTTAAGTAGGGACAACTTGTTAAAAAAGTAAAAGAAATATAGAATTGCGAAGAAGAAACTGTTGGTTAGATGTGAACTATATTTGCCATGGAAACTAATTTTTATTTTATCATACACTGGCCGATGAGATTTGTGTCCAGCTTTTGTATAGAACATCGTATAAGCCAGTTGCTAGCATCTGGGCCCGTAATAGCGCTCCTAACAACAGTTGCTTACATTGAAACTGGGCGAATGAGACGATATCGTGGAGAATGATGGCCGATGCGTTTGAAATCTAACAAGATCGTAAACATTGCATGGTCTCAGCGTCTACGGGTAGCCGTTAAACAACCGCCTCCAATGGCGGCTTCGGCCGAGCGGGGAGGCGGCCGATGGTAACAGGAACTGTTCAAAGGAAACAAGGCTCGTTCGCTATTGGAACCGTTTTGCGGCGGGTACGGTTCTTGAAACTCGGTGCTTACTCGGCGGGTGGGTTGCAACAAAGGATCCTGATGGAGCCATGGATCAGCGCCCAACGGGTCACCTGCACGAGTAATGATTGCAGCCAGCAGATATATCAATTTGTCATAGATATTGGTTGTTGAATGCACAGTCAATGAATACGAACCCAGAGAGCATAATTGCTCCTTCGTCTATATTCTTCGTGTGGTCATTATTTCGCAAAGCTCTCTATGTTTGCTTCTACTAGAAAACCGCAGATGAGTTATTTACAACGCAGGGTGGGTAGACTAACCAACAAAGTCAACTGGGCATCCCGCTGACCGACATTGCAACACGCTAGGCCACCTGAAAATGCCCCTCCAAGCTCGGCCCTCTTCACCTGGAGCAGCAAATTACAGTGGCGGAATTAGCGCTGAGCGTGCTGAACTAGACCAGTTTATAACCAACATCCCCACACACACGTCCGAGCCCTCGGGACCAACAGCCAACACAACCCAACAAGTGCAAACTCTAAACCTCCTAATAGGCCGAAAAGTGCAAAAGTCTAATCCTAGAACCCAAAACTAGTGTGTTGCTGCAGACGCCATGAAGCTGCAAGCCCTCGTCCTTGCACTCGGCCCCCTCGCCGGCGTGCTTGCCAGTATGTTTGCTCTGAAACGATCCTTGCCCTTCGCGTTCTCCCTGCTAACTGACGGATCTAGGCCCTGTAGCCGGTCCTCATGTTCAAGCCGCTGACAGTGGAGGTGCTAGCAACAACAAGATAGAAGATCTTGTAAAATACAATACCGAATCTACTGATAGTGGCGGCGCTAGCAACAACAAGAGACTCTTGAGCCGCGATACTCAATCTACCAACAGCGGTGGTGGCAGTTATAACAAGAGACTCCTGAACCGCGACACTCAATCCACCAACAGCGGGGGTGCCAGTTATAACAAGTAAGCCTCTCGTGCGCTGCGATAGCCAGTCTCATAGTCGCGAAGATGGGTATAATGAACAACGATATTGTATTTGTTGTTTCGAGAGATAGAGGCATAATAGAGCGTGCCTTGGAGAGAATTTGCTATTAGATACCTATTTGTTTTACTGACCTACTATTGTAATATAGATCCTTATATCCTTATGCCGTACATATACCCGCATTGTGTTCTGAACTCAAATGAGTCCCATGGCTCGTCTCGAGATTTTGTGGCGCTTTGTTGGTGGCGCTTGAAACCACTAGCGTGCCCACATCGAGCCTGATCTCCATTACGTTAGGTGTTGGTTGGTCGTTGTTTATTAGCCTTGGACTACCCACTCCTGTTCTTCTTTCTCTCACTTTGGCCTGAACTTTGAACAAGTTATCCCAGTTAAAAATTGCATCTTTATATGTTGTCTGAGTTTGAAAACCAATAGTAATGGATGTACTACAGGTTTTAGCCTTCGCTACAGAGCGTGGACAGATTGATCAGATGTATTTCTACCTGTACACTTTACCATCCATTGGGTTTATACTCTGGGTGCCCTGGGTAGTCTATACAAGCCGCTGCCGACCAATTTGTGTCCAGAGTGACTTTGATTCATTACTTGCAACAAAATTGGTTAGATTTTAATCGATACACATGATTTATAATGGCTAACATTCTCAAGCTCTTTGCTTTCGCTCTCATCACACAGGAGCGAGTCTCTTTGACTCGCCTTTTTTCACTCGACTTTGTCGTTAGTCGGGATGAGTTACAGCAGCATTTTGAACTGGTCAAAGCTATTCTGTTGGCTATATTACTCACCATACAACACCGCTACCACACTCAGCCTTCCAGTACCTTGAGTCTATTCCTATTGTATAGCACCGTCATGCACGCAGTGGTTTTGTGGATGTCGTCTGAAAATATCTTCTTCAGCGCTTTCAAGTCATCGTCTATTATAGGTCTAGGAATTCGAGTCATAATACTCTATCTGCATGAGTATTCGAATCGAACTCAACTTCAACTTTCTCTTCAAAAAAATCTCTCCCAAGAATCTACTCGGGGCTTTTGGAACCACACGCTCTCTATATGGATGTTGCCCTTTTTTCTTCATGCAAGGCAAACAATGCCTTCACCAGAAACCATGGACAGGGCTGCCGAAAGGACAAAAGCTCAAACATTGCCTGAAGTGTTTGATGCCTCGTGGGTGAAATGTAAGAGCTCTTTTTACTACCCATATTTCTTTGCTAATATTTTACATAGACTCCAGTCAATCAAATGCTCTCATGAAGTGTTGCTACTCACTACAAAAGAGCTCTCTATTACAAGCTACAGCCTGGAGATTAATAGCAAGCTTTCTAAAGCTTAGCCTTCCAGCCTTTATCTTCCAGCTTGTCACATTTGTTGACAATATTCAAGCCACTAATAACGATACTCTAACCCATGGTTTAGAACTTCCAGTTCTAGGCGCTACTATTATATTTTTTGGGCTAGCAGTAAGTTGCTGTTATTTACATTGTCATGGTCTGTATTAACTGTATTTCTAAGATTTCTGGCGCTGCGTCTGAGTCCGTTGATGCGTATATTAAGCTTACAACAGAGCGCATGATGACGAGCGCAGTAACCCGCAAGTTACTCCAGGTGTCGACGAAAAGTGTGTCTAAATTCGCAACCCTTCAGCTTTTGACGGAGCATATTTCCAACATAGGAGAAAGCTCAAATATTATATTCAAAGCTGGAACTAGCGCTATCGGACTGGCAGTTACGTTCAAATTGCTTTGGGACATCGTTGATGTGGCTGCTTTCGTAGTCGTTGGTGTGGCGCTCGGTGAGTTGCTATAAAATTAATTAAATTCAATCTACTAATATTATCATAGGCACTACCTCGGTCGCATACATTTTACTACAACAAAATATCGGCTCGCTAAAAGTTTGGGCCGAGAAAAGTCAAAACAGGCGGTCACACACCCGCCATCTTATTCAACCCATCACAGCAGCAAAACTACCAAAGACCAACGACATTACTTATAATATCTTGAAGCAAGATCGCGAAAACGAATTGGAGAGTCGCGACAAATATTGGTCTATAAATGCGGCTGTATACGGTATTAGTAAGTTTATATAATGCTTCTCGTATCGAAGGCGCTCTAATAATCGTTTAGTTACATCCACATACGCCCTAACACCAGCGATGGCATTATATTTCTGCAGATTGCATCCAAGTCTCACGGGCAAACCCCCTATGTTGTTATCCTTTTTGACCACAACAGTATTACTTTCCGACACATTGAAAGACATACAAGAGATCCCTGGCTTCTGGGCTAGAATACAGGCTAGCTTCCACTACGTGGAAGATTTTCTTCGAATCTCGTCAGAACGCAATGAAGATGCTCCTCAAATTAAGGATACAGAGCCTGAGGACGAGGAAAGCCCAGCTGTTGAGTTCTCCAATGCAACACTCGCGTCATCAAGTGCTGGACCAATTGTCCGAGATGTAAATATATCTCTTCCTAGACAATCACTGACTATTGTCACTGGTGAGGTTGGAAGTGGGAAAAGCACATTTTTGCGATCCTTGGTTGACTGCCAACTGGTTCGAGCAGGGATAGTAGGAGTACACGAGCCAGTACTAGGCTATTGTGGGCAGGATCCATGGATCCAAAATCTCTCCATCCTTGAAAATATTGTTGGTCCGAATACTTTTGAAAGAGCGTGGTATCGCCGAGTACTCAATCTTTGCTGTCTTTCAGACGATATTAGAGCTCTCCCGGGATCAAATAACTTTGTTGCCGGCCGACTGGGCGCAAATCTGAGTCAAAGTTTGCAACACCGAATAGTAAGAACGGTGGTTACACTCTAAGAGAGATAATATTCTAATTAATTCTAGGCTTTGGCGCGCGCTATTTACTCTAGAGCTACATTCTTAGTTCTTGATGATATCTTTATGGCTCAAAGCGCGTTTGTTACAGGTCAACTCATAACTAACATTCTAGCGCCGGATTCTTTCATTCGACAATATTCTACAATTATAATGGCTACAAAAAGAACAGGTAAGAATCCGATTAATTCTTTTCAATTTTGTATAGCTAATCTTGATGTAGATCCCTTTCACGATGTATGCGACCGATTTCTTAAAATCGGATTCAATGGCCAAGTCGCAGATCTCAATGCTCTCGAGATTGGCGACGAGACGGACGAGTCTGATGATTTATCTGCTCAATATGTCAAGCAAATATCTCAAGTCCCAGTAACCGAAGCAACAAAGAAGCACCGAACCTTTTCGCGGGATATTGACGCGCAGTTTGGCCAGGCAACACACTTGCATGACAATCCCGATGGCATCAAGTACTCGGCAATTCTGGCCCAATTAAATCTCCCGGTTACTATTCTATGCGGACTCTTACTTGTTGCTCAAGTCATACTAGAAGAACTCCCAAGTATATCTATACTATTATTATTCCAAGGTATAGATCTACAACGCTAACAAATATTTAGTCTTAATGCTTCGTCGAAACTTCGAAGCACATGGCATCTCCATTTTTCTTCACTTGTGGTCTATTTTCTTAACTGCATGTAGTGGTATATTATATGCCTTAGCCTTGCAGTAGGTCCACGTTTACAGAGTGCAAAGCATTTGACCTCCAGACTAACATCTATAGTATCTTCCGTACGAATGCATTGTCTACAATGCTGGCATCTGTACATGACAAACTGCTGGGCTCCATTTTTGGGTTTGTGCTTTCTCCTTAATCGGAATGTTTCCTAATACTAATCTGCAAAACTTCAGAGCCTCCATATCATCTTTAACAAGCGAGAATATTCTTGCTGGCGCTAATCTGTGAGTGACATAGAACAGAAGTGGGAGGATCGCAGTTGCTAATAAGAGTAGATTGTGCGAGGGTATACAAGCAATGGATCTCTCACTCTATCATGGAACGTTCAATGTTCTATATTGTAAGCTTACATCTACCTTTGGTGACGTATTACATCTGCTTACCCAATATAGCATTTCTAGGTGTAACGTCAGCTCTCTCATTCGCGGCCTCCCAACATATCACCGGCATTATCATATATCCTATTTGTTACTCATACCTCTATATTACTTACAAGCTTTATGCGCCGGCATCATATCAGCTGCTTCAACTACAGAGCAAAACATCAGCATCACTCTGTTCAGCATTTGCTGAGACAGCATCCGGCGCAGATCATATCCGCGCTCTGCGGTTGCAGGCCTTCCAAGAAACGTATGTCCAAAAGGTCTTTGACAACAAGGAAAGGATACATGCATACATCGTTTCCTCGAAAAGATGGCTAGAATTTGCTATCGATCTAATGCTGGCATTATTGAACTGCATAACCGTCGCCATCAGCGTGTATATGCATGTCCCCTCATACAAGGCTGGTATCAGTGTTTTCGTTTTATTATACATGAGAACTATGACTTTAAAACTATTTTATAGTTTGGAGAAGCTGGATGCCTGTTCGGTTACGCTGAAGCAGATGGAAGATCTGCAGAGTACTCTTCGGAAGAGACCAGTCACTGCGGAAGGTCCTGCCTGTTCTGTTTGGCATGGACCAGGACATATTCGGTTCCAGCATGCATTTATTGGATACAAGTACGTATTGAAAATCTTCTCGTCTATTTATGTCTTACTAATAACAGACGGCCAGCCCAACTATGGAAACCTCAACGCTACGAAATGTATCCATCAATATCCCTGGGGGGACTCGAACTGGCTTTTATGGATCGATAGGGTGGTATGTAGTCTGTGCTGAGCTATGTTAATGTATTGGTCCACTAATTCCTCCTAGCGGCAAAACGACGCTGAGCCTAGCGCTACTAAACCAGCTTCCATACTCCGGTTCCATTACGGTCGATGACGTTGAAGTTCGCGATATCCCACACAATATCTTCCGAACTCTCTTCACAGTTATTCCGCAAAAGCCTGTTACCTTTCCTAATGCAACAATCCGGCAAAATCTATTACCAGATGAGATCGACCCTCACCACCTACGCGCAGAAGATAACTATGAGCACACGATTCAACATGTTCTATACAACGTTGGCCTCTTTGACCTTGTAGAGCGAGTGGGCGGCTTAGCAACTCGATTTTCGCAGCTCAACCTGACGTCAGAACAGCTGCAGCGCTTTTCAGTAGCAAAGGGGCTCATGGAACATCGCATCCACCGCAGTAAGGTGGTGGTTATCGATGGAGCTACGAGCTATGTCAACATACATACCTTGCAGCAACTACGAGATGTTATGAGGGACAGTTTTGCACAGAATGAGTGCACCATTTTGACAGCTTCAGATAATGAGCCTGCTCTGCATGGGTCGCGGTTGGTGTTCGGAATACGATACGGCAATGTCCTGCGGTTGATTGGACCCAATCCCGTGGATGATTAGAAGTGGCGATGGGTACGATTTGATGTCTTGTTTTGTGCGTGTTTTCAACTACGATAATTTTCTCCTATTCCTTTTCTTGTTTATATTTAATTGCATATTTATTTATATTTTAAGATTAATCACGTCAACCAGAGGGCGCACCATGTTGGACATCGTCTGGTTAGTGAGCCAGCCTCGTTTGCTAAATTTAAGGTGGCCGCGTCACAACCAACCACCGCGCATTTAACAATCACCCCACGCCAAGCTTCATCATCATTGCGTTTTTTCTCTCTTCTGTTTTTTTTATTTAAATTCCATGGTATCCAATTGACCTGCACTAATTCATCGCTCTTCTCACACACTATAAAAAGTTTTGATAGAATCCCGTTCAACCCGGATTGCACTGCCCCATCCCTCATCATGACTATCACCACTCTCCGTGAATTGTATCCTGTGTACGTTCCACGCTCAACCGAATCAATTCCAAATCCTCAGCTCACTAACAGCTTGCAGAGAACTCTATTCATCCACTCGCCATGAGCTCGGCATGTACCGCGGCGTGGTCGTCTCTGCTCGATACTCACCAGCCATCACTGCCTCCGATGATCTCGCATCGAGCCCGGCGCTCCTCTCCGCCGTCACATCTCTGGTCCTGGACAATCCTATGCTGAGAGTGGGAATCATTAATGGCGAGAACACAGGCGCCGAGTTTACCTTTATCCCAAAGATTGATCTTTCCAAGCACGTCTTCTTCCAAACAATGCCTTGCGCTTCCATGGAGGAATATCAAGCCATTGTTGCAAATACGCATGGTGAACTCGCAGACGAAGTATTTGAGGACCTTGCGTCCACACCACCATGGAAGATTGTTCTTACCAAGCCTCAATCCAATTCCTCAAGCTTTACCGCTCCCGATGTTCAAGACATTCTCTTCTCCTACCACCATTCCATGCTCGACGGCATGGCCGGCCGCCACGTCCAAGAGGCACTGATTTCCTACTTGACCGAACAAAAGGACATCAAGTCAGATATGCCACTTGTGTTGGAAAACCTGCAGCCCCCTCAGCTCCCCAACCCCGAAGAACTTGCCGTGCCCTTCACTCTCTCCGCCTCATACATGGCCTCTGTCCTGTGGAAAGAATTCGCTCCCGCCATGCTCAAACCTGCCCCTGCAAATATCTGGTATGGCGAGCCAGTGAATCGGTCGCTCCTCTTCAAGTCCAACGTTCGCTGTATAAACATGCCTGCCGCTACGCTCAAGGCCCTCCTGGCAGCTTGCAAAGAGCACTCAACTAGCCTCACGGCTCTGCTTCATGTCCTGATTCTCAAGTCCATGGCAAAGCAGGTTCATGATGCGCCTGGCTTCAACACGGCCACCCCAATTAGCATGAGGCCCTATGTGACAGACGGCGCCCCAGAGACCACGCTTCGCTGTCTGACATCGAGCTTCAACTATCACGTCTCCGCAGCTACTCTGGCCACCTTCAAAGCTGGTGCAACTGATGAGGATGTCTGGAAGACCGCCAAGCACTTTAGAGAGCTCCTTTCTAAAAAGGTGAACTCGCTGCCTGCCGACGATATCATGCCCATGCTCAAGTACGTTTCTGATTGGCCTACATTCTGGGGCAAGAAGGACGGCAAGGCTAGACCTGATAGTTGGGAAATCAGCAACATTGGCATTTTGCGTCTGCCCAAGGAGGCCGGTAAATGGACTGTCAAGAGTGCCCTCTTCTCTGGATCGTGCATGGTTGCCGGTGGACCATTCTGCCTAAACACGCTCACTGTTGCTGGTGGCGAGATGACCATTGCCATTACTTGGCAGCAGGACATTGTGCCTGTCGAGATGATTGAGCAGTTGTCTACTGACTTGAAGGCATCTTTCTCCAGCTTCGTTGAGTCAAAGACTTTCTTTTAGACGAACATATACTTTTAGACGATAAACGATACACGTGCGTATATTAGAAATCACATACACTTAATATTTAATAAATACACTACAATAAAACTACATTATGGCATACCATACAGTCTCTTGACAAATGCATTCAGCACTCCCATATCGTGCTCAGGTAACTTGGCAGTGAATCGGCGATGCGCATCAAGGACTGGTGCAGAAACATCCTTCCACTCAAGCTCACCAGTCATGACAAAATCTGTCCTGTCATCTTGCCACTCGACCTTGTTGAAGGGGAGAAGCTTTCCATGTCTCTTGCGAATGTGACCATTCACAATGACAGTGTTGACATCAGCAACACTAGAGTGCACGACAATGGCTGTGACGGGATCGCATTGAGCGGCAATCGTCATGGCCGGGCTCAGCGTATCAAACACCACCAAGTCTGCTTTCTTGCCAACTTTGATGCTGCCAATGCTATCCTCCATACCCAGAGCTCTAGCTCCCCGAATGGTAGACATGATGAATCCATCGTGCGCCGTGCGGCAGACCTTGTCGGCCATTTCTCCCGCTGCAAGTTTCGTCTGTGCATCATTTCCACGGGCAGACATGAGAGCCACGCGCATCTCATTGAGCATGCTACCACTTGTGGCGTGATGGGAGTCAACGCCAAGAGAGCAGATGGAGTCCATATTGGGCAGATCGTCGCGGAAAACAACGGGAGGACCAAGGCCCATGGTCATCTCCACGCTGGGTGAAGCAGATACAAAAGCGCCAGCTTCACACAAAACCTCGGCGTCGTCCTTGGTAGCTCCGCCGAGATGGGACAGGACAATGGACTTGTCCAGGATACCGTACTCGCGCATCTGGCGGGGGAGACTGCTTTCCTCTTGGCCGGGAAATCTGGCCCAGTGCGATGTGATGGTCTTGATTCCAAGAGACTTGACCTCTTGGAAGAGTGCTTGGATTATCTCCTTGGGCAGGAAGTAGTAGTCAAAGCCAAAGGCAAGAGAGACAGATGACAGTGGGGAAGCAATATTGTTGCACGTGGCGAGCTCGCGGAGGAGTGGCATGAACCACTCGGGGATGAGTCCGTCATCCGTCATCTCAGCTGTTGGAGAGGTTTGCTTAAGCGTGACGGTGGGTGCTAGCGCAAACACAGAGCGAATACCAGAGGTAATGGTGCCCGCCAGTGACTGCTTGCCTGGAATATTGTTAGCGAAGAAGTAGTGTAAGAGATGCTGAGTTCTGCTCACCATGATGCTTGGTCCAGTTCATATGCGCAAAGTCCAAGATGGTGGTGGTGCCAGCGTCCACGGCCTCAGCACATCCCGCAAGTGTTGTCCAGAAGAGATCGTCTGGCGTAAAGACAAATGATGACGTCCACACTAAGACAGGTTAGCGGATATTCTTCTTTTTTTTTAGATGTAGTATAATAGCATACTTTGAGAAAAGTAGTGGACACATGTGAGGTCTTCGCAAAGACCTTTGAGTGCCGTCTCCCACATGTGGCGATGGGTATCAACAAAGCCCGGCGAGATGATCTTGTCAGTGCAGTCGATGATGTCGCATGCAGCAGGAGGGGCGATGCAGCTTTCGATCTGGACAATAGTATCATCTTTGACAAGAACATCTGCCTTTACTGACGAAAGCTTGTCATTCTCATCGAGTTGGATAACAGTTCCGCCCTTAAGAAGGATAGTAGAAGACATGATTGTAAGTGTTGTGCTTTAGATGCTTGTATTGTTTCGAAGAGGGTTGTACATTCGACCGTCTTATATATACTTGATCAATCTTGGCGACAGTAAATAAGCATTATAAATCCAACCCTGTCACAAGATAAAAAAAAAAGGCTGCCAATCTCGTCGTTCGCGTTTTGTCATTATTCCGAATCGAGCTCCGGGGCACCTCCGGGTCACCGCCGGATAAGACCGGGGACACCGGGGAGCAGTCGGATACCTCAGTGCATATAAGGGCGCTTACACATATACCAACTAACACTGCATCAAAGAATCAAGAAGCATCATCTACTACCATCAAATCAGTATCATATTACTTATCACCACCATAATCATGTCGGACTCCCAAAACCTCCTTGTCTGCGTTACCTGCGGCACCCAGTACGGAATCCCATTTGAAGAGCGCCCACCCACCTGCCGCATGTGCGATGTAAGTGTAGATGCTTAGAACTCTATAAAAAATCAATCGTCTAACAATATCCTCCTTTAGGAGCCCCGTCAATTCGTCCCTCCATCTGGTCAATCATGGACCACGCTTGCCAAGATGCAGGGTGTCTACAAGAACGAAATCAAGCAAGACGACAAGCAGCCGCGCGTCTGGTCCATCTTCTCCAGCCCGCAGTTTGCCATTGGCCAGCGTGCTCTTCTGATTGAGACGGATCACGGCAACATTCTCTGGGACTGCATCTCTTTTCTCGATCAGCCAACCATTGACTTTATCAAGTCCCGCGGCGGGCTCAAGGCGATTGCCATCTCACACCCACACTTTTACAGCACGCATCTCACCTGGGCAGAGGCGTTTGACTGTCCTGTGTACCTTGCCGCTGAGGACCAGGAGTGGCTTAACAGAGAGGATAAGCAGGGCCGCCGAGTCTTTTACGACGGCGAGACTGTTGAGATTTTGCCTGGCGCTACCATGGTGAAGCTGGGCGGACACTTTCCTGGTAGCTCGTCTCTTCACTGGAATGGAAACCTGGTGCGTGAATCTATATCGCAAAAAAGACGACTAAAATGCTAACTAACTACAAGTTTGTCGGAGATTCCATTGGTATTTCACAGGTAAGACCAAAAAACCACTTGGGTACATATCGGGCGAGCTTGCTAACCTGTTCTTGCTAGTCTGGCCTTGTTCGCAGCCACCACAACGAAATGCACCAGACATTCTTCTTCCACTACGCATTCCCCAACTTCATCCCTCTCGGCCCGACTGCCATGCTGCAGATGTGGAATCGCCTCAAGCCGTGGGAATTCACGACGCTCTTTTCCCTGTTCTACGTCACCACAGTTAGAGACCCCGAGGTCAAGAGCATTCTTCTCGAGTGCATGAAGCGCCAGGCACGCTTCCAGGAGAACTTTGGTCATCCTCTCCTATCTGCAGAGTAGACATTGTTCTCTCTCTTCGATGTGTGCTTTCAGATTGGTGTATCATAAAGCGAGGTGTTGGGGGATAAGGCGTTGAGAGTGGAGGGGCAGAAGTCAATTTTTCTAGTTAATCAGTAATATGTAAATGTTATCTTTTTCTTTGTAATATTCATGTTTCATTTCAGCGTTCTCTATTCAATTTTATCTATATAAGCGCTCTTCTAGTTGTATATATGTACTCATTTAGATCATAAAAAAACAGTTAACCAATACACATACATCATCTTACATTTGGATATTAAAGTCATCGTAAAATGCCGGGTCTAGAAATTCGACAGGGAGAAACGGGCCAAAATCACTACCGTCATTCATAAAATCGCCCATTGGCGCATCGCCCAGCAGTGAGCTCAGGTCCCCAAATCCATTCGCGCCTGCATTGTTTGCAGTTGATGCGCTTCGGAGTCCTTTGAATCGCGAAGCTGAAATACCGGTTAGCCATGGTTCTCACGCCCGCAAAAGGAGACTTACAGCTGTGGTTTTGCAGCTCAGACAGGTATGTAATGTATTTGACACACTGCTGTACAAGGTTGTTTTCTGTATCGAGGTTCTTGAGCGCATTGGCCGCCTTGACGAGGCTGAGGCGCCCGGAAGATATAACAGTCTCTGCATTTTGGCCATGGCCATGGTGCGCCCAGAGCATTCGTCCACAGATCATCAGCGCCGCAGTGAAGCCTATGTTTCCATTTAGTACTCAGTCTGGAGATTAGACTTCTTCACTGTTTTACTTACCATAGTACAGCGTAAAGAACCATACACCCAGGTTGGTCTCGTCCCCGGCTGCAGTCCCCAATCCAGCAGCTATGATGTTAATAGTGGTCTCCGCTGAGGCAACACACTCAAAGGCCTCTGCCATTGCTAGCTGCGCTGTGTAAGGTAACTCCACGGACGGTTCGTGCTTTGACAGATACTGCAAAGTCAAACAAAGCAGCGGCCGGTGGATGATTATGTTCAAATTATGGTATCGCAGCGTAAGGATCGTTCGAATGCGATTCGTGATAGACCGCTGCACCAGCTCTGGAGCATCACAATCGAGTAGCGCAAATTCCGCCGGTAGGCTAGCCGCCCATTGTCGCAATTGTTTTCGCAATTCTGTAGCGGCTTGGATTGTTGAAACTCCGTCCAATTCGCTGGTCAGCCCCAAGTTGCTGTTGTACTGGCGAGTTATGGAGTCGCCCATGACCTTGTAGAGTTGTACAGAGACCCTCAGAAGCTCTGATTTGAGGCGCATAGTCTCCAAGTGTTGTTTTGTCGCTGGATAGTCGGAAGCTGGCCACTGTTGTATCGGTCCCGAAACCATGTAGTAGTCGGGTACAGCCCCAGGTCTTCCAAACGTGACGCTCATGACCTTGTCGGCGCAGTAAATGGCTTGCCAGGTACGCTTATACGTTTCTTTTGCAACCGGGTCAAGGTTTCCATTAGCCTGATCGCAATGCAGACCGAGTGCAAGCGCATTGCGGACACATAAACCGTGGATGTTCCAGGCTTGCACAGCACGCGGTGTTCCTTGCAGATAAAAAGTCTGCAGCAGAAGATACTGCACACTCTCAATGCTGACCGTTTTGAGCGCGTAGGATGCGCATAGCGCTGTAGCCCTGTGGTAAAATACCAGAGATCGCTCAAAGCGCTCCTTGGACCCGGCGAACTTTCCGTTGCCTACATTCGTAGCCATAGCCATCATCATGTTGAGCATGCCTAGCCATGCCCTGCCAATCTTCTTGTAACCGCTTGCCTTGAATCGGTCATAATAGCCCCAAAATGTCGGTTCGTGGAATATAGGGAAGAGAAGACCAGTGGTGTTGAAAAATAGGTGAAGCAGCTCCTCAAACTCTTCGGATGGTGGTAGCTGAGCGCTGGCGGAACTGACGGCTCTTGGTGATGGTTGACTTGCGCCATCGTCAAGGTGCCGCTTTCGTATTGTTTTGTTGGTAATAGAAGACGGTCCCTTGGGCTTCTGGATACCCCAGAGGGAAGACATGGCTCCGAGCAGGTAGCGCACGAAGCGGATGTTGGATGATTCGCCAAAGTAGACGGGAGCCTGTTCTTCGACAAAGGTGATGGCAAGTCCGTCTGTTTTTGTCGGGTCCCCGACCCCGTCATCATCACTAGTTTCTTCCTCTTCTCCCTCGCGCCCAACTTCATCATTGCTGGCTGCGTCGTCGTCGTCGTCATTGTGGTCATCACTGCGCAGTCGCTGAGGCAGCTTCGTCATGGCCGGCTCACAGCCCGACAAATGCCCTATCAATAAATCATCGTGTCGTCTCAATGCCTTCTCTACCAATCGCAATCGTTGCTCCAGGTCCGCGACGTATTGTTTTCCAATAATCACATTGGTGGCCGACTCTGGCGCATCGTACTGACATTCCAGACTGAGCTGAAGGCACGACTGACAAGTTGGGCGTTTGCCGTCGCATTTCGACTTTCGCGTTCGGCAGGCGGTGCAGGCGAGTGCGATTCTGCGTCGTTTGCTTGCAGGTTCTGATTTCGAAGCCATCTTTGTGAATTTCGCTTGACAGTTTCGCAGCTGGCAATTGGTAAGTTGACAGGGTGCTGACAGCTGGTGACAGTTGGCGAAGAATTGCAGTGACACTCACTAGAAAAATCCTGCGGGGAGTCCGGGGAGTCACCGGAAACAAAAGTGTCCGACCCGCCATTAGTACGCGCGCTAGTATAAAAGACGACAGCATGCGATGGAAGCTGATACTGTTTAAACTCAAATTCTAATTGTAACGGCATTTTCATTGTTTTGCATTGTTTCGATAATCATTGCGCTGCATCATGTTTGCACCACTCTTCTTCCTTCGCGGCAACGGCCCCATCAAGTCAAAGACGGCAGACGCAAACCCGGTTCCTCTGCAAGACACAGCAGGCCGTCCATTTCTGCTCCGATTCTTTACCAAGGATGGATTCTTCTTTAATGAACAGAAATGGACTCCCATTGATCGAAGCCGGGCTTTAGAACCGTCCTCATACAACCCTCCAGCTCACTATCACATCAACTCTGACGAACACTTTTACATCACCAGCGGAGCGGGTACATGGCAGCTGTGGGATCGCAAGGTATATCTCAAGAAAGGCGACCATATTCTTGTTCCTAGAGGAAAGTGGCATCGGTTTGACGAAGACCAAACATTGGATGAGCCGCTGGCTATCGAAGTCCGCTACGACAAAGAGCAAGCGGCCATGGAGGAGGCCTTTTTCCGCAACACGCTGACTTATATCAGCGACTGCCTCGACCAGAACAAGTCTCCAAGTATTCTACAGCTCATGATTTTCTTTATCCACGTGGAAATGGCACCTGGATTGCGCATTGTTCCTTTTGAGACGCTTAACTTGTGGCTTAACATGGCATTGATGTACACGCTCGGCGGCCTGGGATATCTGGTGGGCTATAAGAGCTCTTATGCAGAATACTGTCGTCCAAGCTTCAAAAAGGACTAAAATGTTTCTCATATCACAACATGTAACTATAAATACTATATCTAGTTTATGTAGTTAAATACTCTGTAAAATAGACTTGATTCCCCTCTCCAAGTTCTCATAGAACAACGCCGATCCTGCAAACTGGCGAAAGATCCAAAAGATGTGCGGATACCCAGGGTAGTGGTCCGCCACGACCTTGACACTACCGACAGTGAGTCTTGAAATGATACAAAAGATGAAGATATAATAAATGGACTTACCCAGACTTGCGAAGCAGATTTACCATGACACGGCCATCGTCACGCAATGGATCCGCGCCACACGTTCCAACATATACAGGAGGAAAGTCGGCCAGGCGTGGGCTGAGCGCCGTGAAGATGGATTGATCCGTAGGCACCGCGTCGACGGCATCTATTTTGTTAGCACTTCTTTCTAAATGAATTTTTGATCTTACTTACTTAGGTAGATGCGCATCGCATGACTACCCATGATGGGCGCGTCGGCATTCTCCGTGTACGAAGTATACCCGGCAACGTGCTCAGTGGGCACATTGTCAGGATGCAGAGTAATCGGCGTCAGCGCAATGACTCCGTCCAATTTGCGCAACTGGTTTCCATTCGCGCTCTCTTTGCAAATATAGTTGGCAAGAGCAAGAGAGAGAGCACCGCCCGCCGACCCGCCCATAGCAAATAGTTCTCCTTGCTCTCCAAGCAGTGCATTCTCGGGCTGACACACCCACTTGTACACAGAGACCACATCTTCCAGCATAGTTGGAAGCTTGTTCTCAGGCCCAAGTCGATAATCGATAGACACGACGATGCAGCCTATGGTCGTGGCAATCCAGCGGCAGAAGTCGTCCTCCGAGTCCAGACTTCCGGCAATGAAGCCGCCACCGTGTGAGAATAGGCAGACGGGAAGCTGATGGGATGCATTTTGGATTTTGGGTGTATAAACACGAACTCCAATAGAGCCAGCGAGGCGATTTTCTGTTTGTGGCGTTAGAGATGTTTCGCGGAGGGAAGCTTCTACGGCAACATACCAATCGTCAAGTTGTTCGGCACAGTTTCAGACGGCGCTACTCTAGCACTAAGCTGCTTGACTTGGGAAATAATCTCTTCAGCAGATCCTGAGAGTGAAAAACGGCCGCCGTTGGCATTTTCGTACTATAATAGGTGTCAGTAAGTGCTGGCTGTTGTTAGCTAGCCTCCGATGACGGTTGTGCTCACCTCAATCCAGTCAGGCGCAATCATGGTGATTTTGGGCGTTTATTGTCTTCTTAATATCTGATATTTGACTTGAAAGACACAATTAAAGTAGATATTGTTCAATTTATATAATTGCGCATCGCGCTATGGACGCTAGAGGCGAAGGCCGAGTCTCCGGGGTTATCGGGGAGCAGCCGGAAGCAAAATTCTAAATACGGGTCAAAAGGAAATTTTAAAGTACAAATGCCAACAGTATCACCACAAACCTCCTCATGAGACGGCAGCAATATTGTTATTGATAAATCGGTCCGCTTCTCTCTTGAGCATCAAAATACAGCTCGCCACAACAAACGCCTCTATCCCCGGCCCAGCGGTCTTTTCGCCCTGCCACTTGCGTAGATCCATCACCAGACGACCTCCATTGCCACCTGAATACCTCTTGGAGCCCGCAGTGCGTAAATCGTCATTCCGAATAAGCTGCGCCACTTGCACGCCATCCTTGCTGCCGTCAGCACGCTTCATCACCAAGAGTGAGTCTGCATCTAGCTCAGCTTTTTCATCTCGGTCTCCATAGGTCCATGTGAACTCGCCGAGCGATGTGTGGAAGACTTGGTCGCGCGAATACCACTTGCGACTCACCACCTTGACTTCCTCGCCGGCAATGTTGTCGTTTTCTATGGCCTGCTCGACCGAAACGGTAGAGTCGTAAGGTAACAGGTGCATCTTTGGATGACGGCCGGGACCCCAGCGGTAAATGGTTGAAATGAGTGTGTTTTGGCCAGGGTCAGAGGCCTTGACCAGGGCGCACGAATTGGAGCTGGCCTTTTGGCGCACTGAGATGTATTCTGGTTGGCCCGAGTCGACGCGATAGACGGTGATGTTTTCCAGCATTTTGCCTGTCAGCGCCTGATTTGTATCGTAGCCCAGCGCGTTTATTTGCAGCTCGCTGGTTGAGACGAAGCCTGAAGAGGCAGCAGAGGGAGCGGCTTCTTCATAGCCTGGAGGAGGAGCATCAAGAGCAACTTCTTTGTCCTTTTTGTCATTAAAAGAGGCCATTGTGATGGTATGTGTAAAAGCGAGGTGATTTGAATTGAATTGTAAGTGATATTGACTGGCCGGGTTTGTGATCATTATATACAAGTGTGCGATGTATATCCATGTTGCGCCGAAGCTACGTCATAGGCTGATGGGCGTGAGGCTGTGTTCGCCTTCGCCTCACGTTAAGTCTCCGGGGCGTATTTTCTTCTGGATTCTGCTGATCGCGCGCTACATATTACCGGAACGGGCATCTAGATCTGCGCTATCTATGTTTTATGGTTTATACTTGGCATTGTGATTCGCGACAGAGATACAGCCGCGCGACAACGGCAGATGGCGACGACGACCGCACCACTATCTAGCGTACAGCAGTGTTATTGTCGCAAATCGGCTTTCAGGATTGCGATTATAGTATAAATAATACGGAGAAAATATTAAAGGACAATTAGTATTACAATGTGCATTACATACAGTGAGTAAGCAAAAGTTACAAGTCGTCCATATTCCCACAGAAACATTCCGAATATATTTACACAAACGTTACATGTACTAGTCATCTAGAAGTCGGATACATATACAGTATTTATACCATACATAATATTCTACAAAGATTGATCAAAACGGTCATTTTTAAAAAATACATATCAAAGAATACTTGAAAGATTGATTAAAAACGAGTTTACCTGTAACTTTTGCTCTACCTGCTTCTAACTCTAACCCTTCGCTCTCCTCCTCTGCAGCTGTTATAGTGCATCAACTATACAACTAAACGCCCAGTTCCGTTGGCGGCCGGACCAACGTCCGAAGGAGTCACAAGACTATTTTTAAATCAATACAAGCCACCAACACAGGTTTATTGTTACGTAAGTCCCATGTAATATCCACCCGTTACGGCGAGGCTCGGGGGCTGACGAGGCTGCCTGGGCCATGAGTCAGAACGAAGACGGGTCCCCCTGGCTAGTATACATAAAGTAAGGCTACCGACATGCTAGAAAAAGAAAGAAATCACAAGTTTTGGTATCTTTAGTATCGTCGCTTCTTTGTACACAGTCACCTTTTGGTCATCATGGGCTGTACATCTTCAAAAGTGGACGACGGTGGCCCCCAAGCTAGGCCGTTCCGCACTACCCCTCCACCTGTTGATCCTTCGACTGTGGTCTGGACAGCCGACGATTCATACGGCCACTACATCAAGGAGAGGCTAGAAAAGACAGTTGCTAGTGGTAGAGAGGGCGACTTGGCCAGCTTCTACAGTGGGGAAAATACTGGGCTTCGCGCCGTTGCGTGGCTGAAGGAGAGGTTCCGACATATTGACGAAATACATGAAAACGGAGTGGTACCCTCTACCCTCGGAGGCCAACCTGTTTTAACCGAAATGTGGTTTGGGGCTGGTCCCGAAGGCACTGGTATGGCTACCATGTTTCTGGTCTACACCGGCAAAGATGCAGATGAAAACCCAGACAAGGAGACAATCAACGAGGCCATCATGGCAGAGGCACAGGAATACAGTATTGGCCTGCTCAACAGAGCCTTTACCAAGATCGCCCAGCATATGCATGTTTGTGTCGTTGTCGAAAGCAACGCCACAATATGCACACCTCATCCCGACTTAAAGCCCTTGATCCTTCCCATTCCTCACCAAGTCTCCAGAGAAGAGCAACAGTGGCATAAGAGCATTTCTCGGCAAATAAAAGTGTACGGCGCGGAAGCTGTCGGAGGATTCAACAAGTTCTACTTTGACAAGATAGTGGGCGAGCTGTGCCAACTAAAACCTGGCGTCTCTGTCTGGGACGATGGTGATCTGGCATTCAACGTGGGTGGGAGCCCATACCAATGGGGTTCAAGGCTTCTGGTTACACGGGACGAATCCAACATGAAGACTCGCCAGGGCATCAAGGCCACGCATTTCGAGGTCAAGCACCCGTTTGGGAACGACGATAAGCCGCCAGCATTCTTGTTCAAGATGTTTGACGGCTCGGCAGATCCTGGAGGCGTCGACAATATTACGCTACTCGTCGCGACGGACCCCTCTATTCTCTGGCCCAAGGTTGGACAATGCGCAAAGAGTCCGGCTTTCAAGGCTGCCGAGGTGGCATTGATGGATAAGCTTGACCAAATGTATAAGCAAGGTGCCATAGCTCGCTGCAGAGTGCACCTGATCATGGGCCAAGACCAAAAGACATGGGCGTTTGTAGGCCACGACTCGTTGAAAGATCAATCTGCCGTTGCTATGGCCAGTGCTGGTGAAACCGTCTCCAATGCCCAGCCGTTCCCCGTGGGAAACGTGCACATTGCATCCTTTGGTATCGACCTGGAGGAGCTGCCGCATGACATAATGTATAATGAAAAGGGCGAGTTCCACGGCTTCTTCGGGTACCTACGACAGCGCTACACGGATAACCCGCGCACAGCCGAGATTCATGCGATAACATCCGTCCAAGTGATGAAGGTGTTCCTCGAAAACGCCTTTCCAGGAACCGAAATTTCGGACCAGGGCGAGCTCGTTATCCCAGCGGAAGACGGTGCTGAGAAGTCGGAGGCTCAGACCATGGAGGGTTCGCACCTCTTTGTGGTCCGCGACCCAACCCAAGCGCCCAAGGATGTCATCGCCGTGTCCTATCTGATGGCACTGCCGGACGGTTTGAAACCCACTGGTCACTACGAAGACTCCCAGTTTCTCAAGGACGGCGAAAACGCTCTGCTCAAGGTCATGAAGCAGATGTATGAGAAGGGCGAAATTTCGGACAAAGAGTGCACAGCCAGTGTACGGGCCTGTTTTGACGGGACCATCTACCAGTTTGTGGAGGGTAGCAAGTTTGTGGACTATAGCGAGACGCAGATGCTGCGATTCGCACTCAAGCTCTGATTGTGTGATGAGCAGTCTTTTCTTTCGTTGGCGGACGTCTTGTACCGGCGCATTTGAGCGAACTTGTAATACCCTATTTCTTTGTATTGTTGTTTAAGTCACGGTAATAATGAATACATAATCGGAATATCACGGCCTACCCCCTTCGAATTAGGCGCCTTATCGTGTCGCCTTCCTAACTGGTGAATTTCACACTGTTGCCTCATCTCCATTGTGTGAGTTTTTTCTTTAGTTTCAAGGGAGTAGCCATATGGGGTTAGGAGGAGAGCGAGATGTGTCCCAAGGCTGTGTTTGCGTTGTGAGAGAGTCGAGTCCCACTGTACTGTACGCCCACGTTTAACTAACCACGCACGTACGTGAGTGTCGAGAAGTGGGTATAGCAAAAAAGTTTACAACCAACTCTAGTGTAGAGGAAAAGTGTATTGTTGCTCTCAAACTACTCTCTATACCTTCACATTCTATCATAGTTCAACATTTACTTTCGATATGTCATCTACTAGCGACGAGCGGCCTTGGATGAGCGAACAATGTGGCGTGGCGCGCAGACTACACAAGTTCTATCCTATTGGGCAAGGATATAGCAAGGAAGATTTAATCAGGATAGGATTGGAGCAAGGTCAGGACATGGACGACAAGTTAAAGCTCCATTTACTGGGCCAACCAAATTTCGATGACCTGAGATACTTTGTCCAAAACTTGGACGGCTGTATGGAGGCAGATTGGTTCAGTAACTATTCGTATCGTCCTGTATATCTCCCCCCTACAATGCTCCACTCGCGAGCGGTTTGCAAATATGTTATTTGTGATGGACGCATTGCAGACATGGATACATTTGACGGTGACAGCAATGCTGCTATGGAACGGTTATACCAGGAACAACTACACCTCGAGGCTACAAATGACGTTCTGGAGAGAGCCAGAGCCGCAGTTCGCAATCGAGAACAGAAAGCAGCGACCGAACTGGCCAAGATTATGCTTGCGCAATATGACAAGCAGCTGGCTGAGCAAGGCTACTATAATGTGAAGGAAACCTGGAAACAAATCCAACCAAGAACACCAGCATGGATTGACGAGATCTGCGTAGCGCAGGAAAAGTATGGGTTTGTTGTTTTTGAATCATCCAAACTGAGGAAGCGCACGCTACAAGGTATTGTACAATGGTACCGCGTATTGAATGGGTTGTCTTACATAGATCACTCTGAGAGGACGGGTCGTCTCGCGGCGGCTAAGACAGTCAAGGACGGTTACATGTTAATTCTTAGCTCGCGTCTACAGTTCGAAAAAGAACCTGTTGATGAGGATGATCCAGAATCTATACGAAGGTACATGGTCCAGAATTGCAAACCTTGTAAAATCATTTATACTAACTCAGATCTAGACGCTTTTTAGAACTTGTGCCTACGCTGCCAGGGAAGATATCCAAGACCACATTTCTTGTTATTACAGATGACTGTGTTTTCCAGGAGTTGGATACAAACGAGCTGTGGCTTACCAAACGTCTTCGCTGGCCACAAGAGCGAGAAGAAGGGATGATTGCTTATCAAGACCTACCACCATTCTTCGTTTGGGCGTACGATGCCGCCTGGACACCACCGCCTGGCGCCGCGATAGCCGATGCTGATGGGTACCAAGGCCGACTTCGTGTCGATGCAACTGTGATACTATCATGGTTTTACTATGCGCGGACCTATACAGACTTTACTATGAAACAACTATGGGAAAAGGCGCAACATTCACCGCATAAAGTGTGGCATGTGTTGCAAAACCTCGTAAATAAAGCCGAGTCCGAAAGCTTAGTATAGATTAACCTGCAATATTACAAGTTATTCTCTTTAGTAAGCATGCAGTATTACCAATTATGATAGATATTCTAGTTAATTTATAGTTTAATTTAGTTTTAATAGCTCTTATAATACTAATGACGTGTGCTAACTTACTGTTTACTGTTTCTGCAGCCTTTTTACGCATCTACTGACTATGCCACAGCGGCAACGTCTCAAAGATATCAGGATACGGCGAAAGCCTCCATTTAAACGCACCAGTAGACGCATCCACCGATCGCTCGTAGCCATGTGGATGCAGCGCCGTATTGGCACCGTCTACACGCCAGATGGGCCGTCCATTGTAAAACTCCCTATAGGCGGACGTTATGCCGTCCACTGTGATTTCTTCGGCCATGACGCCCTGACACCGTCGCCATCCCTGTGTAAGCAGGCGATAGAGCGCATATCGTAGAGTCGTTGTGCTGTTGCGCACTGGAATCACCCAGCAGTCGACTCTGCAGTTGGCCTCGTCAATCGCGTCAAGTGTGGCGACGCGGAACTGTAAGACGAGAAGCGTCTCGCCGTCAAAACAAAAGACTTGCGGACACTGGTATCGGCGCGCGTACCTAGTAGTTTGAAAGCAGGGTGTCAAAAACATCCAACACTCATGATTTGCTGTAAAGGTGGTGGACGTACTGGCGCAGCTCTTGTGAGAGCCTCTGCTGTTCTCCTCCGACCGGCAACTGGCCGCTCTGCCATGCTCCTCTATCAATAACGCTCTTTTTGATTTCTCCAACGGCGAGTATATGCTTGGTGTTTCCAATCTTGGTCGAGTATACAATGTCGGCTGTTTCGGGTATCGGCCCAGCGGTGGGTGGTTTGCTCTGTGAGAGCTGCATGACCGTTGGGTACGCGGTCCATGCTGCCATAACAATGTTGGACACTTCGGCATGGAACCAGTTCTCGCAGTCTGCCTCGGTCTCGAAGCGCCATTGCCGTACGTTGGCATCCTCACAAGGCTCGCTCATGCGGAGGGTGTCATCGTGGTAGAGCGGGAGAAACCCTTCATCAAAGTTGGCATAGACGACGCCGTCGGGACCAACACCAGTGTGCACGACGAGATTGGCAATAGGTTTATTGCGGCGTGCCCATTCTTTGTTAAGTACGGTTCGGTAATCAGAGCTCTCGCGGCGGTTGGACGAGTGCCGTAGAATATAGTAGCCGGCCGTGGCTAGTGACTCGAGCGCGGGGTCCATGATCTGCTCGGTATTGTAATGGTAACCCTACTGCTGCTAATACTCATTCAAAGAATGTTTCTTTCGTGGTGCCAGCAAACCGCGGGGCAAGGCGGCAGCAACCCCTCATGGGCTTCGCTACTGCTGCACGCGGCGTTCCGCTTCTGGATCGCAAAAGAGACGTTATGCAGGCGGCGGCGTCTTGCATGAGTGGCTCGTTGTGGCATTTCCATTTGGTGTTGTTCGCCTTGTGGTCGTGTGCTAGCAGGCGTCCAGGCTCGCCCAGTGGCTACACATGTAGGTTATAGAGACTCGTGCTGTCTGTATACAGCGCTGTGTTTTATTCTTTTTTGAATTCTTGGCGCACTATAAAAGAGTAATTAATACAGGCTGTTTGTTGCAAGTGGCACGACTCGCTCAGCTGCCCCTGCAACGGGGCGAAGTCTGCGGGGCCGCCCACCAAACACCACTACGCTTATCGTCAGCGATCTGTCAGAAACAACGACATCGCCAACCTCACCTGTATTTTATATTCACGCCCAATGGCACAATGGGGGACTCACAGGGCAATTCGGCTTCCCTACCTACAAACCTCAAGCGTACAAAACGATTTGCTCCAAAAACACGGACGGGATGCCTCACCTGCCGGTAAGCCAAAGCTCTGTGTCATCACCACTCACCCTGTACATCTACTAACAACACACGGTCCAATCCAGCATCCGTCGCGTGAAATGTGATGAATACAGGCCAGTATGCAATCGCTGCCACAAGGGCCGGCTCGACTGCTCTTATCCACCGCCACCAATCGACAGGCAACGGCACAACAGCACCATCCGTATTCTGCCGCAACCATTCCTCACGCCGGCGCCGGTAGGCGTGCCAGTCTCCAGTAAGCAGCTAAATTTATTTGGCTCATTCAGCACATCCATAGCATCGCTTGTTGGCGGCGACTTCAATCGTACCTTTTGGATAGTGGATGTCCCGCGGGCTGCGCATGTCCACCCGACGATCTGGCATGCAACCATTGCCTTGGCATCCCTCTATCATTGCACACAAGCACATCGCCAGCTGAGGATGGCGGCCATGTTACAGAGTAGCAAACACAAAGCAGCAGCAGACACAACACCACTACAGCTTACCAGCAATAGCAAGTACCAAATGGCTCTCGAGCACTATAACAAGTCGCTACGACACCTTGCTGGCGCTGTATCGCAATGCACCGACGGCATCACAACCTACCGGCAAAAAGAAGGCGTCATCCTCGCCAATATTCTCTACATAGGCATTGCCAGCATTCTCGAAGACACCGCTCAGGTCGAGCAGCACCACAGCAATCTAGTCAGGCTCCTCGAGCACTGGCGCTTCGGCGACGAGAGCCCCGCATCCCGCAACGGCATCACCGCCCACAGCGATCTCATCTCCATCCTTCTCGTCATTGACGGCGTCACCAACGGACGCGATAGCGTGGTAGAGCGCCACCAGCGAGACTGGGCCATCCGCGTCCCAGTCTACGACTACTCCTTTACCTCCATCACACAAGCCTACACAACCTTGCTCCCATACGTCAACTACGGCCTAGCTCCTCTAGATTGCAACTACTACACCCCAAATCGCGACGCCCTCGGTAGGGAGCTGGACAAGCAGCGACGCTTGAACGACTTTTCCCACAGGCTCTACGAGCTGGAAGCCAGCCTACCATCCATCACGGAAAGTGATGCAAAGTCCCTCGCCACTCTCCACACTCTTGTCAAGGTCCTCTGTTTGCAACAGAGCCTCAACATGGCAGAAACCCGCGAGGAGTTTATCCAACAAAAATGCCTGGCACATGCCAAGCTTCTAGATCTCCTGGCTGAGCTGCTCCCTGCGGAGATGGAGAATGCACAAGAACCCTCAAAAGAGCCGCCTCTTGTTGACTTTTCACTACAGCCGTTCTGCATAGCGCGTATTATCCTCGGCCTTATTGGAGATGGCCCTTCCCGGCGCCGCGGACTATCCTTGCTCAGTAAATGGACCTACAAGCACGCCGGCGAAACTAGCTCCGAAGCACTCGCCTTGTACGCGGTCAAATTCACAATCGAGGCTACCGGCCCGGCCCGGACACGCCGCTGGCAGCAAGCTGGGATCCCGGTTCAGCCGACGTTTCCCAATGGAGGTATGGCTGACGGCGAATTTGATGGATGTGCGGGCTGCGAGTGTATACCAGACGTGTTTACGTGCCGGGACCATGCTCTACGGGCGGTCAAGATACAGGGCCATGGCAGTCAACGGGTAGCATTGGTCCGTTGCGGCTATGAACATAGGAATAATCTGCCCTGGATACGTATACCGCTTGGTTGAAAGCGCCTCGGTGGGCTTGCCTTTAACGTCTAACAGCGTACGGATTAGGCCCCTGATGTAAATGGTTTCAATAGGAAAGACGTGACACAGCTAAGCTTCTCCGTCGCTCTAGCTGCCTCATCATTGTAATGTTAATTTTTACTTGTACACCACACACATATAGATAAATCGCAGCGCGAAATACAAAAGTTACAAGCAAACGAGTTACGCTATGCAAAGGGTGCGAGTGACCGCTAATATGTACATAATTCTAGTCCCGTCCATACAACACAGGATATTCTCTCTCTATTTACCACCCTTGTCCTGGCTTGCGCCCATTTCCTCCTCTAAAGTAGTCATACTGACCACTTCCACCCTGCTGCTGCTGCTGTTGCTGCTGCTGCGGGTGGCCATGCATGTCATAGCTGGGGCTGCCCCCTTGGCCATAAGTGGCATACTGGGTGCCACCTACGTTTTGTTGGCTGTGCTGTTGGGCCTCGTAGGACGGGTTGCCACCATAGGGCTGCGGCTGGTTGCTGGCACCACCACCAAAATGGGACGGCTGTACTTGCTGTTGGTCATATGGAGATGAGTAGCCTTGCTGCTGGTCGTATGGCGACGCGTAGGGTTGCTGTTGCTGTTGCTGTTGGGCATATTGAGACGCCTGCGCCTGCTGCTGTTGGTTGTAGTTGCGCACCTCTTCGTCGTGCTGAATGAGATTGGCATATCCTGCTGGGCCTCCACCGAGAGCACCAATGGATGGGCCCGGCGTTGTAGGTCTTGACCCAGCCAAAGCAGGACTCATTCGTCCGGGCCCAGGGCTCTTTCTACCTAGAGGAGCAGGGCTCATTCTGGCAGGACCGGGACTCATTCTACCTGGGGCTGGGCTCATGCGACCCGATGAAGTTGCCGCGTGGTGCATCAGTGCCGAGCCACTCGAGTTGTCTTGGTTGTAAAAGGGGCTCGCTGTTCCTGTACGGTCAGGGTAGGATCCCATACGATTATGGGATCCGTTGTCTTGGTTCCCTGTCTCGGGTCGATAGTTTCTATAGCTGGTATCGGACTGGCCAGTCTCCACACGACGATGGCTTGCTGAGTTGCCGGAAATGCCAAAGGGTGTTGAACGGCCCGAACCTGGAGTCTCTGGTCTAGAGGGATAGCCACCGCCGAGCTCCATCACCGAGCCCGGTGTCGTAGGCCGTGTAATGCTTGAGCCATAAATCTCGGCGCCGCCAAACTCTTCAGCAAACTCGGCGCGATTCTTGTAGTATTCAAAATCCATGTGAGATTCGGAAACAAATTCAAAACCGGGCACGCCAGCAGCCTTTTTACCCACCTTACCACCCGCCATGGCATCGAGCGCATACATGTCAGAATAGCCGCTCACACTCATCATGTCACCAGCATCGCCCTCGCGACCTTCTGTAAGACGGCCGGAATAGATAGAGGGGAGCATATTTTGAGCCTTTTGGTGCACCATGGGCGTGATAAGCTTCTTGTACAAAGCAGGGTGGCCAAACTTGCTCGTAAGTCTATCGTTGCGTAAGGGGTCCTTTTGCATCGCTGCCTCGGGGTTCTTTCTAACATTTTGGAGGCTGTAGAAGCGAATTTTGTCATCAAACGTCTTGCTGCAGTAAACTTTGAAGCCAACGACTAGGAAGAAGAGCGGGATGATGGTGTAGAACTGCATGTGTTGTCCGTCACCCTTAGCCCAACAAGTAAGCAGAACAACAGCGTCTGCCAAAAGCAGCGAGAAGATGAGGCGGTTGAACAGTGTGCGCCAAACAAGGCCGCCAGACTCGTTCTTTGTAACGAAGCGGTAAAGGAGAAGGTACTTCTTGAGATAGACGTCGATGCAAAAGTACAGGGCAGTGGCTAGCAGGACGAGAGGTTGAATTCCGGCAAAGCAAAAACTAACCGCCGAGTAAAAGAGAAAGTAAGTGTAATAGCCGGCGTAGTCAAAGGGAGGGGGGGCCGTCATTTCAATGAGTTCTCGTGGGGTCGGGCTTGAGAACTTGCGCAAAAAGGCACTCTTGAACAAGGGCCAAACCTGTGCAAGATCAATTGTCGCACCAAGCTGTCTCTGAAGCAAATAGGTAACCCAGAAGATACTGGTGTTGCAGAGTGAAGTAACAATGGCCGCGGGAATCTGTTGGTCTTTAATCGCTTCCCATGCGCTTTTGTGATCGTTGGTCTTGTTGATAATACCGGTGACAATCACAAAAATAACGCCAAAGAGCGAAAAGACAAAGAGGTTGTTAAAGAGGAAAAAGGAAAAGAGCTTCGCAATAACATGGCGGTCGCGGCCCGTCTTTGTCTGGTCACCACCCTTTATGGCAAGTCGACGAAAGATCATTGGCAGGACCAGATAAAATAGAGAGGTGATTAGGGGAGCGGCGACACCCTGAACTGCACCCCAAAAGTGAGTGTGTGCCTCGAGAGTCGTCTTGAAGCTGGGCCAAACTTGGCCAAGACGGGACAAATTGACCAGGAAGACAGCAATGAGTGCATTGGGTACAACCCAGAGCAGCGTCAAGCCGGAGATCCAAATGCTGTTGGCGAAGCGTCTTCGGCTTCGAAGGGAACTAGACAAAGACATGTTCTTCCAGATGATGTTGGAGGGTTGGGGAGCGAGGGTGATGGTGGCACCGTTTGGCTTTTGCTTGCGGCATGAGTATGCAATTGAATGCGCTTCACTAATATCCGAGTAGCTGGCAAATCCATAGGGCATAGTGCTGCGTCTGTCAATAGCGGCTCGAACAGCCTTGATTTCCACTTCCAGGTCCTTGATTCGCTTGGTATAGTAGTCAATGGCGTCGAGCCTCTGCCCGGAGGGATAGGTAGAGCGGTTTCGGTCTTTTTTGGACGGCTTGCAAGTTGGGCGTTTTTCGGGCAAAGCCTGTGGATGCTTTAGATACTTGGCAAGAACCTCTTCCAGCTTGCGGACGGCGCTGCTGTGCTGCTCAATAAGATCAGGCAGGCCCTTGACGTTTCTGGCAATGGCTGTTCTAGCAAAGGATGAGTTGGGGACGACGCCGTCAATGATTCTAGCAATTCCCTCATCGCTACTAGCTTCGCGGGGGAGATCAAAGAGCATGAGTGTCCTGGAATGAAGGCTGGACTGGTACTCATCCGAGTCAAAGTACTTGCGGCGCAGCTCCATAACACGACGATAGTTCCACCACAAAAAGCCAGCCACGGTGATATTCATGAGATAGGCAACCACCACCTGTGCCCATATAGCGTTAGGGAAAACGGTTCGTGGTGTGATGGTGAGGAGCCAACCGTTTTGGCCGTTCGTGTTGTAATCGTCGCGCTTGGAGTTAGGAGTGTTAGGAGTACTAGTGATCGGGTACTGTTGGGTGACATAGGCCGGAACAAGGATGGCTATGCCAAAGACGGAAAGAACGAGAAACATGTTGCGACACATTCGAATGAAGCGGAGGAAGATGATTGCATCCATGCCTATCTGGTGGATCAAGTGGTCCTCTTTGGTGCGAAGAAGAACAGTAATCCAGGACCAGGGCTTTTTTCCTATAGGAAGAGGGGCATGTTTCTCATCGGCATGCTTGAGCTTGGGGGCATAAACAGCTTGGTTATAAGGTCGAATCAGTGAAAATGCAATAGCAAGCAGAGCTGAGAAGCCAATGGAAATGCCAAAAGAGGCTGCGAAGGCACCGGTGTTGAGCTGGCATGTTCGTTAGTATGTGACGGCTAGATGTGAGGAACAAGAAAATACCAACCTGTGACTCGAAAGGGTTCTTGAGAAGGTTAAGCAGCAGAGAGCCGCCATCAGTAGGGGGGTTGTCTCTCGACCACATGTGATGGGTGGTCTCCATGGTGGGCGATAAGAGGCGACCACGCCTATGTTAACCAAAGGTGAAGACTAAGGGATAGCCTGTGTAGAGGATTGCAGATGCGCAGTGAAAAACGAAGCAGAATCCTCGTGGCGGGCTGGCGATCGACAGCGTGCCAAGACGACTTTCGGATGGCCCGTTTTCTTTCTGAAGCTAAAGCGCAACGGTCGACGATTCAACGGCGATGGTGCAACGAGGCAAGGCTCAGAGTATTCGGAGTACCGTTATAGATTCGGTCGAGGATAAGCGAGGGGATCTGAGACGTCGACAAGGCAATAAGGGGTGTCGGGAGCCGTAAAGATGTTGCTGAGCGAGAGAACAATGGAAACAATAAACGATTGTAGCGAGATAAAGGGGCAGAAGTAGCAGCACCGGGCGCATGTAGGGACGGTGAGCTAGCAAAGCTGCCTTGTAGGGGGGAAACTAAAAAGGTGAAGGAAAAAAGATGAAGCTGATGATGATGCAAAGAAGAAGAAGGGAAAAGGACAAAAGGAAGAAACGAGAGGTCGTGTGGTGTGCGTTTCGAAAAGAAAGAAAAAAAATATGGGAACCAGTACGAGGCGGCGCTTTGGCAGTGACACCTGCAGCAGCGTTCAGCGCCAAACGGGGTGGTGGGTTGGAGGCTCACTCACACAGTGTGGTGGATGATGCACGGCATACGATGCATCAGCGGGCGCAGAGGGTGGTGGGGCACTGGAGACGGTGGCTTTTTACCGGGTTTTGGGCGCTAACGTTTTTACGAGGGTCGCCGCCATCCATATCCGCACTGTGAGGTAGCCACGTATTTATGCTGTGCGCCATACAGTGCAAACTGGGCCTACGACGGTTGCTGGTAGGTCTTGTGCCTGAGCGGGCGGGCCGCACCCTTCTACCCCCCTAAACTTACTTTGCGGTCCCCTGACGCTTGCACTGTTAGAGCAGCTCCTAGTGGAACAATAGACCAAAACACCCGCTATGGCGGCCGCCGGCAAGAAGCACAAGGGGGCCAAGACCGGCTCTGAGACAGGGCGACAAATGTGTTACCTCCGGAGGAAATAAGCCCAATAGAAATAGTATAACAGTGTCTTACATATACGAAGGGATTGTTAACATATTTTACACGTTTTTATAATTCCAGGTGGTCGCTGCATAAATTCAAACAGCCACGCCTTGATCTCTACCGCGTGTTGCTACGAAGTATTGGAGTAGGTATTTCATGCCAAACACCCAGTGCATCAGGGTCCTCAAACACCAAACACGCACTGTTTCTCGGCTATTCACCCAAACAGCCACTGTATGATGCTGATAAGCAGTACAGTATCAATAGCACCAAGGAATTATAGCGCCAAAAACTTGCTCTTTGTTTTCAAAAGTTGGCCACAACGGCATACAAACATACAGTGCGCCCCTCTTCCAAGGCCGCCCGCCCAGACCACTAGAAGAGAAAGCCGCCAACCGGCCTCTATCCTCTTTTTTTTATGGGCGCTGTGCTATTTTTGGAGGAGCTACAGTAGCTAGTGGAGCTTCTAGAACTTGCTCTGGAGCACTAACAGCCAGTCAAGCGGATGCTGATGATGACGATGACGACGACCTTTTGCCGCGCGCACAATTGCGAAGATGAAATTGAAATTAAAATTTGAAAAATCTAATTGCGCAATTCCCTCTTCAAACAAACTGATGTATTTCTTGTTCGCGGGCACAGACAGACACGGCAGCCAAATTGCACACCACCACCCACTAGCCCTGGCACTCACTGCAAGGCTGTGTGGATGGACGGCCTCCGTCGGACAGGGCTGGGGAAAGAAAGGAATACGAGGTGCAGGTCACATCTGCCAATCTTTGCTTAGTGTGGATCGATAGAATACTACCATACAGTATGGTATGTACAGTAGTGCTGCTGCTTTTTAGGGCAATTGCTGGCCATTGCAGTATTGGGAATAGTAGCGATTTCCAAGCTCTATCTACGGATCCCCCGCTGGCAAGAACAACCTTATTCGCACTTTTTATTGTCTCGTGTCCTAATGGGGACTGAATTATACTTTTCATGTTTCGTTTCTTTACGATTTGCTAATACAGACCCTTTTCACCGCAGATGCCACTCTATGCCGGTTTTTCTTGTTTTTATGCGTCTTGGCACCAGCGCTAGAATCTGCACCACATCGCCGTAGCTAACCACCCACCTCCACTCTTCACAATCAAGCAAGCAAAAGCAAGCAACTCCCGACGAACACGTCTCAAAACTACGAATCATCTCTTGGCCCTTTTCCTCTTGTAATTTCTTCTCCATCGTCGGCCATCAATTTTAACAGCGTACGTAATCCAAGATCCACGCTGCCTAACCAAAACGGAGCCACCGATGCGTCCAGAACAGATCGGCATTCGCCACCGCACAGCACCTAAGAAACAAAGATAAACGTGAATCATTCTTTTCATGCAGCAAAATCACATGGCATAGCCGAGAAGAATTCAAGCCTTGCGCTGCAAACGAGAGCGAAGGAAGAGTAGAACGAAAACTCTGATAGTGTGCCTGGCCGATGCTTTGCATAACGTGGCGCTTGTCCAGGCACACACAGTATGGAAACAAAACAAGTCCCGCATCCGCATATTTGTCGAATCAGGAAGGTTTTCGGACAGAAACGTATAAAGGCTTTTTTTACTGCGCCTTCTCAACAAAAAGAGGAACCGTAATGACAAAACGCATATCAGTAGCCAAGAAACCATACAATCTGGACCTCTTGCCTACCAGGGCTGCACCTTGTCCCGCAAGATAGCCTTGCCAACATCCTCATCTCGCTTGCCCTCTACAACGTCCCTGATAAACTCGCCACCGAGGGCCGGGTCTCCCGCACCCTGTTTCTGATTCGTCACCACGCTGCCACCAAGCCCAGTGGCCAAGTACCCGGGCGAGATGCCCCAGACCTTGACGCCGTCGTTGCGCAAGAAGCGGTGCCATTCCCTAAACGCGTAGCCATTCTTGTTAGTCTGTTCAAGCATAACGTTTTGTCAAAAGCAGGAAGTCATACCTCATGAGCATTGTTAATCCCGCCTTGGACGATCGATACGCAGGGATATTGCACTGCATGAACAGATCCGTCTTTGGCCAGCCCTTGGCCGGTACCGTATTAATAGGGATGTCTGGCACCTCTGAGATGGCTAAGGATGAAGTGCCGCTGACAAGGAACAGTAGACGAGGGTTGCTCGACTGGAGAAGCAGCGGTACAAATGTCGCCGTGACGACCTGTGTGCCTGCCGTGTTGACGTTCCAGCTCTGGTTCCATGCCTCGCGGATTGTCATTTTGCCTTCTGTAACCTGTGGATCAAACGATGCGCCTGTCAACAATGGTGTGAGAATCGTATAATGAGGCCTGCAGTCCGTTCATAGCTCACCAGCATTGTTAATCAAGACATCCAGTCGGCCGTACTTTGTCTTGATGGTCTCAAAAGCCGCCTCGATGGACGCATCGCTCTCTACGTCGATCTGTACCACAGAAACGTGTCCGTCAATGGCAGGGAATTCCTCGATCGCGTCCTGGACTGCCTTCTCACCCTTTTCGACGGACCGGGATCCAAGGAGAATTTCATACGAGACAGTCGATGCGGCGAGTGCGCGGACAGTCTCGTAGCCAATGCCTGTGTTGGCGCCGGTGATGAAGACAGTGTCGCGGTCCATATCTCTCAGAAGTTGGCTGCGAAATGTTTTGTTCGAGTGTTTCTGGTGATGAATGAGTGCGAGATGACTTTGTCTAAACTATGTTACGGTTTCTGCCCTGTAGTAAAAAGGCGCGCCAAAGACTGTCTGTCCTCAACTAAGCAAGGCTCGACCCCGCGATTTTAGTGTCCGTCGCTAGCACGTAGAATGTGGACGTCATAGCCCGCCTTCCGCGATCGAAACCCCGATACACCATAAGCATTCCATCTGGGACCTGAAAATGGACTCTTGCGAGGTATCTCTAATCACTAGGACGGTTCTAATTAACTCATCGATTGGGTTGCAAATCCAGATGGAACCTGTACACCATGTCTAAGGTAATCCGTTGTCCGGCCGAGATGATGCAACCAGCTTCTACACTCGAAAGCCTCCTGCGACCAACCACGCAATAAACCCATTCATCTTGAGGCTATACAACTCCAGACGATTTTCTGTAAACCCACCCGCACTATCTTCTGTTCCCTCGTCTCTTCCCTGCTCATAAGTAGAAACAATCCCGACGTTGCCCACAATCCAACCCGAGATCAGGCTGCGCTCTACAGTAACATGCTGGTAGCCGAGCGCTAAACAAATCAGGCTGTCCAGCGTGGCTTATCCAGTGCCCACGACATGTTTAAAGAGAAGCTGCGCCCATCCGACTCGTGTAGCAGGCAGCCTGGTCCCAAAAACATCTTCAAACCCCTCTAGTGACAAGGAAAAAATGGCAGACTTTGCGCTGGATCAAAACGTAGGCCTACGTCCTCTGCCGTATGCCGTAGCTCGCTTCCGCTAACAGCAGATTTTTTGCAGATGCACTACATCAAGCCTCGAGCCGCCAACTGCTACGCTTCGCTTCTCTTTTGGGTTGCACTCGCTTTTACCCTTGCGCTCGTGGTTCCCCTCGCCGGCCCTCGCCTGTTGCAAGCGCTAGGGTTCGTAGTGTGAGAGGCGATACCAGACGATAAGCAAAAACCCAAACCACACTCAGCAGAGGAAACCTTGGCAGCAGTGCGGCCAAAGTTCTCGACCGATACAGTGACGGACGCTTTGGCAAAGCTATGGATATAGCATAAATTAGCAAAGCTGCGCCTCGCCAATTCGCAAAGTCGGCTTACGCTGATCCTTATGCGATGATCACAGAGACAGCTTCAGCAGCATCAATGCGCACAGTGCTACAGCACAAAACACCAATATGCAGGTGGGATTCCACGCAAGACGCTGCGCCGAGCGCGTAATGTTATGCGACCACGTGTACAACGAGTCCGAAGACACTATTTATAGCCACTGAATAGAGTTTATATACATTAATGGTACATGTAGCAAAGTACAACTTACACTTAGCCTGGCATTTCTTTGTCAATAGCATCGCTATGTTGATTATTGAATCCATTCGTGCTGCAAAAGTTCGGCAGCCGTCTTTCGAGACCTTGGATCAATTATCAGCATACCCTTAATAAAGTCGATAAAAACATCGACTTCATAGTCATCCATATCTTGAGGCTTCAAAAAGGGTTCTGAGGCACCATTCAATAGCCGTTCAAGGTTGGTGAATTTGAGAGTGTCAATTCGAAGAAGATTTCCTATCAGCCGATTAGACAATGCGGGTAGAGTTCCTAAAAATATAAGTATACCTTTTGAATCAAACAATTCTTTACTTCGCTTTCCGATTGAAGAAATGAGGTTGGGAATGGGCCGATAACTTCGATAATCTGTGCCAAGTGATCGTCCTCGGCCGTCCAAGTCCCTCTCGCCGAAGGCGTACCCGTGAAGAGAACAATTCGTTGAATAAGTTCCACAAGCTAGGCATTGTCAGCATATTTCAAAACACAATATAAGAAAGAACATGTTCTCACAATACAACCAAGACTCCATATGTCGACCCCAGTATCCCATGGAGCCCCTATTGTTACTTCTGGAGCCCTCAAGGCCTGTGGCTGTATCAAGTCTCCTAGGTGCTTTGTCCTCCAAGACGCTACCGTAATATAAGTCCGGGTATTTCTCAATTGAAACGGTGGATTGACCTACCAACGCCAAAATCGACAATTCTAACTTTGGGGTGTGTAATCTCGGATATCGGTGGTGTTGTGATAGCCTCTCGAAGAGGTATCTGTGGCTTGGTTTCTGTCATTCGTGGAGCTACTAGTGAGAGATATTTCGACATGGCAACTTCGGGCTTTTCTAATTCCAAAAGTATATTTGTTGGTTTAAGGTCGTTAAATGGGACTTTGTTAGCAAGGCAAGCGGAACGAAGCAGACTAAATCTTGACATGACAATCACATACCTGTATGGATAATGCCACACTCTGTATGAAGATAATCCAATCCTAGCAACAACTGTTTTTCCAAAAGCTTTACTGACTTCACAGGCAGTCTGCCGCCTTTATATTTTGCTGTTTGGAAATCTAAGTATTGGCCAAGTACGTCGAACACGAGACAAACATGCTCTCCGTTTGGCCCAGTATGCGTAAACTTGTCAAGCAAGTGCAATACGTGAGATCGACCTTGATGAGAACTCTTTTGTGACACTTGCCAAATTTTGAACAGTATATCTGTTTCGAAAATATCATGATGGCCGCCATAACAATCAGCTCGGAGCATCTTGAGAGCAACGTATCTCGGATGTCTACATCGAATTAGCTCTGAAACGAGGAACAGAAAATAACCTACGTTGAGTCCCTGGCAAGCCATACTGTAGAATACTATCCATATCCCAGTTTCCTCAGGATGGTATATTGGTTATTATGAAACCTATCACCAAGCGCGATTGGATGGAATCCGCCAGGCTTGTAGTAATCGGGCTCTTCACCAGTTAAGCCATTTCGTACAGCCCTTATAAGAGGTGGTTTAGATGCAAAGATGTAGATATGCGCGATCGCGCTTTAGATAATGATGCCAGAATGGAATTCACGGTACCGAGGATCTCGGAGGATGAACCAATAGTGCAGGGATAGATGAAGTTGAGTCGACGTTCAGTTTGGTATGTCGCACGTGACGAGACGGACTTTGGGCACATTCTACCATGAGTCAGATACTACACATTTACTTCACAAAGCAGGAGACAATTATATTTGAAAGAGAAAAGAAAAATTCAGTACTAAAAGCCAGCAGAGCAAACTAACTAGTCCAGTTGTCAAAACACATTCCAAGTTACCAAACACACAAACAGTCATTACATAACCATCCAAACTCCAAAAAATCAAACCCAGAAAAGTCACAAAGCAAGCATACAAGAAACTAGTCATTAACAAGACAAAACATCCAAATCAAGGAACCAGTAATCATAACAGTCGGTATCGTTCGTCGTGTACTGTAATTGAAGCGCCGGTGTACATTCTACGCTACGTAATGTCAAGCTCCTAGGCTGTCTCAGCAGGTCCTTGGCTGCGAGTCTTGCGCTGAGTGCGGCCAACAGGCGGAAGAGGCTTCTTCTCACGCTTCTTCTTGGAGTCGCTTCGCTTGGGAGCCTCTGCAGGTGCGGTCTCGGTAGATCCGTTGGTGGGTGCAGCTGCTGGTTCGTCAAGCTTGACTTTCTTTTCGGCCGGTTCAGCGGGTGCAGAGACCTCGTCAGCCTTGCGCTTCTCGCCTGTCGATGATTCACTGGTAACAGACGGTGCAGGGGCTGGTGCTGCGGGGGCCGCAGCCGGGACTGGGGCAGCATCAACCTCTGTCATTTCAACATCTTCGGCGGGGGCGGCTGGCTCTTCAGCCTTGGGTGGCTGTAAGGGCTCCTCAGGAATCTTGAGCTCGGGGCGGGGCGTTCCGCCAGCTGGGGTTCTCATATCCACTGGTGTGTCAGGAACAGAGAGGACCTCAACAGGCTTAGGCAGATGTGCCGCTGCTGGTTTGAGCGCATCTACGATCGATGCAGCGGCGGGAGGCTTGGGTGCCTCTGCAGGCTTCGCAACCTCGACAGGCTTAGGAGCTTCGACAGGCTTAGAAGCCTCAACGGGCTTAGGTGCTTCGACCGGCTTAGGGGCCTCGACTGGCTTGGA
The DNA here is from genome assembly GCA_000825705.1 of [Torrubiella] hemipterigena. Classification (NCBI taxonomy): domain Eukaryota; kingdom Fungi; phylum Ascomycota; class Sordariomycetes; order Hypocreales; family Clavicipitaceae; species [Torrubiella] hemipterigena. The sequence goes on from CDHN01000005.1 coordinate 358,832, forward strand.
TACCTCAACTGGCTTGGACGCTTCCACAGGCTTGGGCGCTTCAACTGGCTTGGATACCTCGACTGGCTTAGGAGCCTCCACGGGCTTAGAGACCTCAGCCGGCTTGGGAGCTTCAGCTGGTTTGGGCAGTTCGACGGGTTTGGGTGCTTCAGCGGGCTTGGATACTTCGACAGGCTTTTCCACTGGCTTGGCGATTTCGACTGGCTTTGCTGGTTCAGCGGGCTTGGTGACTTCGACAGGCTTCGGGGCCGGTTCAACGGGCTTGGCGGTTTCGGCAGGCGGCTTGGGAGTTTCATCAAGCTTGGGCTGTTCGACGGGCTTGGCTACTTCAATAGGCTTCGGAGTAGTGTCAGGCTGGTTAAATGACTGGGGCGCTGGTGCTTCGAATGGTTGGGCGACAGGAACGGGCTTTGACTCTGCTTGCTGGGGGGCCTCAAAAGGCTTCACGGGCTCTAGTGTCTTAGGGGGTTCAGTTGGCTTCGAGAGCTCGGCAATGGACTGTACGGGTTCGTCCACTGACTTGGGAGCTGCAGGAGCGGCGGGCTTGGGGGCCTCGTCCTTGTGAGCCTCTTTGGGAGCAGCAGCAGCTGGTGCAGCAGGAGCTACAGCGGGAGCAGCGGCGGCGGGAGCTGGCGCAGTGTGGCTCTCAGAAGGCTTTGCCTGCTCAGGCTCGCCCCAGGTGGTGAGAGGTGCATCACTGGTGTCAAGCTTGAACGGTTTGGCGTGAGGGGCGTACTTGATACGCTCGAAACCATCAGCCTCGACGGCCTGGCTGGCGTTGCCAACAACAGACGGGAGCTTGTCAGCCATGTCGATGGGAGCTGTAGCTGGGGCAGAGGGAATTGATGGCGCAGTGGCAGTAGGCAAAGGGTCGAGGTGCTGAAACTGCTCGTGGTGTCTCTCAGGTGGGGCTGGCGGGCAAATGGCGACAAATGGAGGCAGTTTATCGTCCATATTCGATTGGGGCTCGACAGGAGGGGGCTGATGAGCCTGGTGCGAGACCTGGTGATGGGCGGTTCCAACTAGAGAGAGAATGTTAGCGTTGAGATGCAGAGAAACAAACCAAAGTGACTGTGGTGATGATGGTGAAGTGAGGTTGCAGCTGTGGCCTGCGGCGGGTGGGGCTTTTGTCTCTGGTGCTAAACGGCGCCATCGACGCAGAGCAGGGGCCAGCAGACGACAAAGCTTGGGTTGTGGCCCGCGACAGCGCAAAAGAAACTATTTGGAAAATATCTTCTAATAGACAAGGGGGTTGGGAAGCATGTAGTCTGAAAGGGATAAATCTTACCTCCGTTGAAGCCGTGGTGGAAGCTATCGGCCATGATGGATGAATGACGTAAGGATTCAAGGGTCCAAAAATAGGCTATCGGGAGAATGCTACTCGAAGAAAGAGACGAGCAGTAGCAGAAGACAAGCCAGAATCTGGTGCGATTGCAAAGCGTATTGCGCTGATTCTGCTCCTTGTTTGCGATGGCAAAGACAGCGGCTGACTGCTTTTGCTGGTTGGCGCGACTGAAGCTGAAAGCGACGCTAAATCGACTATAGCAGTAGTAGCGCAGTAGTAAAGACAGAGGCGTCTAATGAGCCACAAGTTTGGGATGTGGCGGAATCTCAAGACGCGCGGTGGTGGTTGTGGATGGAAGAAAATATTCCAGAGAAATAAAAGAAAGGAAAAGAAGACTTGTAGATGCAGGAAGGAAAAACAGACGAAGGGGCCGCGGCTGGAAGAGAGTTGCACTAAAAGCAGGTTCGCAGGTTTTGTATGGCCGCACCCAGAACGGGCGACTTTGGGGGGGGAGTGTGCCAGGGTTCCTGGCCGACGGGATGTACCCTACACAGTGTGCAGTGGCTGTCCGCGGGTGGCTGGTTGCTGCAAAATACTAAGAGCGCCACCTACGTTGAACAGTGCAAATACCGGCATCGACACTGCGCAGTGACTTTGCCCGTGTGCGGCGCCATGCACCCAGCACAAAACAGCCGTGACGGTTGCGGGGAACTAGCGAGAAGACAGTTTCGCCCGAAGTGGCAAGTAGTGGGTCCTCCATCAAGAATCTCCTTTGCACAGGCCACCAGCCAATAGGAAACGAGATGGGTAAGGAGCAAGTGGGGCTTCCGTTGAACTGTGTGCACGCGAGGACGAAGAAGCGCATCATGTGATGTGAAAAGTAAACGTAAAAATTAATATGACTCTTCATGACTACTAATTTAGGGAGGCTGGGCTTTTTGGAATTTTTAGTAATTTTTATTATTCTGTAAGGACCTGCTAAATGGTGGTTATCGCAGTGGGGTACCTGGCTGTCGTCTGGTCTTCATTTGCACAGGGCCGTTTGCACAGGCACACCAGGTACCGCACTGGTTTGGCTCCCACAACAGGCGCATCGGTACACATTCACACAGGGCTGCAAATTGTAAAGTCAAATTGATCGTGTTTCAAATCTTTTGGCAAATGCTGCTACCAAGTTTTCACGGAATTTAAAATTGTATTTCTCTGGTTTACGATCTCACCACTGGTAAACAGTACTGTTGTGAACAGCGTCACACTGCCAGTGCGAGCAGCGCCACAGCCTGATCTCGGCGTCTTCATTCAAGTCGCCGGCTGGCCGTATAAATATCGTCTGTATCTGTCTATAAAATTTTGGGAAACAGTATGGAAGAGAAGAATTTTGAATTAATTTTCACAAAAAGCCTATTATCCCCATTATATCATGGCTTCTGCAGACGAGATCCCTCTTCCCTTCATCACCAAAGTCTTGGGTGCATTTGGCATTGCCCCAAGTTCGTTCAACGTGGAGCGCAACGCAAAGGCAACCAACAATAACGTCTTCTTGATTCATCTCGAGGAACCTACCACGTCTGATCTTCTTTTTAAGTCTGACAAGCCACTACCACTGGCCAACGCAATCCCAACCGGCACGTCAAGCCTGGTGCTGCGCATCCCCAAAGTCGACAACAATGTGCAAGACAATGTTCGCGTCCGCAATGAAGTCGCCTGTCTACATCTTGCACGACAGGCATTGTTGGAGGCCGATAAGCCTCTAGTTCCTCGGGTGTTTTCCTGGAGCGACGCCACTGCTGCCGCTGGTGATACTTTTGGTGATGATGACAAGGACTACATCCTGGAAGAGTTCCTTGGCGGTGAGACGATGTCCTGGGACGAGCTCAAGGCGCTCAATGAAGAAGACCGTGCTGCTGTCTGCGCCCAATTTGCCCGCATAGCCAAGGTGTGGCAAGAGTACCAACTCCCTGACGACATCACTGGCTACGGCAGCATCACCTTTGATGACGCAGGGCGCTTCGCAAGCACAGAGTCTATCTTTCGAGTCGGCGGGCCGTACGAAACATACGCAGACTACCTCAACGCCACTATACAATGGCAGCTCAATCAGAGCGATAATGTTGCTTATCTCGGCGGGTGGAAGACGAACAAAGACTTTCCTGATCTTCGATTACGGATTAACACATTCATTGCCAACAAGCTGCCTGCGCTGCTGGCAGATATCCCAGAACACAAACCATGCTTGATTCATGGCGATTTGAGTATGTTGACAGCGATTTGAGACAAATTTCACCACTAATAAAATTGTACAGCACTACCAAATTTACACTTCGACAAGAAAACCAATAGGTTAGTAGGTATATTGGACTTTGACTTTGGCCACATTGGCAGCCCACTCACCGAAGCTATGTACTCATTTGCCGAATTCGGCGGGCTTCTCTGGGGCAGGGGCGACGATGACGAGCGCAGTGCTCTTCTTTCAGGCTTCCCTGAGCCTGTGAAAGCTGAGGATGCATTGGGCCATGCTTGGGACAAAGCTCTTGCAGCAGAAGGTGCCCAACGCCCGTCGACCATAAAGGAGGCTGAGCTGGTTAGCGACTTGTGGTGGTTTGGACAGGAGCTGTGTTACTTCCACTGGCTTCTGCCCAGATTTCACGAAAAGATTACCGACGAGCAAAAGAAAAAGTCGTTTGACAAGTCGGCCAAGGCGATTGACGTCTATCTCAAGCACTGGGGTTACTGAGACAAGGGTGGGAGGCGACGCTGTCGATCCCTGTATTTAAGCGCTGTAAATACAGTTGCCCAAATAGGAAATCTGCTTAACTTATAGCGCTGGCCCTGCGCGGCTGAGAGCAAATATTGTCTAACAAACGTACCTAAATAAATATCCTGGATATAAAAAATGTCCAATTAAAATATAGATGAATCAAAATAACATTTTATTTCATAAAAAAAATAAATTAATAGACCCCAAGCGGCACTGGGTTGCACCGCGCAAACTGCAGAGTTCATTCTTCAGGGGGCCGATGCTGTGATTAGTCATTTCCGACAAGCTGTCAACACCAAAAGCTACGTCTCCTGGAACGCGCTGCGCCGCCCACCACCACTCGTCAACCGCACCAACCCAACTTCCACACACTCCTTACTTTCTTTTCTTCTCTCGCCTGTTTGAGCACAAAGCTCGGACTTCTCTACGACTCCTCCTCGGCACCTGGAAAATACCCCCCCCCCCTTTCTGCCAATCCGCACGACCAATCTGCAAACGAATCCCTACCCCCTGACGAAACACGAACTTTCGCAATAACCAACCCTTCTCCCATCGCAATGGCTCCCGCTAAGAACGCCTCTGGCGACAAGTACAGCATCATCCTGCCCACCTACAACGAGCGCCGCAACCTGCCCATCATCACCTGGCTGCTCAACCGCACCTTTACCGACGCGTTAGTCCCCATCCTCCGATCTGGCATCAAGCCACTATAAAGTAACAAGAAAGAAAACTAACTATTTACCACAGCAAGCTCGACTGGGAACTCATCATTGTCGACGATGGCTCGCCCGACGGCACCCAGGAAGTAGCCAACCAGCTCGTCAAGGCCTACAGCCCGCACGTCCTGCTCAAGCCTCGCGCCGGCAAGCTTGGTCTCGGCACGGCCTACGTCCACGGCCTGCAGTTCACCACGGGCAACTTTGTCATCATCATGGACGCCGATTTCAGCCACCACCCCAAGTTCATCCCCGAGATGGTTGCCGTCCAGAAGAAGGCCAACTACGACATTGTCACCGGCACCCGCTACGCTGGCAACGGCGGTGTCTACGGCTGGGACCTCAAGCGCAAGTTTGTCAGCCGCGGCGCCAACCTGTTTGCCGACACTGTCCTGCGCCCTGGCGTCAGCGACTTGACGGGCTCGTTCCGTCTCTACAAGAAGAGCGTCCTGCAAAAGGTCATCTCGAGCACCGAGAGCAAGGGCTACACCTTCCAGATGGAGATGATGGTCCGCGCCAAGGGCATGGGCTGCACTGTCGCCGAGGTTCCTATTTCGTTCGTCGACCGTGTCTACGGCGAGAGCAAGCTCGGTGGTGACGAGATTGTCGAGTATGCCAAGGGCGTCTTCTCGCTCTGGCTCAAGGTTTAAAAAGACCACGCGCACACGGTGTAGTACCAGGAGCAAGGAACTTTGATGACTCGTTTTTTTTATTTTGCACGGAGGAGACGTGAAAGGGCAGCGTTCCAAGGCCGGAGCTGCCGCATGTATGTACATTGGGATGCAGTTGTAATCTTTTGTAGCGTAGCGCCGCACACAACCCAGCGGGTTGCCTACCAAAAACTTAATTCAAAAAGCTCATAATCTCCCATATCTTGTTGTCCACTCATGAAGAAGAAAAGTTCATTTAACATGCTACATACGCTAGTCGTTTTGTTTCTATTTACACAGAGCTGAAGGTGGGTTTTTACATGTTGCGTCCGCCGGTAACCATGATAGTTTGTCCCGTAACGTACGAGAAGAGAGGGCTAGCCACAGCCAAGATGCTGCTGGCCGCCTCTGTCGCTGTGCCAGGTCTGCCAAGGGGGATATCCTTAAAGGCGCCCTCTGCGCGAGCATCCTTTTGCTTCTGCGGGATGCCCAGAGCAATCTTCTGTCCGTCGGGGCCCTCAACAAAGGCACCCGCCTCTTTAGCAGCCGTTAAGCGTGTAGCAATATGGCCAAAGGCAATAGCATTCGATCGGACGCCAAACGCAGGTCCCCACTCTTTGGCGATGGTCTTTGTGAAGCCAGTGATGCCGGCCTTGGCCAGCGCATAGTTGATCTGGCCTGCATTGCCATTGACGCCCGACGTCGACGACACATTGATGATGGAGCGCGGCTCGCCGTCCTTGACGCGGAAGTACGGGCTGGCCGCGCGCACCAGGTTGAATGGCGCCGTGCAATGCAGCGCGATAATCGTCTCCCACTGCTTGTCGGTCATCTTGTGGATCACGCCGTCCCAGGTATATCCGGCATTGTTGACAATGATGTGGATCTTTCCGTTACCAAACTCGGCCGCCTTCTGGATAAGCTTCTTGATGTATTCGGCGTCCATGATGTCGCCAGCCACGCTGATGGCCTTGCCGCCCTGTGAGTTGATGCTCATGGTCACCTTGTCGGCCTTGACTGTGATTGTGCATTAGTAAGAGGAGACTGCGTGACCTTCAGGGTGTTTCGTACGGTGGTCAATGTCTGCAATGACGACTTTGGCGCCCTCCTTGGCAAACAGACGAGCCGTCTCCTCGCCAATGCCCTGCCCGCTGCCCGTCACAATGGCGACTTGGCCGACGAGCAGGCCGCGGGGGTAATTGAGCTGGTTGACGAGCTGGTTGACGCGGTCGGCCATTTTGGATATGTGCAGCTGCTGAGATACAAAAGGAAGAAAATGTCGAAATAGAGGAAAATGTGGTAAAAGGAAAGCAAGTTGCCGGACCTGGGGGGGTGATGGAAATGGGTTGGCAACCGAGGTTCCCCGCAAAAATCGGTAATCGCGGCCGGGCCCGGTTATGCTGCACGCCGGTCCGGAGGTTAAGCGGACTTTTTACCCCAGACGGAGTATTGCACCATATTCTGCTTAGTATTGGTTGTGAATTATTTCTTTATAGGAAAGTGATGCTGTAAAAGCTATAAACACTATGAAACAGAATAAAAGAAAGTCAATGTACAAAAAACAAACGAATGGAAAGTATGTCATGTTGCTTCATCCTCATATCTTCATTACTTTTTCGCAGGCAAGAGTCGGCCATTTACCCCAGATGGGTGACCTTGATATTGTCAAAGGTGGCATCGGTTTGGAAATTGCGCACACCGTTCTGGCCGCTCTTCCACATGCCGTCGTTGACATGGATCTTGGGCGTATTCATATCATCAACATAAACCTTGATATCGTCACCCTTGGCCACCACGCGCATGTGGTGGAACGAGCGAATCGCCACATCCAGATTCGTGTGCGCCAGCTCTGTCCAGCCATTGTTGACGCGGCCAAGCACAACGTTGCCAATAGAGCTCAAGCCCGCATAGTAGCCCTTATAGGCGTCAGTGCCAATGGTCGGGTCCGAAGCGCGGAAGATGAGGCCTGCGTCACCTCCGTTGACATAGTCAATCTTGATGTCGCCGTCATACGTAAAGTCGGTAAAGTTGGTGTCGAGCATAGCCTTGCCGCCAAATGCAAAGATAACCTGCAGAGCGCCAGAAGTAGGATCCCAGTGGCCGTCGTACTGCTGCCAGCCGACCATGTTGCCGTCTTCAAAGTTGTCATGGACCAGCATCTTGACGGGCTGGATGGTGCCGTCGGCGTTGAAGTGCATGCGGTCGTACGCGAGGTGGCGGTCGTTGTCGCCCTTGGAGTGGAGCGGGTGTCGGTGGTAGATGATGTAGTAGATGTCGGTGCCGGGGACGTGGATGACGCCGTTGTGGCCAGAGCCAGTGGCTACTTCGGCGTCTTGTTCGAGGATCTTGCCGAGACGGTTGAAGGGGCCGGTAGGCGAGTTGGACATGGCGTACGAGACAGCATAGTCGGGGCCGCCCCAGCCGCCTTCGCTCCAGAAGAGGTAGTAGACGCCGTTGCGCTTCATCATCTGTGAGCCCTCGGTGTAGTTGGCAGGTGTGATCTCCTTGTACTGCGTGCCGTCGTCAAAGGTGCCGATGCTGATCATGTCGTCGTTGAGCTTGGCGACGTTGGCGTGCGAGTGGCCACCATAGTAGATGTATGCCTGGCCATCGTCGTCAATGAAGACGTCTTGATCAATGGGCTGAGCGCCATTGTGGTAGTCGTCAATGAGCGGCGCGCCAATGGCATCGAGATAGGGACCTTCAGGCTTGTCCGCAACGCCAACACCAATGCCACCGACTTGACCATCGCCAGGTTGGATATCGTTTGCGCCAAAGTAGAGATAGTATTTGCCGTTGCGGTGAATCGGCGCAGGGGCCCAGACAGCACGGCGAGCCCACTTGAAGTCGGAAGCCTTGAGGATGTTGGGGTGCTTTTTCCAGTGGACCAGATCGGGCGATGAAAAGGCATCAAGATAGGTCTGAGCATCGTACTCGTATGAGGACGTGGGGTAGACCCAGTACTCTCCGTTGTAGAATTCATTGTCTGGGTCTGCATAGTAGCCCTCGACAAAGGGGTTTCCAGCTTCCGACGTCTCAAAGTCTAGCGATGGATTCCTGGGAGCAGGAGCAGCCGAGGCGAGGGCAGCCAAACCGGCCGCAACGAGGATAGAGGAGCGCATCTTTGCAGAGTCTTGTTCACAGAAAGATGATAGACTGCAAAAGACAGACAAAGAACAGAGTCAAGTGATCGCCGATGCCCTCAACTTTATACCAGCGACATCCTGGGTTGGTTGGTACCCCTCATCCACGAACAATGTAACGCTGCAGGCAGAAAGAGAGGCGAGAAATCAATGAACAAAGAACTTGTGTGTAAGCAAGCAAGTCTCCGGAGCTAAATTAGTGTGACGCTCTTGTCACCAACTTGGATTTCTGGGTTGGCTCGGCGGACGCTCGGCCATTTAGCAGCGAAGGAGGTTGGGAGGGGGTGACGTTCGGCTTGGACTTCCCCGCAGGCCATGCTGGGTGATCAGCAGTGCAGCGCAACGGTTCAGTGCGGGGAGGGGAGGACGAGACGGGAGGTGGTGGTGGTGGCGAGGCCGGGAGAAGCAGAAAAAGAAATGCAGGAGGGAGATAATTGTGCAGTAGTTTGAAACCATTATTTTGCATTGTATTGGTAAAAACAGAGAGTAACATTTGAATATATTTTTGCTAGTGAAGATAGTGGTTGGGCAAAGTGAGATATAAGTGAGTAGAGACATCTTCTCAGTCCTTTACAACAGCCAGGCATATACCATCTTCTCAAAATAATACCGGTTGATATTCCATGCATATCCTCTTTAAGAATTTTTATTATTTTATTTGTATTACACATCTCCTGCAGCAATCTCCCTTGCAACACCTCAGCAGCATCCCCAGCCACGCCCTAAATCCATCCCCTGTCGCCCACTAACAGCACCTGCACCACCCCCTGTAGCTCTCCCGCTAAACCCCTCACGCCGCCCCGCTGAAAAAAAGAGAGCTGCCCCTCAAACCCCCCACAGCAGCACAAGACCAGGTCTCGTTGTCTTCTTCTCACATTCCCAATTTCCTCGCCTTCACATCATCATCGCACACCTTGCTACAGTCAATTCTCTCGACCAATACCGGGACAATGCGCGCCACTCTCCTCGCCGCCGCATTGGCCGGCGCCGTCACCGCCTTTGAATACAACCTCCTCATGGGCTCCATCATCGAAGAGCACCACGCAGCGCAGGTCGCCGCCGGAACAGAAGCCCAGGACGAGGGCTGTGCAAACCTCCTCATCCAGGCCATGGAAATCATCCCGACACCTGCTCCCGACTTTATCGACGCCCTCTCCGCTGGACAAATCGATGGCCAATGCCCCATGACGGCACCTGTCCGTCTCAAGAGCGAGATTGATAGCTTCTCCAAGGACATCAACTCATGGGCATCCAACATTATGAGCACGCTGCACAAGAGCAAGGAATGTGGATTTACACAGTCCGAAGTGCCCACGCCGACAACAGACTGCCCTGTTCAATATATCGAGGAGACGGCTGTACCAGAGGCAGAAGACGCCGAGGATGCCGCAACGGACGACAAAACAGACGAAGCGGCGGGCGAGGAGACTCAGGAGAGGGTTGAGGGAAAGACCGAGGAGAAGGTTGAAAAGGATGAATTGTAAAACGACAAACATGTACATATAGTCTATTGCCCGCCCTTTTTATACGCTTAATACCCCTACAGTTTGAAGTCTGCATTTGTCTTCTCCCATCCCAGCGGCGACTCTTGCAATCCCGCCACCTTTTCTGTTAGCTTGACCTTGAGAACCTTATTCTTCTCTGTGCAAAGTTCGTACATTGTGCACAAGTTAAACAAGAGTGTGTGAGACGAGAGTCCCGAGTCGACCAGTTGTTCCAGCAGATCCCGTCCCTGTGCTGTAGTGTTAGCGTAGTTAGAATAGTCATCTTCAAGTCTACTCACCTCTTGTATGCGTCCCAGATATAGCAAGCAAACGGCCGCATTTACACTAATCATCTCGTCGCCTTTGCCGCTGTTATCCAATAAATCTCGCCAACGGCTCAGTGCGAGCTCGTATTCCGCCTCGGCCATATCGCACAGAGCTTGGATAATCTCTTCTGTCATCTTATTGTCTGTGCATCGCTCCGCGCATTCCCTTGCATTGTCAGAACTGCCCAAATGCAGCCACAAGAGCGCCTTGGAAAGCTCCAGCTTGCCGTCACCACGGCTACGAAGCGTCTTGAGGTGGTGCGCAGCGCCTGACAAATCATCCATACCAATCAGAGCGCTAGCCACCTTGATGCCTAGATCATGAAGGCGGACTTTCCACAGCTCAGTGGCCGAGTTGTCGTGCTTGCCAGCTGCCTTGGTTACCTGTTGCCGAGCTTCCCTTGCCAGGTCGTGGTAGCTCATGACGGCGCGTCTTGGGTCACCAAAGCCCAGGGCTTGCAGACGCACGTTGAGCACGCGCAGCTCCCATGGGACAAGATGCTCGCCTGTCGCCTCATCGACATAGGTTCGTACACTGTTCAAATCCTCCAGTGCCTTGACTTCTTGTGCAGCCAGCGGCGTTGCCTCTATCAGGGTGAGGCATGCCAGGCGTACGTAGAGCAAGTCAAAGATGCGCTTCGAGTTGCGGGGATCCAGGCCGCCTACCGCACTTGATCCCGTTAGCTCTTGAACGGCAGCGATAGCGGCAGCTCGGAAATGGCCCTTTGCCAGCAGCTCCTCTGGCGATGAGTTTGGGTTTGGCTGTTTCGCTGACGTCCGAAAGGCTTGCGGGACGTTTAGTGGCGTCAGGGGGTGGTAGATCTCTGGGCGGAGAAGGAAAGAAAAGTCATTTTGTCTGTTTTCGCCAATGTTGGCAATGGGAGACGACGGATCTTGGGGAAGTGGTTTGGAGGTGGATCGTCGGATGGTGCTGTTTGGGTTAGGGCTGAGCTGTGCGGGAGAAGGGCTCATGGGCGCTGAGCTAGCGGGTGATGATAACGGGTCACTGTTGTTGAATTAGTACGGGTGCATCAAGAAAGTGAAACAAGTACAAACTCTTCAACATCGAGAGGACCTTTGGTGGAGGAGCGTGGCCGTGATGCTGTCATTTGTTAGCTCTGCGCGGGGATATCAAGAACCATATCTCATGTACAAAGAACCAACGTACCTTTTGTTAGTGACGGCTTGTTCTTTCCGTGCCCTTTGGAAGAGTCTTTTGTATTCGAACTCATCCTGGGTGGCGAGTTGTGGTGAGTTTGGTGGCCTATGTAGTTGATGAGCAAGGCGAGGTTGAGGCAAGCCGGATGAGCTCCAGCGCGCGTACTGTGTGGATTCATTCTACATACCGGGTAGCTCGACGTGGAAAGCTGCCAATGGATGTCCTGGCCTTTGAGAATACTATCAAAAATAAATATTTATTTTAAAAATGTTCTATTATCTACTAAAAGTATATCAGCAGCAGAACTCATCATATACAGTTAATGTCTTCGAGAAAAGATCTGGATATACCAGAGACGCTACTGTTCTATGGGTGCACCAGCAAGAGGTCTACGGCAGTTTGCCTAAGTCAATCAAAGCTTCTTTCCTAAGCAAATGAGATAACTAGTAATAATTAATTTATTTATCATGATATTAAACCTAATAGAACGCTCATCCAAAATGTTAAAGTGCAAAAGGAGTCTACAGTTGATGGACAGTGTCAGTTGGCGAATTTGTCACACTGTACGCGTGGAGCTCCAAAAGTATATACCCTTCAATTCCAGCAGAGCTTCACTCTGCTCTGATATCAACAAGACACTCTGCACCAAAACACCACCGTCCAATCGCCATATAATACCAAATAAAATACAAGGCAATTTTGAGTTGGGCACAAATCATTATGGAATAACGCTTTTTACATATTGGCTGTCACGCCGTACTAGACTCCCCTAGAGGCACAATCACGACATGGCAACAAGACGTTCAGCTCGCGCCAGTCGCGCTAAAAGTTATACAGAGAACATTTACGATTCGGAATCAGATGCAGGCACAGAGAATTCAGCAGCCCCAGTAAAGAGGACACCGTCACGATGGAAACCGCGGGTACAGGATGAAGAGGAATACTCGGTAGTCGACCATGAGGAGGGCGATCTGGATATGCCAGATGCCGGTGAAGAAGAGGAAGAAATCCCCCGCGCCAAGAAATCACCAAAGAAGGTCATTTATAAACCAGCGAAAAGCGCGGCTATCCAGGAACCAGCAAACTTGAAATACGTTGACCTCGCACTGGCCACACAGGACGCTGAGGACGCCAAAGGATATGTCGGATCAACGGATCGCGGAACCCACGGCAATGCGCTCATCTCGGCGTGGTATGGCCCAGATGAGCTGTCCCTAGAAATTTGCGAGGCTATGCGCTTCCGCTGGGCACCTTGGAAAGTTCTTCCGCCGAAAGGGCGGCCCTTAGATTATCCTCTTCCCGAAGTTGCGCCTTGGGTGGGGGACCGTGACGCCAGATACAATTTCACATATGCGCAGCGATGGGTGGACAGAGTACGGAAGGCTACAAAGTCGAGTGGGAAAACGACTGAGGTCGTGAAGAAGGCAGACATTGGTCATTACCAGCCGCCGCGACGGGACATGCCCGTCTTTATCGGTGCCCATGACGATCCAGAACGACTGACGATGGCGCCGGGCGACGGCTTCTGCCTTTCGCAAGCGGGTATTCCCTACGAAACAGACACGGGAGCTGAAAAGGTAACAATGGGCTGGATGTTTGACGTTGGCGGCATAGCAACCAGCATGGACTGGGCGCCACGAGAAGGCAAAGATGCTACGCAGCAGCTTGCCCTGGCTGTTATTCCTTTCGAGGATCATGCGCCATACGACTACCTTGAGGAAGCATCCAAGCCGGATTTTCAGAAGTATGGCACTGTACAACTATGGGAGTTTCGCGGGCAACCGGTAGAAACGGGGTTTATAAGTCCAGCAATAGGCAAGCCGATACACAAGTGGACGCTGTGTATGGATCATGGTCGAGCAAAACGGGTTGCTTGGAGCCCGCTGTGCAGCTTCCTCGCTATCATTTGCGGCGATGGAAACGTCTATGTCGTAGATGCGGAAGCATCACACGAAGGACTACGTAAGTGTCTCTGCTCATCATCTCGCGACTTCATGAGACTAACTCGACACAGATAAAATGATACAACCTACAGCTACATTATCCCTTGCCAATGAACCAGACGTCAGGGGCACTGCAATGACATGGATCACGATTAACCGCCTCGCAGTAGGCTACTCAGACGGCTCTATTGCGCTCTGGTCGATCCAGCCCCGTCGTCTACTCTCTCGCCACCCAGTGCACCATACCACGATTGTCGGTATGGTTTCTGGTGCACCAAGCCGGCCTTACATGGTTGCTTCGTATCCCGTCGGCGGAACAAATAAGCTTATCGACCTACGATCTCCCAGCATCGAATCCACCGAGGTGCAAAGTACAGTCATCAACCCGCAGGCCCATCTCATTGGCTACAGCGACCACCTGCTCGGCTTCATCATGCTGAACCCAAGTTCGCGCGCAGTTAATGCAATTCTCACGTTTTCGCATTACGCACACTTTCCCATGGTGCGAACACTGTGTACTATGGATAGTCTGCCGACATGTCTGTCGGTCGGTCGAACACATCCATGTCTGCTTGTCGGCACGTTAGACGGAAGTGTATGGTGCATGAATCCTCTCGCCGAGCTTCTCAGCACACGCTACGTCACTATGGGCCGGTTACGCATCTTCCAGCACGAGCATGTGTCGGCACGTTTCCACCAGCCCGACACGCCAGCAGCAGTGCGTGGCACGTCGCGGATTATCCATGGCTTCGCGTTAGAAACGAAGCCGGAGAAGGCGGAAGGTAGGCAGGCCGCGCCTAAACCGAAGAAGAAGAAGGCCAAGTCTGCTACCAAGACTGACTTTGAGTCGGATGATGATGGAGAGGGCGGAAGTGGTACTACAAAGATGTTTATGAATGATCCTGGCACGAGAATATGTTCCGTCCAGTGGAATCCAAATGAGGCGTACGGGTGCTGGGCAGCCGCTGCCATGGCGTCTGGCTTGGTGAAAGTAATGGATCTGGGTATAGAGCTAGCATGATAATGAAACATTATGTATTCTCTTCGTCTATATATGTAACGTCATCTCATATATACAATCCTCTAGTAAGCGTAAAGTCTATGCTGCGCAGACGCCCTTCATAACAGTATGATGGTAATCAAATGCCTTGGCCATGCCGTAAAAGTGCGTCAAGGCCGCCATGAGCACAAATATGTGGAAAATCTGGTGCGAATGGCCCCAGACGTCGAATTTGCCTGGATGATTTCTCTCCGGCCATCGAACCTGTCCCAAGTTAGCATCTCGCCCCGTCCAACACTCGCCATACAAAGACTTACAGCATACAAGACGGCGCCAAAGATGTACATGGCGCCGTGCAGAATCACCAGCCCGACGCTCATTCTATCATCCACCGCCTGGAACCCGTCCTGGCTGATACCATGTACCACGGGAATCACACCCGACAGCCCCAGGCTAATGAACATGGCAGCGCGATATGGCCGCCAATCCGGCGTCCTGAATCGTTCCACCCACGAGACTGTCGCGCAGCCAGCTCCCAGGATACAAATCTAGACTCCGTGTTAGCACCACTGCCATCCTCCCCATCATCTATGTTGCAAGCAGCCACATCCAACTTACAAGATAGAGATAACTCTGCAGTAGCACAGGCTGGCAGTAAAACCCGTAATACAGCGCCGGCACATAACTTCCCACAATAAGCGCCACGATACCCGTATAATCCAGCTTATTCCCCCACTTGGCAACTTGCTCACTATGGTCAACGAGCCCATGATACGTTGCGCTCATGCCCAGACAGAGCATGGCGCCGCCAAAGAAGCACGCAAAGACAGCCACGTCCGTGAAATTAGCGTACTCGAGGTACCGCGGCCTAGCGACATTGTAGATGTACACCGATGAGGCTGCAAAGATGGCGCACCCGATGAGATGGCTCCAGATGTTGACCGACTCATTGTGCAGATAGAACAGTGAGCGCAGAGCGTGTGTATAGGACGGTGTGATGCGGCGGTACGATGTGTGAATGAAGGCGTTGTCGCGGCGCCATGGCGGCAGGTCGTCCCAATGGATCAGCAGGGACAGCTTCTCTGGTACCGCCGTGACAGATGATGCTTGTGAGGCGTCGCGGCGTTTGCGCAGCTCCCTGTCCGAGGCCATGATGGGTTGGCGTGGTAAATAAGGGAAATTACAGATGATGTTGTAGAATCCAGGCAATGGGGTGGATTTATGGTGGATTTGTATGCTGGTGAGTTTTGTTGGCGACGCGTGTTTTTGTTGGGAACAAGCACATGTTTTAACTTGCAAGATTCCGAGGCTCCGAAAATTTGGTGGTGAGGATTTTTGCCATGTACAAACGACTCGCGTCGGCATAAATGAGGGAAACGAACCATGCAAAAATCAAAGATACAAACATAATAGCGGAGTATGAAAACGAGAGGCAGACTATAAAGCGATTTTCAGATGCTACTGGAGACTGGTTTGTTATCATTGCCGTCAAAAGGGCATCGTGCGTCACATTCATGTCTGTTTTGGTATTCATCTAGCCTGTGCTGCTGCACTCGCCATCGCTCATGGCAAACATACAAAAAAAGCACCCATTTTATTTCCGGTATATAGAAACGCCTAAAGAAAAGGTTCCTTTTTCCCTGTCTTTCATCACTGGCGCGAGCCGCTGCGCGCGCACAGCTTGGCCCGTCCACCGGTAGCATCTCGCTGGAAAGCGTTGGCAGTCCTCTCGTTGGATCAGCGTCGTCTTTCATCTGCGCCATTTCGAGTACATCGTAGTCGGACGTCGTGGTCGAAAGCACGCGGAGAGGGGCATCAGCGCACACAGCGTCAGCATCGAAGCGCAGGCACTTTATTTCTTGCCGCTCTTCTTGATGCCCTGGTTGCCGGTGTTGAGGGGACCCTTGCCACCAGCCTTGGCGGCGAGTTCCTTGCGGGCCTTTTCGTCTGCATTATCACTCTGTTAGCTGGCTGGCACTACATGGAACTATTACACGACGAAAAAGACGTACCGGCTCTCTTCTTCTCAAGAAAGGCGAGATCGTCCTCATCGAGGTCCTTGTTCTGCTTCTTGGGAGCCTTGAGGGGCTTCACCTTGCCACCTGTACATTTTGCCAGAGTCAGTCACCGAGTCCCATAGAAGCACTGAGGGACGCCTACCTTCGCGGTTCGTGCCACCCATGGTGATGAAAAGGGACGCGGGGTTATTTCGTTTTCGCGGTCAAAGTAGAGCGTCTGGAAGCCCTTGGCAGCAGCAGCGTCGAGCACGTAGCCGTCGTTGTCGCTGGAGTCGTATTCGGGGGGAGTCTGCGGCAACGAGGAGTCGGAGCAGGCAGAAGGGGAGGAAGCGTCGTGAGAATACAGGGCAGAGGAGGGAGACCAAATTTGACGTTGGCGATGTCCGCGGGCGGTGGTGCCGTCAAAGGGAGCCCCGCCAAGGCAGAAAAAAAGAAAGGCACTCATCATTGGTCAGTTGGCGCTGGTTGTGGTTACAGCGGGCTTCAGTGGCGGGAAGGCGCTGTAAGAAAACTTGCTGGGGGGCGGGCGGGACAGAAGGGACGGACGCTGTAGAAAAAAAGAAACCCCCAAAAGACTTGGTACGGGTACTGTAGCAAGCATCAAACTCGCGGCAGAGAAACAACAGGCGCCCCCAACATATACTTATACATCGATGGCTAGATTTCTACACAGATTTCGGCCCGAGGGCCAATGCTTCCAATACATCAAGCTCATTATCCAACCGCTTCCATATCCCGGCCCCATGGCCTGGCCCCCAGAATAGAAAGAGAGACAAAGGGGACAACTTAATCTAACAAGGGTGTTTGCTTATCCAACTGTCACGCCCTCCGGTTTCCCCAGAGCGAAGCTGACGCCGCTGCACCATCTACAAATAGAACCGGTATATAGAGAAACAAGGGGGTGTATCCCCGAGCACATCGTGATGTCCAAGGGGCGTGTATATCTTGGCTTAAAAAGAGCGGGCCACACCATAGACCGGCAGTCATATCAGGCTGACCCAGGGTTTGAACGAGCGAGCATCGTTGACGCGCTAAAAGCCGAACCCGCTAGGCGCATGCTCCAATAGAAAATAGAGGCGCCGCAGGGGAATCCTGAACGATGTGCTTCCTGCTGCCCTTCTCCATCAAAAAGAGGCGACGAGTAAATTAGCGTTTGATGGCTTCCAAGATTTCTATGCGAATGCGAGCGAGACCATCCATCTCGTCTCTCCCCGTCGCCTAGCCCCTCCAGGGATCGTCCGTAGCAGGAGGACCAAAAGCCGCTTAATCCGAGCGAGCCCGCGCAGCCTGATTTTGATTTTCTCTTGCTAGTCCCCAGTTGCGACGGCGTGGCTGTGTGTGGGTGTGTGGGTGTGCGCCGTGGTGCGTGAGAGCCGGGTATCATTGGGGGCTTACCAGCATCGTCTGCTTTTTGTCGTTCACTGGTCCGGTTGCTCGCTGTCAGATCACACCAGTTGAGTCTGGTTCCTATTTTACCGGCATGTATTATAGATTCGTAGCGGCTGCTATACTGTTACGTCCATTGATAGCTTCAATCAGTCGCAAGTAGTAGCAAAAGACATCAACAGTAGTGTCCTCGTTCCTCTGCGCTCGCCTCAGCTGAAGCCCCATCGTGGCCGGCAGACCCATCGTCAACGCCAGCTGCCTGCTGCACGTCGAATGGCAAACAAAAGTTCGCTCCAGAGCCTGATGGGGGCACTAAAGTACAGCGTGCAGTGTGCGTGCCCTGTGCATCATGGCGGAGGGCCTACACATGGCGGCGATCCGCTAAAGAAAAAAGGCGACGGTTGCGATTCCTTCTCCAGATGGCCCGTGCCGACAGGGACAGGATGCTTCTGTCACTAAAAAAGGAATCCGGCACTCAAAACACCCCGTGAGAACAAAGCGCTGCTGCACTCCTGCAAGCCATGGAACGTGGCCCGCCCTTCCAGCATGCTTCTCTGCTCGCTCCCTTCGGCACGGGGATCTGCGGCTCCGTCAACTGGCGCGGGCTACCAATGCGGCGCGCGCATTCGCATATCGTTTAAATTAGCGCCTGCTTCTTATCCAAACACCTATTTTCCCAATGCCCCAGCCAGTACCGACAGTGTGATGTGCTAGCGGCCCACGGCCCTTCTTGCACTTCAGGCTGCGACGAACGAAGAACCTTGCGCCCACTATCCCGTATGCTGTGGGTCATATCGACATATTACCTGGTGGCATGGGTGCTCAATCATCCCACCGAGCCGGCTTTTACTCTTCTCCCGGCCGAGTCTGCACACAGCGGGGGACTGGAAAACATACAGGTCACCGATTTTGCTCGGTAGCATCGCTTACCGTCTCCAGAGACACAAGGCTTCCCCGATTATCCGAAGCATGGGTAGCAAGTCATCACTAGCTCATCACCGCTAACGTCTAGCAAGGTACACATATCCCAAAGTGTCACAGACCACGACGGGGTTTGTCGTGCGCTCGTTGAGAAATAGGGGCGTGTTTTAGTAAACCATGTGTCCTGGTGAGCTGTCCAAATACGGTATAGTATTCTAAAATAAACCACGCCAGTGCTCTTTGCAAATGAAACCCTAGAGCGTGCTGCAGTTCAGTGCTCCAGTTGCAAGCGATTCGCATGAGGGCGTGGCGTCTAAGTGGCGGTTGCAGTGAGAAAGTCGTACCGCCTGCCTCCGGCCGTTCCTTGCTTAATGGTCCTTTTGTTTCGAATGGAACCAGACGAATTCGTAATACAAATACCAAATTCAAAGAGGTGCGTGAGCCTCGACGCTCGATGTGAGCGGATCGACGTAGCCTGTCAGCACACTCTCCCGCCTCGGCACCTGGTCGTCTTACCACGGTTCTCGGGCATACGATCCGACTGCCCCAGGCGAACAGTTCCACGGCCAGCTTAGGTCTCCCTCTGTATCATCCTCGCGGAATCATAAAGGCCACATTAGCTGACTTACACAATAAGCCCGAGGTTATCGCTAATCGGGGCCGTAAGCAGAGCGTTTTAGCCACAAGCCGAGGATAGTTGTGCGCAACGAGTTTTAAGCTAACTGGTATAGCGGTCAGCAAAATAGTTCGAATTTGTAGCTACATAGTCCCATACATTCTCGCAAGAAGAGCTCTGTTCACCGAGTTCAAACAAAGCAAATGGGCGTGCGCCGCAGACTCCAATCGTGCGTACGCTCATGTGCAGCCAGGTCAGCCTGACCGTCGCCCCCATATACCTTCTTATGGAGAACTAGAGGGGGTGCGGCGTATTCCGCTAGGAACGAAGCTCCGCTAAGGCTTGTGGATTCTGCAACCAAAGTGTCTAATATCGATGCTGTACCCTGTTCAAGAGGCGCTGCCACGTCGGCTGCGGACGGTTCCCCTAGCTCTACACATGAAACCCGCTTAGCAAGAAACAATCACGCTGGATGAAATCTTGGCTGTACCAAAACAGCCGTCTTTCCTTTCGTATGAATGGGGGCCGTGGCCATCAGTAATGAATTAGTGACAAAAGTTCCATGGGCACCTCGCCGAGTGTTAGACCCCGAAAACGGCGGCTGCCCAAAGCGCACAAGAAGGAGCAAAGCAAGCGAAGCGAAGAACGCAGTGTATTTCTAATGCAGTATAATTCGATGATCCTTGTAAGATGGTATGAACTCCGAGCGCCGTAAAATATTCAAGCAGAGAAGAGAGGTATCAGGTTTATGTTAGATGGAAGAGCTTGGTGAGACCGACCCAAGCCCCCAATTAAAATCAATGTTGTCAAAGACTAAGTCATCGTAGATGGTGCTGGGACTGCCAGACTGCTCCTTTTCGAGCCTGTCTAATGAGTCCCTCTTCAGTTTGCGGACTCGCCGCTTCAGGTCGCGCATTTGTCGGACATACTTGGTGTCTACAAAATGCACATCCACTGCCTTGAGCGAGGCAATGATGCCCTGCACAATTTCTTCATCGTCCGTTGCAATCCATGCTGCAAAGAGGGCAACCGGGATGCATCCTGTGCCTAGGGGCACGTGGTCTGCTGATCGCTTGGTAATGTCGATAGCTTGCCGTGACAAATCTAGGGCCTCAAGATACAGCGTGGGCTCCAAAGGATCCATGGCGCATAATAGCGCATTGAGTACCAAAGCGTAGCAGAGGAGGAGCGTGTAAGCGGTCTCTAGCTGCACAAGCGCCCGCATTTGGTCGGGCTTGGGAGGTTTTTCTGCCGCCACAATGTCTTCCATCATCCCGACTCGACTAAGAGAAAAGGAGCACTCGGCCTTGAGACGGGTGTAAGAGACACGCATTTCATGCAAATGAAGCTCGGGTTCCCTAACAAATTTGGGGAAGTCGAGGACGGCGGGGACGTCCAGGCTCTCGATAGGCTGGCCACGCTCTTCGTCAAGCGGCATGTAAGGCCCATAGATGGGTTTCCATTGGGTCAGATACCAGGGATTGACCTTGATGTTCGGATTTAAAATAGCTTCCACGGACTAAGCGGACAATTCCAAGATTAGTATTTAAGTTTCATAGCTCGCCAGCGGAGTAGCGGCAGGTACATCAGGAACGAGGCGGAGGGGGGAACAGGGGAGGAGGGTGTGTGGAAGGGAAGTGGTGATGACCACTATCCAAAATGCACTGTCAGGGAGAAATATGAAAGCTATCTTACCGTCGGGTAAATCATATTGAGACGCATAGTGGAATTGAACTCATCAGTCCATTCCTCTCCGGCACTAGCGTTGAGGAGGTGTGCTACCCCTTCCATGTGGCTAGCTTGGCCATCGGCCTCTTTGGAGAACCAAGCCTGTCAAAATAAGAAACGTTAGCGTAAAGCCAAAAGCCAAAAACAGAGGCGCAGCCGGGGTAGACTGGCTGTGGCGGCCGGTTGGTGGTGGTGCTACCGCTGCTGCCTAGAGGGAAAGTGTAACGTACCTGAGCAATCATGATGAGAAAGATGGCGCAGAGGGTGTAGGGAGACTTGGCGTCGCTAGGCCTCTGTAAGGTATCGCGGAGAGATTTGAGCGCAGCGCCATACTTGACCAGGGAGCCCACGTCCTGTTCGCCTGACGTGCGGACCCTGCGCAGGCCCGACACAAACGCCGCCGCGGCAGCATCAAGTACCGGGCTTGCGCCCAGCCGCTTAGGAATCCCTAAGAACCAGGGACCAAAACACGTCAGGTCGTACTGGGGATCTGTAAACTGCAGCAAGGCGGCAAATGAGTCGGCGAGCTGGGACACCTCGTTGCTCGGGTTGTGTGGCATCTGCACCGTGAAGGGCTTGGGAGCTCTAGACTTGGCGAGGGTCATGGCCTTGAAGCTTTCGGCTGTTTGGATCACAACCGTCTGTGTCTTGAACTTGTAGCGCAACTGTCCCTTTCCCACGCAGGGAATCTTGAGGCGTGTGCATCTTGCACATGCAGGAGAGGCTTGATCACACTGGTTCGGGGGGAGGGAGTGTCAGCAGCGAAAAGCATAACAGTAAAACATAACGGGAGGGCATCTCCTGACTTGTCCAGCGAGCTAAAGATAGCCCTCTACGCGTGCTGTAGGGAGGTGGATGGGGGCGAAACTAACCCTTTTCTTCTGCTTGTGACAAGCATCACAACCACGATATGAAGGAACACCGGGCATTGCTATGGCATTCCCACGCTTCGCAGAAATTCAGTGTATTCAATGCTGTGTCTGTCGCTTTCTGCAATATTTTCTGCAATTATTTGGTGTGGTTTTATTTCAGCAATGCCTCTGGTAGGCTGCCTCTCTGGCTGTGTTGAAGCTGGCAACTGTGACAGGTGGGAGAACTGGCGAGCGGCACATATGACCCAAATGGGAAAGGCGGAGAAGGACTGGGGGTGTGCGGTAAGTTGTAGAAGAGCGAGAGCCGCAAAGGGAAAAAGAAACACTGAGTATAAACTCCAACAACAACAACAAAATGTAGAAAATAAATGGTAATTGTGGAAAGTGCAAAAGAAAAAAGACAAGAAGATATAGCCACGGAGAGGTAATCACTTTAATTATAATCCACAAGGCTCGTCCCTTTTAGCCCTGCCAAGTGGGTGACTGTGTAAGATGCATCAGAGCCACAACGCTAATCTCGATTGAACGAAATACACAGTCACCGTTACAAGTGCTTTGGATTTTATTTTTATTTTCGTATCTACATCTACAAGAACCACACGCCCCCGCCCCCCCTTGGTCCTCTCTGCCCTGGCCCCAGACTCACGGGGAACGGCGGCAAAGGGCAGGGCTGATCTACAGCCAACTCCAACGCCTTGCTCTGTAAAGATGCTGTACTTCTTTGGGTCCGTCCTCATTTTAAAGACCCTCCCTGGCACGCGCTCTTTTTTTGGTTCCTGCAGTGGCCTCTCGCGTCAATGCCAGCGCCGCTAATGCAGTGGAGTTGGCTAGTCGGGGCCGGGGCATCCGCTCTCTAAACGATTGAGTCATGGTGGCAGAGCCTTGTTTGATCTATCCAGTCAAAACCGGTACGGCGTCACTTAGCACTGCCCATGCGAGCTACAAGATTGTAAAATTTGACTGCTTTTACGGCTCCTGGCCGCGGAAATGCCGGTCTAGTGTTGGGGGCCGAACCTTCTCGCTCGCCGAGCCTTTCCCCGTGTTAGTTGGCGTGCCCGCGCCTCGTAATTTCACAAAGCCCTATTTTGTCTCCCTTTGTCACGCTCTCTCTTTCTTTCATACGCTTGATAACTCTGTCCATGCAGGGGCCTCTTGTACTAGCCACGCCCCCCAGATATCTATCCATCTTTCTCACCTACAGCAAAACATATGGAGGCGGCGGGCTCTTGGGGGCGAATCGGCCGTCAGCTCGCCTTACCGTGGCTCGGAGCCGCCTTACCTCGCCTCCAGGTTTCATTAACCTTGGAACTTGGCCTATTCTCCTCGGCATAGGTGCAACGCAGCGACCGGGTACCGACTACGGCGTCATCCCTGCTAGCCTCGTGGGAGGACCTGTGCTGACTGCAGCAATTCGATGCGCCGGAGCAGCGTCATCCCATCCTGGTGGGAACTGCAACCTTGGTCTCACTAATACATGTCAACGCTCTGGTGCCCGCTAAAAACTAGCGCCACAAGAACCGCCCCAAGCAAGATGGAGGCCCCTCTCCATATGCACCGCGCATAGCCCAACGAGGCACCGTCGGATAGAAATTTCCTACCAAACCTCACTCACATTGCACACCCCCTTGCCTGGTCAATAAGACGAGCGTTTTCGGGGGCCGGTTGGTAAGAGCTACAGCCACGATCTCGAGTCGGTAGTCAACCCAAAGGGCTTGTTTGACCTAATCATGTATCTTGTGTAAACAAACATAGCGCACTGGGACTGGGCGTAGTTGTGCCACCGTATAGTCTCCGAGACGCCCATCGGGCGTCAGAGCGCCTGACCAGTAAACGCTTCGATGTATGTCGTCCGTTACTTTCTCCTTCAAGTGCTTTGGCGGCTTTGCCTTGGTAAGCTTCGCCTCAATTGAACGACGAATTAAACGACGCAGATCCGATAGAGTTTGCCTCTCCCGCTGCCAGTCGCCCCAGTCAAGTCTGCTGGGCTGAACGCAGGGCGACTTAGGGCACAGCCACCGGTGGTTCCTTGGCCAAGAGGCAATGCTGCGAATTTGCGCAGACAATGTCGATAATTCGTCATTACAGTGGTTGTACAGTATATTACTGTAAGTGTGTATCCTTTACGCAGCAATCAGCATCGATCCAAAATATGGCCTTCAAGTACCGTTTTACGCGCCAATGGAGGCTAGCGCTAGGGCATGTGCTCGATTTGCATCTTCAAACCAGATTTCATTAACACTAGATTCAAATGTCGTAGTAAAATTCCACTTTTTTTATCAACAATGAACCATCATCCCGCAATATCCATCTGGTGATGCAAATCAATCGGGCGCGGAGAGATTCTAAACGAGATGCTGAACGAGATGCTGGTCATGACGTCACAAGGCTACTGCTGTTTCTTGACTCGCCACAGCAACATCAGACCATCTATATCCGTTTTAAACCCTTCCGTCTTCCCAATAAACTTCATTTTCAGATTCATCAAACAAACTTTATTCAACATGGGCCTTTTCAGTTCTTCAAGCACACCAAAGCGCCAGGCGCCAGCGCCGGTGCAATCCTTCACCATTACCCAGCACTCCATGATGGGCAGACAGTCACTTATACACGATACACGATCCCCTCCCGGGGCTCCTCCAATTCTATCCGTCCAGCTACATCAGATGTCACGCCCGAATATAGAGCTTTACCTAGGCGCTGGCGCCATCAGCAATCCACCAGACGGTTCTCCGCCACGGACTTGTGCCACCATCGACATTGCCACGTTTGGCTCCTCAGGACGCGGCCAAGTGCGCGGGAAAGCTATAGAAATCAGTCGCGCTTCCATGTTTGGAGGAGAATATGCAGTCACAGCTGCGGGTGTTGGGTCGTTAACGTGGGAGCCTACAGGCTGGGGCTCCCATTCGTGGCAGCTCTGCGATTCGACCGACACCGTGGTGGCCTCTGCCAGATGTGAAGGCTTCACAATGCGCGAGATGGTCCTGGACATGTATGCCCCTGGCGATGAGTTCTATACCGACGTTCTCCTCATATCTTTGTTGACGGTGATGAGACTGGCTGAAAAGCGCAGGCGGAAGCGAAGAACGGCTGCAATGTAAGAATAGCCGCATAATCAACAGGCGGCATTGTTGGATGCGACGGAGCATACATGTATTTAGTCACGAGAGAGCAGTATATCACAAGCATCAATGTATAGAGAAATCAAAGTTCATAGTTCGGCCTGCCAAAATATAAAAAAAACACATATAAAGAAAGAAAGAGAAAAAAAGTCGCGAATAACCCTAATGTCGTTAAAAAAAGCAGGCGCAGCTAAACACAAGAGCAGGCCAAAAATCAACAACAATTGTCTCGGCCGGTAAGCTTGTGTCCCGGTCCGTTTGTTCATAAAACCCTTGTTCCAAACATATAACACGCTCGATAATATTTCCCATCTTATCAAATTCTCCTTACCGCGTACTCTTCAAGAATCTGCCGCTTTGGTGCAATCTGTGCGGGCAAGACTTGGTACTTTTTGTAACTTTGTTTCGATTTTGCAAACTCGGTTTGCGTTCGTATCCCGTAAACGCCGATTCCTTTCCATAACCCTAAACTGCATCGCCGTTCCCAAACGCAAAAACAAAAATAAAAGATGATTTCATGTGAAATACATGAAGAGTGTGGGCGTCCCATGCTATCAAGGCTTCACCAACGGTGCTAGCAATAGACTCCGTTCATGCGGATTCATAACGCCGCCTCCATGTCCATCCTTGCATAAAAGACTTTTCTTCCTAGCTTTGGACCACTCATATCCAAAACCATAGCAAATGGCGTGTTGTGTTACCACAGTCAAGACGACATAACCGTCGACAAGCGCTAATGAGTTACAGTGAAGCTCAAAAGCGGGCTGTGTCAGCCGTAAATTTGTCGTGTTACATGACAGTTGATGCAAGCAATCGAGACTCGACATCATCCATACCCATGCCATCCATGCGAGCACCCTCCATGCCTTGGATTCGGCCTTCGAGGGCTTGGAAGCGAGGTTCGTAGCCCCCGGCGCGGGCCTCAATGTTCTCCATGCGCTTCTCGAGGTTCTCAAGACGCTGCTCAATTCTCATGAAACCCTGTGCCATGTCGTGGCTGAGGCGGTCAAGCTTGTTGTTGAACGTGCGGATCGAGGTGGCCAGGGGGGCGTTGTCAGGTCCGGCTTGGGCGGTAGGGACTCGGGGCTCGTGGTTGTGGCGAGCTTCCTGGAGGGCGAAGCGCCATTGGTTTCCAAGTTGCACCTCACAGACAGCCTTTGCTCGGAAAGGGCAGTCGATCTTGCGGGTAGACGGGTTTCTCTTTTTGGCTGTGCTGTTGTACTTGACACCACCACGGTCGCAGACCAGGTCGTATCTTGTGGGCTTACCATCACGGTAGTTGGAAGCTCGGAGCTTTACAATGCCGTAGCCTTGGTCCTTGGCGACTCTCTGGACAGATGCCATGAGATCGTCAAAGGAGTGGAAGATGCCCTCAGGCGGGGGAAGCAGCGCAGGCGGTGGCGTGTTAGGCATGATGGAAGCTTGCTGGACGGAGGAGATTGAGCGGTCCGAGGCGCTAAGGGGGAGTTGGGAATTCAGCTTGGCGGATTGTGGGTGGTGACGGGGGGGAAAAGGGTGCTGTGACTGTTAAGTCGTTGAGGTAAAGGTTAGAGGTAGAGTGACTCGACGGTGACGACGCGTAGCAGGAGGCGGGCGAGGAAAACAAGCAGCGGCGAGCGCAGGGAGCACAGACGAGCTAAAGAGAAAAATGGACAAGTCAATTCAATGGCCGGTGAATTAGGAGGCGCGGTGGATGAGGATGGACGGGGGAATTTGATGATGCAAAATGGTTGAGGGGAGATGGCGATGACATACAGACAGAGAAGAGCCGGGTGGTGTTGGGTGAAGACGGAGAGTGTGAGGAATTTTCAAGAGGCCAATCCGCACTGTTCAGGTTTTGGGTCGGGCTGTCGACCTGCGCCCCTTTGGGTTTGGTGTTGATCCGCTCCGGTCACCGCGAGCCAATCATGGGGCTCCATCGCGTATCCACTGTATCTTGTTCCGCCTGAATACGCACGCTTCTCGTTTACGTTTTAGCAGTTGCTGTGACGGGCGCAGTGCATTGCGCGTTTCTTTTATTTTGTATTTTGAGAAAGAGTGGCCTTATTTTGACAACTAACTCCACCATATTGGCTTTATCACTACAAACTTTCTCCGTACAAAGGTTGCTTCTGCCCCCCCGAGAAACTAAAAATCAGGCTGATAGCTAGCCCAAGCTTAAAGGCACGTGACCTGCTTTATCTGTGGCAGCAGCACACTGCCAGCGCAGCAGAAATTGCTGCAGTAGTGGTAATGCTATAAGATAATTCGTCCATGTTGTAGCAAACACCGATATTGTCTCTGTTGCCGCGTTGCTGCTGCTGCTTTCACCGCCATCGCAAACATTCGACGGCAGCAGCTGTAAGCCAATCCTCAGTGAGGCCACACAGTAAGCGTACTGGTTCCCGGACGGTCTCCATTCTGCAATCCCGGTGTGGAGACTCCCCACGACCAACCTCAACCCCCCGGACAGGCCATCTGTTCGCCTTGCGCCCGCGCTCATCGTGAACGTTCTCACCGAGACGCACTTTCAAATCTCGCCAAGCCAACCTGCGTGCGCGCCCGAGCATCGCAGATACATTACATGCCATGAGCACCCAACCCCTTACAACAAATGGCGCAGATGCTACTGCTGCTGAAGAGGCCCAAATCAGGGATGCCATGAAGCGCCTCAAGCTCCTCCATATCAAGGTACGCCGTGTATATCTCACTGTGCTTTTATAGAACCAAACATGCTGACTATATATTCTCCTAACTTTATAGGCTCGCTTGCTCCGCGATACCATTCCTAGGATGTTGGATCCGCTGGTGCAAAAGCAAGCTTCACGTACGTTCCTCCCTTGCCCAGCCACCGTCGTTGCCACATTTTGCTAACATACAAGGTAGCGGAGCTCCTCTACGCCGCTTTTATGAAAGCCGTCAATGAAGCACAACTCAATGTTAAGGAATTCACCGAGCTGATGCAGGACGATACCAGCAGGGAAGTGTTCGCCATGGCTGACAAGAGCCGCGAAGAGAACCCATTCGGCATTCGCCCATGGAAGCACAAGGACCACCCCAACTGGTTTAACCTCGAAAAGGATGATGAAGATTAGGTCCTCTGCCGTCTACTCTTGCATCTTCATCTCTTTCGCATTCTCTGTACATTTAGGTAAAAGGCTGCATTCGGCGTTTCTTCTATTGTCCATATACGGCGCAATCGGTGTTCAAAATACCAGGTTCTTTTGATACAGTCATAATTCACTTCTATATTTTATTATATTTTACAGTTTTTAAATCATGTTTTATTTCGTATCTTGGTGATGGATTGTCGCATGAGATGCTGTACGACACACCACAATAACCACAGACAAGGTGGCAGAAAGTCGCACAAACATGAATCGCACAACAACTATGTACCCTGCCACAAGCTGAATAGAATTATTATTTTATTATTTTATTTCAACTTCTAGGTATCATATCTATGTCGCCTGTTGCAGAGCGCGGCCCATTCGCTTGTATCGATTTCAAGGTCACGTGTTTCTCGATGGGCCTCGCCATCAGCGCCGCCTCTGATTGGCCCGCTCGGCGGGCACAACTTTGCCCGTTTCCACCCACACAAATTTTCCATTCTCGAAATTCCTTTGCCTGCGCCTTGAATATTCGCCCGCTCTTCTCTCCTCGCTTAGCCAACATCATCAGTTTTCCAACAAACCGACAAGATGCCTTCCAACCGTGTCTCTTACCGCCGCCGCAACCCGTGAGTAGCTCCTACGACTCCGAGCTTCTTTTTCTTCCCAGCGATCCGACCGCACAACTTCCTGTCGTCGACTGCGAGGAACATCAACGCTCGAGCATACAAGCAAAATCACTAACTTTGGCGCAGCTACAACACCACGTCCAACAGGACCCGTGTTATTAAGACCCCCGGTGGCAAGCTCCGTGTCCTTCACATCAAGAAGCGCGGTACCGTCCCCAAGTGCGGTGACTGCGGTTCCAAGCTCATCGGCGTAAGTCACAATCTCAGACGAAATTCCGGCAGCATCAGCACACACCACGACGAAAGGAAGCATTGGGCTATGGGAGCGAACACGAGCGACATTTTCCGAGTCAGAAGACAAGCCGACGTCATTATGTTTAATTTTTCTCTGTCCATCCCCGGATTACATCGACTCGACAAATTGCTACTCGGACCCCAATGCTCTCTACCCATGTCGAAGTGCTGCCGGATTTACCTTGACGCTCAGCCTACTAACAAAGACGTCTACAGGTTCCCGCTCTCCGCCCCCGCGAGTACGCCAACATCTCCAAGCCCAAGAAGACCGTCCAGCGTGCCTACGGTGGTTCCCGATGCGGTGGCTGCGTTCGTGACAGAATCGTCCGCGCTTTCTTGATCGAGGAGCAGAAGATTGTCAAGAAGGTTCTCAAGGAGCAGGAGGCCAGCCAGAAGAAGAAATAAATGTTGACCTGAAGGGCTGCGTTTGTTTCTTTTGTTTTTTCTTTTAAAATCTACATTTTTCTTCTGCGCAAGGGACAAAACATTGGCAAAGGAAAAAGGGGATGATGGAACGGATGGGGTTCATTGCTTTGGTGTTCATAAGGACAAAAGGGAACTGCATGATACATCGGGGCCAAGACCTGACAATACAAAAAAAGTGAAATAATGACCCATACAGACATGCTTCTTGATGCGCCGTGACGAATCTCTATGCCGGTTAACGAACGAACAGGGACTTCGGATTATCGAACGCCAGCAATTAGCTGACTTGTTTTACGATCTCCAGTCTCACGTCTAGCTTCATTGAAATAATTTACCAGTAGCATGTGAGGAATGACGTTGAAGGAGCGCATAAGTCTGGCGTTGGCGCCTTCACACCACTTGCCCGCCAAACTTTTTAGACGCCGCGGGGCCAGCTCCAGGTACCCAGCGAAACCTCAGGCCAACCAACCATTGACTTTTCAACATCAGCACCCGCATCTCCTAAATTTGTAACAAAGCACATCAGCGCGAATCTGCCAATTGGCTCTACCTATATTTTAATCACTCACTCTGCAGTAACCTATCATGCGTCGTTTCACACAGCAATGCCCTGAGCTGCGGGCTCTCCATGCGGCTCTTCGCCAACGAACGCAGAACCGTCGAGCACCACTGGCTTCTCTATCTCGCGCGGCGCGCCCATGCTGTAGCAGTGGCCGTCGCCAATTCCATTCGACCTCTCTCACTCTCCGCGAAAAGCCGCCTTCAGAGCCCCAGCCGACCAGCTTCCAGGACCTTGACATGCTAGGCCAAATTGCCGTACCATCAACATCGGTCGACGTGTGCATGTCCGACGGCTTCGCCTTGAACAGTGGCATTACTATCACGGGAGGCGATGGAGCGCTACTAGTCAATGGCGAAGCATTTGCGTGGCGTCCGTGGGAAATCAAGGGAGAAAAGCGCATGCTGAATAGCAAGGGGCAACTCGACATTCCCGCGGAGGCGCTGAGCGTCTTTAACATCCTGTGGCCGCGTCCAGGTGAGTAGCTAGCACGGCTGTGGATATGTCACCGCTGATACTAATTGATGGTCTTAGATTTATTGATCATCGGAGCGGGCAAGCAGATTGTGCCATTGTCGCCAGAGACTCGACGCGTTCTTTCAGAGATGGGTATACGTGTGGAGGTACTCGACACGAGAAATGCCGCGTCACAGTTCAACATGCTGGCCACGGAGCGAGGCATTGATGACGTTGCTGCTGTGCTGATACCTCTTGGTTGGGAAGAGGGAGTCGGTGCAGCTTAAAATGGCCAATGGGATGGCGAGTCTGTAATTGTATATTAGAACATAATGAACACACATGATCTCCGTTTTACGTTTTTGGCCTCGCTGTAATTCTGCGTTGTTTACTTTGGTGGATTAGTTATTTGTTGTTTTTATTATTCTATTTTTAGTTCATTGGGTTCCTCTTTCTCGGTTCTCAAGATAATACGTAGATTATGTACAATGTTGAAGCCATCGTGATACTCATCAAACATCAAAGGTAGACCAAAGAGTCTTACGAGCCACACACCATAATTCGCCATTTAAAAACTTAAAAGTAATATAAATGCAGTTAATAACAGGGTATTGACCATATAAGGCGCTTATTTTGCAATATTAAGTATTTCCACAGCATTATATATTGCTAATATCATATACAGGGTAAGTTTGGGGTCCTCCAGGCGCGGCTCTTGCACATGCGCCAACTTGTCTCACCCGGCTGACCCACTTAAAATTCTAGGGCGCGCAGCACCTGCAAGCAGCTTGGGCGATGCCCTCACTCTCGCTTCCTAGTAAACTATCTGCTCTTGACAAACGTGCTGATTTAGGCGACGCATACACTCGAATCATAGCTAGGCACCATATCTAATACTCTTCAATCGATCTTATCGCTCTATATTCGGCTATGACCAGCTGGTTTGGCCCGTCGGCCGACATTGACGCCGACCTCTCCGATCCGCCGCTGCTACAAGACAACTCTACGTTTAAATCCTACAAAACCAGTCAATTCGAATACACCAATCTTCGCGTCTTTTATCGACAGCATGTCAAAGCCGATCAACTCCCTGCGGCTCTACCGCTACTGGTGTGCGTACCCGGCCTAGGCGGCTCCGTGGCCCAATTCCACCCGCTTCTCAATAGTCTTTCCGACTTGGCACCATGCCTCGCTATGGATTTCCCTGGCGGTGGCAGATCCAAGTTCAGCATCAATTCCTGGGACGCATACACTACCCAGGCTCTTGTTGAACTCCTCGAAACCGTTATCGAAGACCACCGTGCTCCCGACCAAAGCGTAGTCCTTATCGGCCACAGCATGGGCACAGCCTTATGCGCATGGCTCGCTAGTAAAAGCTCGCCTCACAAAACCAAAGTTGCTGATCACGTCACGGGCTTTGTTGCGATATGTCCCGTATCCAGCCCCATTGACGAAGCCAAGACGACCTTGATACGCCGACTCATGTGGGTTCCCGGCTGGGTATTTGCCCTTTGGCGAATGTGGGATGGCATGGGAGGACCCAATAGTCCCAGCGTGGCGCGCTTTGTTGGAGACGCTGGTGATGAAGAGCTGAAAGTTCTGCAATATCGGTACAACCAACAGAGTAGGACGCCAGTGTGGCGTCGAATGGTCCATGGAGCACTACCAACCTATACGGATGGAAAGCCGAGCGGTGGATTTCCAACGTGCGATATCTGGGCGGGCCTAGAGATTCCAGTTTATTTGATTGCTGGTGAATCTGACCATCTAACGCCCCCTAAAGAGGTTGAGACGATTGTTACCGCCATGAAAGCGGCCCACAAAGGCGAAGAAGCGGCAGCGCCTACTTCGGTAGAGATCTCGCTCGAAGCGCAGCATCACATCAGCATCGATATGCAATCAAACGCAGTCAGCAGTCCAGACGCAGACGGATCGCCAAGTGAGCCACTGTCGCCGGCTGACGCTGCGTCTACAGGGGTCCCACCACAACCTGCTCACCCCCAGCGAGCTGTACAATCTACAGTGATGCCGGCCCCCGCTAACCATACCCTTTTGTACAGCCATCGTTCGGTTAGGGCTTTGGCTGGGCTAATTTCCGACTTTTTGGCTACTCATGTTACCGGTCGCCTCTCACTAGCATGGCAGCTCCAATATCTGTCCCGCGAGGGCAAGTGGGATGTCAAGAACCTCAATAAGTGGAAGGCTGTACCGCCCGTGTCAGAACCTATCGGTCCAAGCAACGGCCCGCCCATTTTTATGGTTATGAAAACGCTACGAGAGGCTGATGACGTTCACTGCCCACGCGTATTTGCCCAAGTTCATGGTGAACTGGTCAAGGACGTACTTGATATTTCCAAGGACCAACCGGTCTACGACCCGCGAGGACTGGAGCGCGAGGGCATCCATTATCACAAATTTGCCACTATATCCAAGGTGCCACCTTCCCACGAGGAAGTGGAAACTTTTATTGGATTAGTGGACAAGATCAGAGCGGCGCAGGCTGAGCGGGCGGCGGCGGAAGGATGGGAGACGGGCAAGACGTTCCTTGTGGGAGTCCACTGCCACTACGGCTTCAACCGATCCGGCTACTTTGTGGTCTGCTACCTAGTTGAACGTTGCGGTATGTCGCTCGAGGACGCCATTGCCACGTTTGGGCGGATGCGTCCCAACGGCATCCGCCACTCGCACTTCCTTGACAGGCTACATGTGCGCTACGACTTGCATAGCGTCTAAGTGTCCTAGTCCCGGTGGGACAGATCATTTCCAGAACTGGCCCATTTCAGGTTGGGTTGCCAATATCAAGTGAAATGTGACGAGCCTTGACTAATGGTTGGACACCATGCCTATTCGGCCGAGGCCATTCCTGCATTTGCTAGACCGAATGGCACCATCCGGCTACCCTGGGTTGCCGCTAGAAACGCCACGCTAGCGCCGACTACAGAGGGAGACCTTTTGGAAAACTAGGAAAAAAATTCAAATGAAAATCTTTGTCCACTCGTCTTGGCACAGGGAGCCTCGTCAATGCTGGATTGTTTGAACGAACGACCCGCGCGTGCCCAGGTCACTCCACCTGCACGCTACACATCAGCGGCCGTGCTCCCTTGCAAGAGGATCCGATGGGGCCCAAGCAAACAACTCTACATTGAAGCTTGTCCATGTGGCGTTGCTGCAATCGCATGTCACCCACCAACACCAATATGCGCGCAGACCGGTGTGGTGTGCAAGTGCGCCGGTGACGACGCTGAGGCGGGACTTCCAAGAAACGGATCTAACTTGGCCGTCTGCGCACAAGCAGCTTGGCGATGGTCTTTTTCTTTTTTATTGTTATTTCCTGCGAATGGCATGCTTGCCAAGGGAGCAGCCAATGCTGATCTCAATAGCCTACGCCTGGACTACCCAATGAAGCTAGTGCATCCGAGACATGGTCCCGCGATATCGACCTTGATGGCCAAGCCCGCATAACCAATCCAATCAGCAGTCTGCCCAAACCAATTCGGCTAACCTCTTTCTCCATTGCATGCAACCTTGATGTTCTGCTGAATTTTTTTTCTCGCGCAATAGGCAGCAAGCTGAGTGGACCAAATGCAGAACAGCCTTGCATACCTTGTTGTCAACGGACATGCCGCTGGCTGCTAGCTTGACGGGGCGTGCAAGGTTAGAATTATGCTTTTTTCCTTCTTTCTTTTGTTCTAGACTAGTAGTGGGACGAAAAAGGACCGTCGGTATAAAGCGCTTGAGGCCCGCAGACCGTTGCGCTTACACAAGAGACATTCCCGCTCCTTAAACAACTGTCACTCCCCGTTGTCTTGGTTTTGTTTTTCCTTTCATCGTAAAGGTCAAGCACATCTACAACGCAAAAATGGCGGCCAAAGATGAGAACACCGTCGTTGAGATCTCCGACTATGACACCACCACGCACAGTTCTCTCATTGACTCCAAGCAGGAGAAGAAGGTTGTTGATGAGCCTGCCAGCCGTGTCAACATGGTCACCCAGAGCGATCTTGATGATACCACTATCTGGTACAACAAGCACAAGCACCTTGGCGAGGAGCCCATGACCGAGAAGGAGGTTAGCAGGCTCAACCGCAAGAACTTTTGGTTCCTGCTCTGCCAGACCTGGTGGGTTGCTTTCCTCATCCACTTGGACAAGTCGACGCTGTCCACCGCCAGTACCATGGGTCTCAAGAAGGATATTCCCATGACCAAGGACCAGTACAACTTGACCTTTACCCTTTTCTACCTTGGCTACCTCATCGCCCTCTGGCCTGGTGCAGCTCTCGCCCAGCGCATTGGTCACAAGCAGCTCATTGTTGGCTCCCTTACTCTTTGGGGTTTGCTGCTTGGCCTTCACATGGTCATCACCAACATTTCGCAGCTCTTGGCTTTGCGATTCCTTCTTGGCATGGTAAGCCACCATCGATCCCCGCAAGACCCTCCCGCCAAGGAGGCGCCACAAGCTCTTTTTTATGTTTGATCGCTAACAGGTTTTGTTTTTCTCGTAGACTGAGTCCCAGATTGTGCCTTCTTGCACTGTCCTTCACCAGGCTTTCTTCCCTCCTAAGAAGAGTCCCTGGGTCCAGCTTCTGTGGTGGGCTTCCGGCTCGTTTGCCAACGTCCTGCTTACCATGGTTGCCTACAAGCTCATTCTCGATGCTGAGGCTGGTCCTCTTCCCGGTCACATTGTCTCGTGGCGATGGATGCATCTCATCTGTGTCATTCTGACTGTCATCGTCATCATCCCGCTTGCCATCTTCCTTCCCAACAACCCTACCCGCGCCAAGTGGCTCAATGACAAGGAGAAGGTTCAGACCATCAGCATGATTCGCGAGACCCACGCTGGTATTTCCAACAAGGTCTTCAAGTGGTCTCAGGTTTGGGAGGTTATCATCGACCCCAAGAGTTGGCTTTTCATGTAAGACCTTCCCACAATTATCATATATTCTGCGACTAGCTTACTAACGTTTCTTTTCCTAGCCTGCACATGTTCTTCAACGAGCTGCCCAACAACACCTCTCAGCAGCTGCCATCTCTTCTTGTCGGCTTCGGCTTCACTGCCGCTCAGAGTGCCCTGTTTAACATTGCCAAGCCTCTCTGGGGTTCGTTCTTGGTGTTTGTTTCCGCAGCCATGCTCTACTTGACCGATCTTGGTGTTGGATACACCTGCGCCATCTCCTACATTCCTTGCATTATCGGCGGTATCATTATGGTTGCTACCCCCTGGAACAACAAGGTTGCACTTGTTGTCGGAACCCAGATTTCGACTTTCAAGCCATCGTACCTTCTCGGCCTGTCCTGGGCTGGTACCACCACCACCGGCTACACCAAGAAGCTGACTCTCATGTCCACCTGCATTGTGTCCGCTTCCGTGGCCAACATGATTTCTCCCCTCTTCTGGGAAGCCAAGTACGAGCCCTACGACTACCTGCCTTGGGGTTTCATGACCGCCTTCTGGATCATCTCTCCCATCATGTGTATCATCATCCGCTTCTACCTTGTTAACGAGAACAAGAAGCGTGAGCGCCTGCTCATGGAGAAGGGCAACGACTCCGAAGTTGAAGGCCTCGACACTGGTAGCGAGATCATGCACCTCAACGACAAGGATCTTGATCTTACTGACAGACAGAACTTGCGTTTCGTTTACCCCTTGTAAAAGGGCTTTAACTAGATGGCGGAGGAGGAAAAACGTTTCTATGATAAATTAATGCCATGATGGTTGGCTATTGTATTTATATTCCCACACGTACTTGATACACCAAATATACATACATGTCTGTTGCTAGTCTTTCACGTTCTTCTACAACATTTGCATCTACTAAGCGCGTATAGCGTCAAGGGCTTGTCGCATCTATAAACACCTGTTCTAGCGAATCACTACCAGTGCTATGCGACGCTGTGCTCAAACAAACGAATCGCACTGCATTTGAAATAAAAGGAGGCTCCTAATCAACGGCCTATAATCTACCTGATAAAAAAAATGTCGTCCACCGGGTACATGATCCACCTATCTTATGGGGTTGGAGGATGAGAACCACAAAGTGCAAAAAAACAGGTCTCGGTGGGGATCGAACCCACAATCTTCTGATTCGTAGTCAGACGCCTTGCCATTTGGCCACGAGACCAGTTGTTCGGAGCGGATTAAGCTTCTGAAACTTGTATTCTGGCTGCACTATTTAGTACTATATACCCATGCAAAAGAGGCTTGACGACGACATTTCCTATTTTGGCCAACTTGCAGCATTCATACCCCTCATCACGGTCAGCCATTCACGACTTTTCAGCTTCCCCTCAATTAAAACGTCAAATCCTAAATCTAGTTTTTTACTCAATTTCAAATTAGCAATCATGTCTGAGCCTGACGCAAAGCGTGCCAAAACTGATGGCGACCACCCCTACGAGCTCACCTACTGGCCACTTATGCCGGGCCGTGGCGAGTTTGTTCGCCTCCTCTTTGAAGATACAAACACGCCGTTTACGGACTACTCCAAACTCCCTCCCCAAGAAGCCGTTGCCAGGGTCACTGAGCTCGTCACATTGACCAACAATGGCGACGCTGCGAGCCCTCCCATCTTTGCAGTGCCTGCCCTCCGCCACGGCCCAAACGTCTTGCTCAACCAGACACCAAACATCTTGCAGTACATTGCCCCGCGAGTTGGGCTCGCTGGCAATGGCAGTGAAGTTGATCTTTTGAACCTCAACGGCATTGTTTTGACGCTTCTTGATGGGTTCTCTAATGAAGTGCATGAGACGCACCATCCGGTTGCTAGTTCACAGTACTACGAGGACCAGAAACCCGAAGCTAAGAAGCGTGCGGCAAACTATGTTGACGAACGTCTGCCCAAGTTTCTGGGCTATGTTCAGCGCGTTCTCAATGGTGAGGCCAGTGGTGACGGACCATGGCTTTATGGCGGCCAGTGCACATATGCGGATTTGGTCTTGTTCCAGGTACGTTGTCTCTATAACAACTGTGATGTTGGGCTATTTCTAACTCTTCATAGTGTATTCATGGACTGTCGTATGCATTTCCCAAGTCCATGGAAAAGGCACGAGCCAGTGGAAACTTAAAGGGTGTATTTGAGCTCTACGAGGCTGTAGCGGAACGACCCAACATCAAGGCTTACATGGAGAGCGATCGTCGTGTCGCCTACTCGGACGGTATTTACCGCCACTATCCAGAGCTTGAAGAGCATGTTGGCGAATCAGATGATGAGTAATGTGTAGTTAAAATTATAATAATTATTACATTTGTTCTATATCTTACAAAGCAATGGATGGAATCCTTGACTCCATCGCAGGCCGCCCATTATAATAATCATTAGCGCGAAGCCTGTGATAACGCTTGCTGCGCCATATATATACGAATGTTTCCTCCGTAATGTATGTAGCTCTGCCACCCATGTAGACACGGTCGTTAAGCATCCGCAGAGACCGTCCTCCAAGCCCTGCATGACTTGACAGGTTATAACACCTCCGGCCGGGACGTGGGCTACATCCCAGCCAATTGCTAAGATGGCGGTGCCAATAATATTGGCGGCAAATGTGCCGAGTGGAAACGAGGGTCGCTTGGCGTTAAGATACATGGCTAGGTAGAACCGGCCAAGACAACCAATAGGTGCAAAGACGAGAGCAAATGTAATTTGACCGCGCCAGTGATCGTGAGGAGGGAAGATGGACAGGAAAACGGCACCAAGCCAGCAGCCCCATCCTAATACCACAGCTACACGATCCAAAATTTTGCGTGTGAAGTGGAATGGGAGAGATGGGAGCAAACCTTCTGTTGCGGCTGCTAGATGTGAGCCCATGGTGTATGCACCCAGAGACAGCGTGATGTCTGTGACGAGGACGCCCAACAGCGCCATGAAAGAATATCCACCGTTTCTATGTGTAGTGAATCCGCCACCTGGGACAGGTAAATCATTCGAAGCAGCCAGAAACACATCTCTCAGAAACGTCGAAAAGCTTGTAAAGCTGCCACAAAAGCCAGTAGCAAGGCCAACATAGAGCGGGATCGTCTTCTTGGTTGCAAGATGGGCCTTTTTCGCTGCGGAAAGGTCTTCGCCGTCCTTTCTTGCACGGATAGCTTCGTCATAGACGGCTCGGCCCCATTCGTGTCTAAATAGCATTCGGTCTTCCGTCAAGAACCCCATGATGAAGCTGCCGCCGACATTGGCCCAGACGGTGGTAAAGACCGGCGCGCCAGGATACGAGGTCAGCGCCGTGAGGCCGACGCGGGCCAGGGTTCCGAATAAAGAGAATAGGACAAGATATGATAGCGTGTATATTTTCGTGGCGAGTGCGGAAACGGTATGCTGACTAGAGGCTTCGAGTATGTTCGGGGGGTAGTGATGGGGGTCGCGATACTGTAGGTCTTCCAGATTGGTGCGAGGCACAGCCTCTGATGGAGTTGGAGCTTCTGGTTGCTTGTAGCTGTCCGGCATGGCTGTGACCTCGCCGGAGGCCGTTTGCGCGTTTGGAGTGCTGTCGCTGCTCATCGTCGGCGGTTGGCGCGTGTGTTGCGACGACGCGTCCATGGAATTCGGGTTGGTGATGCGGTAGCTGGCGTAGCTTGCGTGATTCCCGGCTTTTATTTCGATTGAGGCTTCAAGAGCCGTTTATTGATCCATATTCCTTTGTCTTCGATGCTCGCTCTGGCTGTTTGCTCTCCTTGGCTTGCTGTACCGTGCTGTCTTGTCACAGTGCATGCAAAAAAACATCGACCCCCACGTCATGGATGAAATCCCTCACAACCCTAACCCTGTGCCAGGTGCATCATGTCGGCCAAGCCCCACTTGCCAGCCGCCGGCCAGGTGCGATATGCCAACGGTTGCCGGCTGCCAGCTGCCCCGCCCCCAGCCCAGGCCCCTCTAAAGGCGATCACTCGCAACACCCTCTTCTCTTCTCCAAAAGCCACCTCCTCCAGCACCAAATTTGTTGACGCCCTGCCACTGTTGAAATCGAAATTAGCTAGAAATCTTGTAAACTCAGGCACCCAGAGTGTCATTTTTATCCTTTTGCATCTCTTTGTTACCATGTCTCTCCCGTCCAACGTCCATGTTTCAACCCATCCGAGCTTGCAAGCGAAGCTTAGCCAGCTACGGTCTGCATCGGCCAGTTCCGCCCAGGTCAAAACACTTGTCCACGAAATCTCGTTGATTCTGGCGTGTGAGGCTGTATCAAAGGCGATTACGGCCTCTACGGGACCCAAGGTAACTATCCAAAAAAGGAAGAAATCATTGTGGCTCTAACTCTAGGTCAGGATTCGACACCACTGGGCTTCGAATATGACACGACCGTTATCTCGCCAGAAACTATGTGCATTGTCCCCATTTTGAGATCGGGGTTAGCCATGGTGGAAGGTAAGATGAATATGTGATGGAATATTTTGTCTTCGTGCTAATGACATCAGCTGTGCAAACCATCCTCCCCGTCGCTGTCCCTGTTCATCACTTGGGCATGTACCGCGAACCGTCGACGCTCGATCCGGTAGAATATTACAACAATCTGCCCCATCATATCCCGTCGTCTACCTCCGCGTCGTCCGCTAGCAGTTTGGCTATCGTGGTTGATCCTGTCATCGCGACAGGTGGTACTTGCGCTGCTGCTATCCAGACGCTCAAAGAATGGGGTGCCCAACGTGTAATGGTACTCTCCGTGATTGGTGCGACAGAGGGTATTCTTAAAGCAGCACAAGAATGGCCTGCTGGAACAGAGCTGTGGATTGCCGGTGTGGATCAGGAGCTTACAAAGGAAGGCATGCTTAGACCTGGCCTGGGCGATGTTGGTGATAGACTGTTCCTTACTATTGGCAAATAGATTACATGGAATTATTCATAATAACATTTTTCCTTATCATGCAGCGAATACTTCTTCGTCCACTACCGTCTTCTCTTCCCAGCAGTTGTACACCCATTGTGACTTCACAAGTCGCGGCACCCTGCTTCTTGTGCTAATCTGCTGTCTTACACCAGCAGCCACCTCTCCAATTTCCATGTCATCGTCACCGACGACTACGATATGGGTAATTTGTTCATCTTCCAAATCACTAGCACATTTACCTTTGCAGTATTCAACTTTGAGCTTCAGCTCGTCTACTGCTGCTGCTCCTGCGGCACCCACAGGCACAAAGTGCACGACGGCACGAGCAAACATGTAGTTGCGTAGCTGTGTTAGATCTGTTCCCTCGCTTTCGAGTTGTTCTAAAAAGGCCATTGTATCGAACTTTTCGCCTTGCTCAATTTTGGGCATATCACGAAGGAGATCCCGAAGTTCTTCCACTTCAACATCGCGGGCATAGCTGTCGCCATAGTGGTCGGACTGCTGCAGAACATATCTCTTGACAAGATCTGTGCCATGGAAAAGATGTCTCTCCTCATACGGCAATAAGAAGCCGTCTTCGTCTTGCCCCAGGCAGTCCTTCAACCATCTGGGTCGAATAATATTGGCATCTCCACCCTTGATTAAACTTGCTACTTTGACGACGTTCTTGTCTGCGATGATAATCATGCTGGATGTAGCGTCAGGACGTTGAGAAATAGTTCCGCCATTTTCTTTGATCAGGGTTTCTAGCTCGACCTTGGTCTTTTTAAAGGGCTTCAAGGACTCTGACAAGATGCAAAATTGAAGACCAGCAAACAACTTGGTCCCCTCTCCATGGAATTCGGCAGTTTCTTTTGAATCGCCCGCAATCACAAGGTCCACCTTACGGCGCTTCGTAGCTCTGCGTCTCGTGTCCTCGAAAGTCATGGCCTTTTCTTGCGATTCTTCTTCAACCTTTTCTCTCAATTCCTGGAATTCATCAATGGAAAGTGCAGAATCCCAGGTTCTGTCAAGTCTTAATCTTCGGAATCGTGGGAATCGAAGTGTGTATCCAAACGCAAAGGACTCTGAGGGTGCCACACTGGCTGCTTTTGCGGACAAGACGATAGAGTCTTTGGGTCGAATCCAGACATCTGGTCGCTCAAATTGTCGCGCTTCTCCGCCTCCAAGTTCAATGTATTCCGATGGAGGGTTCTTTGCATCCCACTCAATCCATTTTCCCTCTGTGCGATGTTTAATTTCGGCGTAATCCTCTCCAGTGAAACCGCCTCCAACTTTGAAAAAGCTTAGACACTTTTCTTCATTGGCGCCAGCCTGGAGGTGGTTCTTGGACGCTCTCAAGCCGCACAAGAAGCTGGATAGTGTACCACCTCGATGACCAGATCCATAGTAGCCGCCGATAACTAAACAGTCTAATGACTCTCCGAATTCAGTCATATACTCAGGCTTTACTTTGATCCAATCATCGTTGCGGCTGTTGAGACGGTACATCGATCGCGGGTTCTTCAATACCAGACCCTCGGAAGAGTTTGCGACCACATCGCGAAGAAGTGGCTCAATTGCCTCTGGACCTGTTGCTTTGGTATACTCGTGAACTTCCAGTCGACGCGGAACGGTGTTTACGGCCTTTTCTAATGCTGCGTGGCGATCTCGAAGGGTGTATTGAGTAAGCTGTTTGTCGTTCAGGAAAAGGATATCAAATACTCTGAATAGGGGGCGATGACCACCAGCAGCATCACTATTGGATTTATTCTGTTGCTCCAAAAGAGCGGCGGTTTTTAAAGTACCAAAAGGCACCATTTTGTCGAGTGTCATATCCCAGGTGATCATTTCTCCGTCCAAGATGATATTGCGCACGCCCGGTGCAAAGGCATTTTTCAAGTGTCTTGTCAAGCTGGATTTTCCGTCTAAATAACCATTTCCATAGAGGTATGTATAATCTTTGGCTTTTCTGGACCAGAAACCAAATCGTTTGCCGCCCGGGTGAGATGGGTCAGAAATCATGTGCATTTGCATTCGCTCTCCATCTAGTTTCTCTTCAATCCAAAACTCTGGATCCTCTGGTGTTGTTCGAAGCATTTCAATCATCTTTTGGAAGGAACCGTTTTTCTGGAACTGTGCAAGCTGGGGTTGGAAACACGACATGACGGATATGCCGTTCTGCTCTGGTTCAAGCCTGACCTCAGGATCCCACAACAGCCAGCACACCTGCCGCAAGCTTGAAGATGTACTCCACTTGCTCTCTGCATCAGGATGCCAAATATAAAAGAACGACCTCTCACTGGCGCCAATCTTCATTTGTTTCAGAATGATGCGGATGAGCCACATGAGCTCCTCGGCGCTCATTCGATGATAGAAGACGTTGAAGATTTCGAGATTCTCAGCCTCACTTGCAGATCCTGCCAGAAGATCAAGCTGATAATTCACCTCAGCGATGGTCATATCGCCGAGTTCAGTTCTGATGGGTCGTTTTGAAAGAACCTCGTAGCAGCGGCCAGCAAAGTCACCTGCCATTCGAGAGGCCGTTGTGTGTCCCGGCAATTTCCAATGTAGCAGGTTATATCCATCTTCAGAATTCTTATCAATCTTCATTAGCTTTACGAGAAGCTTTCCTATAGCATTCTCCTTTAAGCCGTACACGCCACGGTCTCGATCTCGGTCAGGCAAGATGAGCCGCATCGCTGGATAGAAGTCATTTCCGACCTCTTTTCTCCATCGAGCAATGAAGCGTTCGATGATATGTCTTCTTTGTTCATGAGGGGATACACCATGATTGGGCCCGGCTTTGCGGTTTGCTTTGCGCGCAGGCTGGTTCTTGTTCTCATTGAGCGGGTTGAAGAGATCTCGGTAGAGATCTGAGAAGGGGAGCGTTTTGGACCAGTTAATTGGACGATTGGGACACCTTTTTGGCAATTTGTAAGCGTTTATACGTATTATAATAGAGTGTCATACATACTTATCGTCCAATTCCTCAGTGCTCATTCTGCCATATTGAAGCTGATTCTCACGAATGGCATCC
Source organism: [Torrubiella] hemipterigena (assembly GCA_000825705.1). Lineage (NCBI taxonomy): Eukaryota > Fungi > Ascomycota > Sordariomycetes > Hypocreales > Clavicipitaceae > [Torrubiella] hemipterigena. The sequence goes on from CDHN01000005.1 coordinate 402,241, forward strand.
TCGTCAGGCTCTGCGGCCGAGGTAGGTGAATGTGTTGCTGCCATTCTTCAATTGGTCTTTGCAGGAACAATTAATGACTAGAACGATGATAGATTCAGGTTGGGATGCAGATACATGGCCGTGAACGTGGCGCATCCATTGTAGTTATATGCGTGAATGGTAGCGGCCAAGGCTGCCGCTGCCTAGAATTGGGAACTTTTATGGGCCAGATACACAACTACGGCCACGCAGCGCAGCGCAGCACAGCAGAGGTGGGTCTACAGTGACTTTGACAGCGAAGGAATAAAACACCAAGTACCCCCAAACCACCCTATAGTCTTAATTCACTAACTTTAAAACTCTTTATTAAATCGATATAAAATACTCTAGTTTTATTAAAAGATTATATACTAGAAAATGCTATAGAGAATTAGTTAAATTTATGTAAAGATTTATGTACTTTTTACTCTTTTTTATTTTGGATCTACTTACGCTACGCTGTATCTACTCAAGACTAGTATAGTGCAGACTTTTTCGTCTAATCTAGTAAAGCTATACGAAAGGCTGTATAAAATTGTATAAAAGCCTGAAAAAACATAAAAATTAAAAAGATATATTCTATTATTTTTTATATTCAATATATAACTTATAGGATTTTATATAGCTATATTTAGCTTAGTGTAGGATATTCATTTTTTTGGGGGTATTATTTGACCCCTGTTGTGCTACGTAGCTGTAGTTATATAATTTATTCAAGAAGCCCTTCTTGTTTATCATCGTCCATAGTATTGCGAATTTCAAACAGCCTACTTTGCCAATGGTCCTGCGTTGGCATGCCTGGCTCATAGCCTGTATCAACATAGAAAGACCCAGGTAGGGTATTCAGGTTGGCCATAGCTGCAAGCTAGCATGACATCCTCCTTGTGCAGCTCAGCCCACTCCTGAAGCTGCACTACATAATCACGAATAGTAAAAAAGCTGCGTCCACTATCGAGTTGAACAATTTTGCGTGGTGGTGGCGCTGTATACGGCATCAAGTCGCAGCACCCGCAGGGTTGGTTATCAATTTCCAGATCATTATTATCTAGAGGTTCAGCATCATTTTCGATATGCAGATCTTTCCAATTGGCTTCGTAATTCTCCAATGTGTCAAAAGAAACTATTATTTCCTGGACTGGTTGGATGGTGATAGATTCGTCAGCAATCCGGTGGAATATGGGCGTTCCATCTTGGTCGTTGGTAGTCACAAACGGGGACGCGTTAGCTGGTTCGGCTTCGAGATAACTTCCGTCAAATATGTCTTGTAAGACTATGCTTTCCGATAAAGGGCTGAAAAGCTTCCATTTTAGACGGTAAAACGCATGATTAATGGGCAAAGGTAAGCAGTTGTGTTTGATGAGACTCTGCCATTGCTGTTTTCTTATATATTGCGATAATTTCAATTCTGTTAAGTGTGCTAAATTTAGGGTGGATGTAGGCTGGTTCTTATACCACGGGCACTATAAAATATACACGAGTCAGCGCAAAGCCAGCCCTGAGCGAGCCTCACAAATAATGAACGCCTTTAATTCACTTGATTTTCATGCTCTTTTTTTTTTGGAGTCAGACTTAATTTGAATTTAATCCTATAATTAAACCCTTATGCTAAAGCATTCTACTTGGGTTTACTATAGTCTCTCTTGCATTCCATGCGGCGTCAACGTTATGTAATCATAACGGCTGCGTTGAAGCGCCACCAACAAGCCGTCTACGGAGTAAATGAGATTTGTAAAAAAATAAATTAAAAACTGAAATACCTTTTGAAATATAATAGAAAATACGGAACGTGATTACAAGTGATTGTTTGGTGTATTTGGGGCCAGTGTCTGCGGTATCTGCAGCCCGACTCGCCATGTTAGAGTGACGCACCGCAATTACACATCTAGTGATTGTCTGTAAGTCAAACATTCTTTACTTAGAAGCTAGTCATTAATGCTACGCCTAGAGTCGTTACACAGATTATTAGTTTGTCAGTTCTGTACTGCGCGCAATCACGGACTCGGCGCAGCAGCTTCATGGTGTTTTGGCCCAGAGGTGTAACCAGCGTATCAGCTGTGTCTACCCGTGACCAAGAGTTAGCGAGATCAAAGTATTTAAATGAAGCATAGTGCCGCTCCGAAACCACAATGTTAGATCAACACAGAGAACAGTACACAGAGAATAATACACTCAACAGATTAGCAACCATGTCTTCGTATGAATCGGAGTCGGATGGTACAGAAGCCACGGCCATTGGCGATGTCCTTCCCTTTACCTTTAAAATAGCCTTTGAAGTCGATTTCCTTGTCGCTCAAGCTCGCCCAGGGGTTCAATATCCTCTAATCCACAATGAGGATGGCCAGTTCAACGAACTCAAGTATGTTGTTCCCGCAAGAGCCAGTGTTGACTCAGCTCTGCATCGGTGTGCACTCGTCCTCGGCAGTAACGGCGAACACCTCGCTGTGCATCCAAACGGTACCAGAATTGAACACATAGAGGCACAGATTCAAGTAAACCGCGAACATTGGCACGTCTCCGTCTCTCCCATGGCGCGGGTGGTACTGGACAGCCCGCCAAACTACAACTGGCTCCCGGTGCGCCTGAGAACACCTTTCCTCAGGGACAGGGATATGATTTATGGAAGAGATATCCATATGGCTCTCGGGATCCTGCGCAATGAAGTGCGTATGCATGTCAACTCGACGTGCGCGCTTCGAGTAATGATGCGAATTGGGCCGGAGCCCATCGGCCTTGGCTTGGCTAAGAGGCTCATCACTGAGGTCTAGTTGACCGAGACTTTCCTCTTAGACACACTTGCTCCATTGAGTACTGCTGGGGAAATTTCGCGCTGGTCCAACGTCGCTCTCGACTGTGAGCGGTTCAATATGCATGTTCCTCGAGCGTTAAGGCGCCCCTGCCACCCAATGCTGCCCCTTAGATTCCCTAACGCACACATGACGGAAACCTTGAAGCGTATTTGGGACGCGCAAAACCTGTATGATTTGGAACGCCTCATCAGAGGGCGACGACCTCGTACCGAGCCCCCTCTTGCCTTTACAATAGACTTGCATAGCGATCAGCTACCCACCGTATCGTTCCGGTACGCACTATGGCACCCGCATGATGGCCTGGACTTGACTAGGCACTGGCTCCATCTTTGCAGAGCGTACCTCATTGCTGCAAATACTGAGTGGCATGACGACTGGGTGACTCTTATGGATCACCTTGATGTGCAATCTGGCAACCCTATGGACTGGTCGCTGGCAATCCAAACCCTCGGAGTTAGGATGCCCCGCGTAAGGGAGTGGAGCCGAATCGCTCGGGAGTTCATGTGTGGTCGCCGGCTTTCTAGACCTTTTATTGATCGGTATGGTGTGCTTGATACCATCCGGGAACTAAGAGATCAGAGGTGAGTGGGTTCTTACCTCGGGGTAGTCAATGGCAGGGAGACGATGATGAAGAGCAATCGGAATAGCTAGTACGTGAGTGACAAATTTCAAAATAGGAACAATGAAGAAGAATCGTAACCAAGCTGTCTTTTCTTTTTTGAGACGGGCACATGGGCCCAATTTATGCACTTGAAATATGTATGTACAATACAATCTATAAACGTGGTGCGCGCATCAGAAAAACGTTGTCTTGGCTCCCTTTTGGCGCGAATTGCGTTTCCGAAGTGATACAATATGTTTTCGCTGTATCACACGAACAACCCAGCTGTAAATCATCTCACGCATAAGCAGGAAAATGGTTGCACATGCGGTAGGCACAGCGCAAGCCCAACTGTACACAGTTAGTTCACATGTCTGCCTAATGTCGTACGTAGGCACTTACAAATACCAAATGCCGTGGTGTAGCTCGGGGAACGCTTCAAAGTTTTGGCCGAAGAAGCCAGTAATGAACGTCAGTGGTAAGAATATAATAGTGACAATGGTCAGTTGTTTCATGGACTCATTCTGGTTGGCAGTAATTGTGTTGAAGATGAGGTTGATCAAGTTGTCTGAAGACTGTTTCAGCTGCTGGAGAGACTCTGTGATTATAATGCAGTGATCCAAGACGTCACCCAAGTATGTATGGGTCATTGGTGTTACGATGACACCACTGGCAGGATTGGTCAACTCTCTCGCAGCTTGTTCTTGTGACAGCAGTGTGCGATGATCACGAAGCACATTGACCAGGTTGTCAATGGGCATCAGAAAGCGGAGCATCTTGTTGATTTCACTGATGCAAATATACAGACGTTTGCTTTGCTTGATGCTTGGTGCAGTTAGGACATCCAGCTCTAAATCTCCAATAATATCGGTATAGGCAGCTGTAAGCGGGATTGCAAGATCTATGACTGCATCGATTATGCCCTGAACCAGCAACGAGGCGTCGCAGGATTCACGGAGAATGGTTCCTGGCGTGCTGAGTCGGGTGACAATTGGGCGCTCAATGTCCGCGGCTGATGTTTCAAAGAAGGAAATAACGGTATTGTCGGACGTTAGGAATATGCTGACCTGTTCCGCAGAGACAGCGAGGTTATACGGGGCTAAGGAAGAGTGTGCCTCCATAAACTCTATGCGTGGCTCATTGGAAGAGGCGTGGTATCGTTGCAGGGATCGCAACATGGATGTTTCTGGTAGAATTGGCCCGTCGGGAAAGACTTGGCTGGCAGCGGTGCCACCGTTCGCAGGGACAGCCAGCTTTTCTGGATCTCTAATATCGTCCACTCCTGTTCCGGCGAAAAAGTTGCGGCGCTTCTTTCGCGAAGAATCGCTGGACGTAGACGAGGAATCATCATCTACCTCTACAATGTGAACAAGCTTTTGAAGCGTCATGATGACGAAGGCGTGGTTAGGATACCTGAGATACAAGTTAGTTTCGGGATTGGGAGACTATTGAAGTCGCAAAAACCCACCACTCAGCCTTGGTTCTGTTGCGAATATTCATGATATCTTCTAGTGCCAGCTTGTGCAGTCCTTTCTTTGCACCGACTGCCTGTATCACATCCCAACTCAACCCGTTGATGTTGATCCAGCGACATTTGGCCCACGGCTCTTCGTCCTGTTGCATATAGTCTACAAATGATTGATTGTCGAAGTGATGCTGTGTGATGCGATCCAGCGAATAATTTACAACGGTGATCTTGCAAGGAGCGCTTAGCGTAGGCATGGACGCGTGGCCGCCATCGGGAAGCTGAGGATCGTAGCCGGGCTCAGCACCGGGCTGCCATCCGGGCTGTTCATGGAAAGGCAGCTCCAAGTCATCGGCGCCATCGACAGTTCTGAAAGTGGCGGCTCGTGTTGTGCGTCGACGGAGAACCGCAGGTGAGTATGCTGAGTAGCGTTCCCTGTGCGGATCCGCAGATCGATGGCGCGTGTCGAGGTTTGGAAAGGGAATATTCTGCGTGTCGATGTTGAGCGTAGGAGCATATTGAATTCGTGGGCTTGCACTGGGTCGTCTATCGGGGTCAGGCAGCGTCAAGCTTGTTCGTGGAAGCATTGTTGGTGATACATCGTCGTCTTGGTCGGCGGGAGGCGGGAGGCCACTGCTGCTGGTTGCCTGCTCCTTCATCGGCTGTTGCGAATCGAATCAAATCGATCTGTCTGTGATCACGTCGAAAGTGAATACTGGTGAGAAAGGGGCTGATGAAGATCGTTGCGCTTTGAGCTAAGCAAAACGACCGAGCCCAGGACTAGCGGTACGCCATTCAAAATCACACGTGGCCCAAGAGGCATGGAAGACGCAGCTAGCAGCGCGGTTATAATGTGTGCATAAATAAATTTGTGCTATTAAGAGCTGATGGAGGACTGCCTAAAATAAATTATGTTGTACCTGACTTGAAACCCAGACATATTTTGATGGCAAGCAGAAACTTGACTTTGCTGAGACGCGACAGGGCAGTTTTAGGCGAGTGCGGCTCTGCTGCGGCGCTGTGGGGAAGGTTCTAACTTATAGCGCGGCCTTGGCGCTGTGGCTAGACAGAACAGACGATTCAATGAAATGAGGCGGCAGCCTTTCGTGGACAGCAGTATACACCACCTGTAGGTCAACGTCAATCTTATCATCTCAATAAAATGTTCATCTGCCAAAGCTTTATATTATATTTTTGTCTACTCTATAGCCTGTATGCGGCTTGTATTGAAGATGTATTGAAGACGACCCTGGCATCAACATAGCCGCTGGCGTAGGCCTCGCCTTAACATCAATTGATGGGTATACATTTCTATTTGTGTAACTTCAATTTGTATACCATTTACTAACTATCTACATACGTAAAACAGCGAGCATTTCTACTTTGCCAAACGGCTCGTTTATTGATGCGTTGAAAATTCGGGGTAATCAAGCATATCGAGAGTACATGCACGCTCTTTTACCAGCCCAGGGAGATTTTGATTACCCTACCGCACCAGTTGCAAAGCAGGCAAGTTTGATGACTCTATCACCTGTTGAGGCTATGATCTCTTCATTGGTGTCTAGCGTAAGACTAAAGCTCTGCAACATAAAGTCCGCGGAGGTAGAGGGCCCTTTAATTGCGATGCATATGGGCTTTGAACATGAAATAACTGCGCAGCGTTGCCAAGACGAATTGGTATATGTTGGACACTCTATCCCCGTCCGCCTACATGAAGTGCATAGGGGCGAAGCGGCAGCCTGTTTGCAAGCATTGCAAGATATATGCCTACTGCAGCGACCATTTGCAAAGCATGCGCCACCAAGATATATCTTGGCCATTGAGCTCTCGGATACACATCTAGCCTTGTCTTCTCTGCAGATTGATAGCGCACTGTTTGCGCCCGAGACAGTTATGGTCACAAACCGACGGCGTGTACTCCTACCTAAAGGAACATGGTATGGGGAGGCTGGCGACAAAGGTGTAGATGATAAAGATGATACAAGGCAAGAGATTCGAACGTTTATAGCCGCGTCGTTGCCTGCTGCAGACGCGATCATCATCCGTAATCCGGGCCATACAGAGGAAAATTTCATTGAGAGGCAGCTAGTCTTGGAAATTAAGCAGTTGGACCTGGCAGGAATAGTTCCCATGTTACGTTCAACCGAGGCGTTTGCTATATCTAGAGCACTCGCTGCCCGTCACCAGAAACAGCGGCAGGACATCTCAGGACTAGAGCCATGGGCTATATATCTCAACATGCTGAGACAAGTTTATGGTAGGGAATATTTTTGATATGGTTCCATCTTTAGAATTTAGCCATATTTTCTCATGCTATACAGCCTGATAATATGATACTGCTATTTACGTCTGATTATGGATCTGCACTAGTGCCAGTGATCACTCGGTGTGAACTATACTTTCGAAATCCTAGTATAAAATGAGCATTGAGTAAGAATGCAGAAGTTGATGCAAAACCGGCAGTCGGAAGCTACAAAAAGCGTTCCAGAGAGCAGGCAGACAAGTGAGAAACAGGAAGCCAAGGTGGGTAATATCCGAACTGCCCGTATCGTTTACGAACCGTGTCAGCTACTACTTCAGCTGGGGCGCCGCCTGCCCAGGCTTTTCTCACAAAGAGAAACATACCATCAACAATTCGAAAGGAAACCAAACCATTAGAGGAGATCTCAATCTCTGTGTTTATATTTATATCATGTTGTTAAATGCGAACCCCTCCAAATGCCAACCACCACTCGAGATTCCCGGCGGCGTTGTAGCCGTCGATGTTTCTGTTATCAACTGGTACGTATTTACACTTCGTCTTTCGATGCCCTATAAACACATACATTCAATCTAATAAGCATAAAATAATAGCGCTCGCATCACTATCCCAAAATCAAGTCTCGCTGTATTTGAAAACTCTCACCTCCGAGGCCTCACCATCCCCTCCTTCTCATTTCTAATTCAGCATCCACCTTCAGGGCGCCGCATACTTTTTGACCTTGGGATCCGAAAAGATTATCAAAACCTACCCCCTGTCGTCCAGGAATTCATAAAACAGACTTCGTGGGATATCGAGGTGGAGGAAGATGTCACTGATGTCCTGGCTCGGCAAGGGATTGAACCACGCCATGTTGGCGCAGTTATCCTTAGCCATCACCACTTTGATCATGTAGGCGACTTAACCAAGTTTCCACCAACAACCGACTTGATTGTAGGGCCGGGATTCAAGGACGCCCATCTGCCGGGTTTCCCAACCAACGCGGAGTCAACACTATTGGATACAACTTTGCAAGGCCGCACAATCCGCGAGATTTCCTTCCAATCTTCTCATAGTGTTACCAATATTGGAGGTTATGAGGCCTTGGATTATTTTGGCGATGGTAGTTTCTATCTCCTAAATAGCCCCGGGCATACAGTCGGTCACATAAGCGCTCTTGCTCGCGTCACAACAGGCGGCGAAGACACTTTTGTGCTGATGGGCGGCGACACATGTCATGATGCTGGCCAACTTAGACCAAATCCCTATCATCCTCTATCGAAGGAGATTATTTCTACACCATTTTGGCAAGGCTTGACCGGATGCTGCGTAACAGAGGCCGTTATTGCATCTTCAGGGCCTCAGGGAAACAAACCTATTCTGAAAACGCCTGCCGCTTATGTGGTTGACCAAGTCGAAGCACAGAGAAGTCTCGAAAGGCTTCAATATCTGGACAGCGCTGAGAATATACTGGTGATAATTTCACACGATTATTCGCTCCTCAAACAGATCTCAACATTTTCTCATAGTTTGAATGATTGGAAGCAGAGAAGCGTGAAAGAAAAAGTCCGATGGGGGTTTCTGGATTCGTTTCGTACCGAGAACAAGCTTTAGCACTAGAAATAGCCGTGGATAACAAATAGAAGTCGCTCATAACCGTACCTACATCGCTAGTAAAGACAGTTGAGCACCGTGGTATGCAGTGGTCACATCAGAGAGAGTTTTGCAGACAGTGCAACTCAGCGCAGCTCACACGGCACTAGTACCGAGACGTTTTGGTCCACCGTTCGCTACCGCAGCGGCACGAAGCACTAGCTTGGAACGGCGACGGCCTCACTGAGGACGCCTGCTGTGGGTATGGGAAACGAAGCGACCGAGGGAATGCGCACTGTGCATCTATGCATGGGCACCTGGCGCACCTGGCAGGCAGTTCGTTGTCTTCCTTATTGCCTTGTTCCTGGCGACAGACCCCAACTTGTTCGCTCTTCATCAACGGTTTTTCATTTATTTGCCGCCACTTTTCATTTGCATCGCTGCAGCAGCGGTGTTCTCCCTTTACCCGCTCTGAGCTACAAGACGCACTGCAGAGACAAACATCTGCTGCAGCGTCTTGCATGCGCCCTTCAAACGCCACCAGCCTAGACCGCAGTCCCCCAGCAACACCAACGATCTTCTCCAGCCAGCCTGGCCGCCGCTCACCACCAGTTTCTTTTGTCTACAGTCTGTACCGCGGCGAACCTGCATCAATTGCTGTCTGACCAGAGTAACATTCTCTTGCGCTGTGGCACAACGCAGAGGAGGACCTCCTCAACAAGTCACGACAACGCTGTCTCAAAGGCACGACGCACAACCTGCACTCCGCTGCGCTGCATGCTTCCGCTTCCGCGCCCCCACCACCCAGTAGCGCCGCCCTCCACTACTCTACGCTAAAAAACGTCAAAGCCGCTTGCTGAGGGGTGCTGAAAAGTTATTCGGTGGACGCGCTGCGCAAGACGCTAAAGTGGACGTACGGTACCTCGCCCATAGCCGGCAGATGTAGCCGCACCACCACTACACACCTCTGCCACATCGCTCCTCCGCCGCATTCTCCGCCTGGCCCCGTCACGTCAGCCATCGCTTGCTCCGGGAGGCTTGCAATTATCACATCGCTTCGCGACGTTCTCTCCCCTTGTCCGCTTGTTTCCTCCTCCTCTTTCTGCTGCGCTTGACCCCTCTTTTCGTCCTCTTTTCTACCTGTCCCTCCCGAGATTCTTCGGCCATCTCTGCACTTCATCGGCGCCAAACGCGATTAGCAGAGCATGAGCTCCAACATTATTCTATGCGAGACGGGCTATTACCGCTCCGCCTGCGTTGAATGCCAGCGTAGAAAGCAAAAGGTACGTCTTTTCATGGCTTCGATTGCCGCGCATCCCAGCCTCCGGGTCGCGCTTGTCGCTAGATCTCGCATTCGAGTCACCAACTGCCGGTCATTGGGCTGTAGCAACCACTCATTCATGCCCTTGCCTTTTATTTTTAGTTTTCCTACCAACCTGATTCTAACCATTTACAGTGTAATCGAGAATGGCCATGTGACAGTTGCCGTCGCCGCAAGATCCCAGATGGGTGCCGGTATAATGACATGAGCATGACGGGTGACGGCACCGGCCAAGATTTTCCTGATGACAAGCCAGTCATCCCGAAAGAAAAGCGACCGTCCCGTGCTGCAGGCGATGGAAAGGATGGCAACTATGTGTTTGAGACCATGGCTGAACGGGCGTATGCCACTATCGGCATCGACGAAAAGTTAAATGTGAGTGGCGAGTTAGTATGCACTCTGCGTATTGTCCAACACTAATCCCACTCTAGAGTGACAAAGATACAGCACGAGAAGATATAGTTAAACTAGATTCTTCTCCCCAGCTTCAGAAAATATTGGACATGCTGCCAGACCGGCGGACTGTCGGTATGTTAACCCATGGGCTTCTTGGCCGTTGTTAGCCACCTCTAACTGGTTTTCTATAGACTCAATTATACACGTCTTTCTTACTGACGTCAATTACCACTACTACATTATCCACCCAACCCATTTTCTCAAGAGCTATAATCTCTGGTGGGATATGAGAGCGGCACAACGGCCGTTGTCTCTCCAGTATACGCTCCTCCTAACCATGCTTGTCGCTGGCACTCTGCAACACGTACCAGAACATCTACAAGAATCTGTTGGAACAGAGGTTGGCGAGAGCACAGAGACATACTCGGATAAGCTGCATGATGCCACGCGTGAGCTGGCTAGTGTTCTGCCTGCCAACCACTACCACATCCTCAACGTACAGCGACTGCTGCACTCTTGTTACTGGTACAAAGCCGAAGCAAAGTTTGTTGAGGCATGGCATGTTCTCAGCCAAGCAATTCTGGAGGCTCGAGAGCTCGGTATTCACATGGAGGCTCCTGAAGGATCCATTTCAGATTATGACAGAGAAATCAATCGCCGGCTCTGGTGTATCTTGGACACTTGGGACTGGTATGTTTGATAAACGACGGCAATATCAGTTGAAAATAACAAGACTAACTCTCTCCTAGGCAAATATCTTCTGGTCTTGCTCGCCCCAAGCTTATTGATCGACAGCAATGTACCGCAGAGCTTCCTGACTTGACTTTGGAAGGCTATGACCCTCCTCCTCTCTTGCATATGAAGCTGCAGTCAAGCCTTGTCCGAAAGCTTGCTGCTCGCTTCAATGCCCCGAAAAACATTATTAGCCCAGAGGATATCCAAGAATACAAGAATATGATTGTCGACTGGGTAGCCCAGTTTCCCCCAGAGTACGACTTCTACAAGCCCGACGACTCGAGAGATATGGTGCACCCATGGATCGTTCCTCATCGCTTCTACCTGTATACCATGGCTTGTATTCTCATCACCAACCCGATAAGAGCCTACATGGTCAAAGCCTATACGTGGGAATCTCCCCAAGAAGATGTGGAAATTCGGAATGTCGGCGTATATTATTCGCTGGTGCTGATTGCATCGTTGCGTAGATGGGTAGACATTATTTCGAGCCGCGACGGCCGTTTACACTTCATCATCTTCTCCATCTTTGATACAGCGGCTATGCTTTGCACTGCCATGATCAAGGATGACGTCAAGACTTTGCCTCGCCGAGAGGAAATCATCACAGCTATTGCCGACTCGAATGTTATGCTTACCAAGTTGATGAGCGTCTCAAAAACGGCCAAGGTTTCTCGTGATATTTTGAATCGTCTAAGTCGTAAGCTGCCTCAGGTAACCACTCACAGCCTCGCCCCAACCGATGATCGTCGCAAGAGAAATAAGTTGGCAGCAACCTCACCATCGGCACGCACTAAACGCAGTCCAAATGCCTCTGTTTCGCCACAGCCATTGACACCATCCTCAGTTAATAAACCCCCTGCAGTCCCACTGCAAACTTCAACAGCAAACAGTTCACGGCAGCCAACCCAACCTCTGAGTTCTGGAAGTACACCCCAGACATACCTGGGCGGACCGCAGAACGGAAGAATTTATCCTGGCCCACCCCAGCAGCAACCTATGAATAGCTACGCCCCGTTGAACGCGGGATTGCAATCTGCTTCTCAAGGACCTCCAGTGAATATGCAACCCATCTCTGGACCGCCCCAGTCAGCAGTACCAGCAATGCATATGCACCTGCAAGTGCCAGGGCCAAATCTCGGGCAGACACTTGTGCCTGAAGCGTTTAGCAGCGCAATTGAAGGAGGTGTTCCTGCTGTTGCTACGAATTGGTCTTCCACCACTGGTCCTCTCACTGTTGGAAGCACAGTTGGTGCACCGATACACGGAAACGGCATACCCATGGTCGCAGTTGGCAACGGGTTTGTTCCGATGAATGGTGGACACATCCCTGCGCATCCCCAAGCACCCGGAATCATGGCACCACATGGAGTGTACGCTTTCCCGACGCCTACAGAAGATCCTGTTCCAGATATTGATTTGTCAAACTTGACTGACTTGGAAGTGGGAGGTCTAGCGCCGCTTTGGAGCTGGCACTCGTCCAACTTGGACGGTATTTACCTCGGGAATGACGACACGCCTCCTGTCCATCATGGTACTTGAGCGAAGGAACTGTAGCAGTAGGTGCGTTGATGTGGACGCAAGATGTAATGATTTACTATGATATATGAGGTATGGAACGGCGCAATGCTTTCTTGGATCAAACGGCCGTCTCATGTGATGATAAAACAAAAGTTTAATAATACCATTTACTTTTATCCTGCTTGACGATATTATATGTGAATAGTACCTTGTTCAAAGAACTGTTCGGCTCGCCGTCATGTATTCCTTGCCGTCCTTGACTACTCTAAAGCGCTCAGCCGTGGTAGTCTCTCGTGAATATTCGACAGCCATCGACAGTGGCAGACGCATTAGGCGTTTGAAATCCACGTCAATAGCAAAGGGGCCCGGTGGACTGGTTCCAAACTTTTGTACAAAACTGGCGAGCACATGATTCCCATGTGCAATCTTGCTTGGAAAGCCAAATAGCTTGGCCATGCCACTAGACATGTGGATAGGGTTATAGTCTTTGCATACGGCCGCCCAGTCAAATGGCGCATTGAATTTCAGCTCAACCATGTATTTCTCGATATTCTTCCACCCAGACGCCACATTCTCTGCTGCCTTTACCTCTGGCGCCTTGTACAGCGGCTTATGCTTTGAAGGCAGGTAGGCAAGAATCGTGGCAACCTGGCGAAAGACTTTGCCACGCTGGGAATGGGTTGCAACAAAGACCACATCGAGCTCAATACCGCGCTTTACCCGTCGAGCCGGATTCTCGTCGCCTCCAAGCGTAGCTGTGACAGTGTAGTGTCCTGCAGGCGGCTCCGTGTCGAGAAATTCAAAGCGGTTCTTGGTGTTGACGCAGCCAAAGGGCATGATGGGGTTGTTCCGGTTGGTCAGCATGATAGACATGAGAGGGTTTATGAGCCCAGCAAGCAGAAGCGCGCGATTGCCACCGCCGGGGACAGCGCGGTCATAACGTTTGCGGTCTTCATCGCCGACGTCAATCTCCGAGGTGATGGTGAGATGCGGCAGATCGAATCCAGATTCTGTGGAGCGAAGCTTGGGTACCGCGCCTATCCACCGCAAGGGATACTTGAAAGCAATGAGGCAGATGATGAAGACGACATCGGGGCCGGTGAGTCTCGACACTGGGATGGTGAGGTTTGCGTGGCGGGCCGAGGTTGCTCGAAGGATGGCGCGGGCGGGCGATTGGAAGAGGATGGCTATCGATAGGAAGAGAAAAGTTGCAGCCGCGAGCTCCCACGGAATCTTTTGCAGCGACATGTTGACAGCCAATTGGTTGCAGTTGTGGTGGTAGTTTGTGCACAGTCGAGCATTGGCCTCGGCACACGGCCGGTGGTTGAAACACCGGGCCCCCCACCTCGGCCGAGTAGTGAAACGGCACGGGGCTGCCGCACTTACACGCAAGTGTCCTTTTTCATTTGGGCTGCATTTGCGTTGGTATCAGGCAAGAAGCAAAAAGGAAAAAAATGGGGGATGAAAGGAGAGACGAGTTTCATTGAAACAACTCTAATCACATGGCTGCTTCAACATGTGGTGGGAAAATGTTCATATTTGTTTTTTTGGTTGACTGTGTACATGACGAACTATATAACGCCTTGAGAAAATATCAAAATCCTGCTAAAAATGCCCCAACTATCCAGTAAAGTAAAGAAAAAAAAAGTATGAAGAAGAATATAGAAGAAAAACCATGTACAATCTTTCTTTTGTAAAGTACCGTATAAACAGGTAGAAGAACAAGAGCACCTCAGACAAGGGAGACGATCTTAAAGGTCTGCTCCTTGCTGTCGTCGCAGCGGGCAAAAGTAAGGCGGTTAACGCCCTTGCTGGTGATGCAGACGTTCTTGTCAGACAGCGGCTGCAGCTTGAACGTGTTCTTGCTAAAGTCCTTGGAGATGGGGAACAACTGGCCCTTGTCGGTGTTGGAGTCGCTGCCCTCGGCTTTCCCGCCGCAAGAAAACATGTTGACGCGGTCATTCTCAGCACGCGAGGCGTCGTAGCTCAAGCACGAGGGGAAATGCGATGCGATAATGAGGGCCTCCTGATCGCGTGCATCGTTGTTCTTGCTGGAGAAGCTAATGTCAAACTGCTGGCTCTCGGCGTCCTCGTCACAGGTGACAAAGGTGAGGGGCAGCAGGTTCTGGAGCGAATCGCCAGAGAGCGTGTCAAACTTGATGCAGCGGCCGTCGTCGGTCTGGATGTGGACGGACTGGAAGGCGCGGTTGGCCGTCTTGTCGAACTGATGGGCCTTTTCGGAGCCGTCGCTGTCTACGAAGCCGCCGCGGGCAACGGGGATCTTGACGACGCCGCTGGTTGAGGATGCAGCCTTGCTGCTGGATGTGGAGGTGGCCTTGTTGCCGCCGACGTTGTTGGAGGAGGCAGATGTAGACGAGGCCTTGTCGGTGACGGTGACGGTCTTGAGGGGTTCTTTGGACGGATCAGCTTGGGCGGTGACACCGGTGGGAGGAGGCGAGCCGTTGACGGTGATGGTGACAACGTTGGTGACAGTGGTGAGCTGTCCGCTGCAAAGGCTCGCAGAGGGCTTCTTACCATTGTTGTTGTCCTTGTTGTCCTTGTCTCCGTTGCCACTGTTGCCACCACCGCCGCCGCCAGTCGCAGCTCCGCCGATGGTAAAGGATGTCTTGTCTCCGTTGCAGTCGCCGGCTGTCACAGTGTCTCCGTTGGCAGTGAAGCAGAGCTTGGTGTTTTGGGTTTGGAGCTTCACGTTGCTGGTCTTGCCGTCAAAGCTGATAAGCTGCGAGTCAGATACCTCGCCTTCACCATCGGCACGACCACCGCAGGAGAAGAAGTGCACCTGGGTGGCCGGGGGACGGCGGGGATCAAACGTCATGCAAGCATTGGTGAGGGTGCTGACAATGAGGGCACGACCGGCGGTCTTCTTGATGTGCTTGCCCTCGGTGATGAAGTCGAAGCCCTGGCCGTCGGTAGAACCACAGTCGGCAATCTGGACGGGAGCAAGGTTGGCGCGTTTGTCGCCGCCAAGCTTGTCCACAAACAGACACTTACCGTCGGCGGTCTTGATCTGGACGTTCTTGAGGGCGCGGGTGGCGGTGGTGTCGTTTTGCTGGGCTTTTGCGAAACCGCTGTCGAGTTCGGTGACTTTGCGGTCCTCGAGAGAGTTGGCAGCGGCGAGAGAAGAGGCGAAGAGCGCCAGAAGAAAGGTTGGGCGAACCATTCTGAAGGAGGTAGGTGTTGGCGTGTAAGCTAGTACTGAAAGAAAAGAAGAGAAGAAGAAAGAAGTCTGTCCTGCAGAAGGCAAATACGCTTTATCAAAAAGCAAAAGAAGGATTCAAATGTACATGAAAGAACAGAAGAAGCTAAGCTACACGCCGAAGAGGAGGAAAGATGGGATGGAGAGACAAAGGATGGAATGTAACAACAGAGGTCGAGCGGGATGCCAGTGTACTTTATACAGGATTGCCCGTGATGATTCCCCTCGTGGCGGCAGACGCTTGAGCCATAATTAGAGCTTTCTTCTTGTACACGAACCGAGCGGCAAACGGCTGGCTGCAAGGCACAGCTTAACCCCTGCCGTCATCTCCCAGGGCCCAGCGAGGGAACCATCAACTTTGTTTCATTATGCGTTCGCCTGGCCTGCTTGCACAGATCGGACCAAAGAAGAGCGAGCCTTACTGGACAGAGCGGTGGCGGTGGTGGTGGTGGTGGTGATGCAAAGCGCGACGTGTGAGGTTTCAGCTCGGCCGCATCTGAGACGCAAAAGAAAACGGTGCGCTGCCCACTGTAATTTACAGTGAGGCACAGTGGAGGAAACAGCGCTGTAGCCGCCCACTGTAAGCGCTGTAATATATCCCCACAGCGGGCTTGTTCACCAGCGCCAGCAGGCTGCATGCACCAACCACCTCGCGCAGGGGACTTATGGGGGCCGCGGTTCGAAACGTGCGCGACTGCGTTTGCTGTTTCAGCTGCAGGTTCTCTGGAACTAGCAGAAGAAAAAGTCCCAAGGAAATTTATTATGGTGCTCGTCCAAACATGTCAAGTTCCAGCATGACGATACGGCCTCTTAACGATCGGATCAGCGCTGTTGATCATGCCATGAAGTAAGCAAACGAAACATGATATTACCGGCACTTGAACCTTGCAAAACCAGGCTGCCAAAATTCAGTAAAATTCAGAAATAGATTCCCACGGGCGGGAATTACGCCTTAAAGCCTCGTTCAAAGCTTAAAATAGACTCTGCACTGACAGACGTTCGGCTGGCTTCCAAGTCTCTCCGTCTCTACCAGTGGCACGGACACTGTTTGCCTGGCTTCCAAGCTCCACAAAAAGGCTCGGGTACTTTATATCTCTGTGGTAAGAATAAAGAAGGATGTACCAATAAGAAACAATATATTGGGCTGTGGCCGTATTTGGGCCCATAGGAGCGCTTATAGAGTGCTGCAATGAACGCACTTAGTTTGTATGCTGTCACGGAATTTCAAACCCCCAGAAAAAAAATAACAACTAATAGTCTTATTACACTAAATAAAATCAAAAGGCAGTAATCCTGTTTCTAAACCTAGAATTATGTGAAGATCCTTTTCAACAATCCCCCCCGGCTCTTGCTAGGCCACCAGCTATGCAAGATTATCCTTAAATGGAAAATGGGAGAACAAATAACAAGCAGCTAGCTCCATTCTTCGGCATTAACCTCCATAGATAGTTCGAAGCAAGGACTAATAGCCAGGCCGCCTTCCTTGAACTCTGTTGAATCGGTTTGGCACTCGTCAAACATGGCTTTCCCGCCGGCACATTGTCGCCCTTTGTTGATTTGAAGGGTAGCGGCGGCGTGAAGCCTGCGGGCAGTGGGATATCAAGAGGAACGGCAACATCCGCGGGGAAGACAACTGGATTACCAATGCTTCCGCCAATACCACAGCATGTGGATGTGATGAGGCGGAAGAAGGAACAAGCAGGACAGACGTCGTCACCAGGACCAGGCGCGTTGTTCTGGTTTCCATCAAAGTGCAGTTGGACAATGTCCATCACCGCAGCTTCACTCACAGTAAAGGTAGCCTTGGGGGCAACGGTGGTGTGCGCCATGGGGATAACAGTGGCCATCTCGGGCGAGATGTGTTGGCCTTTGCCGGAGGGCTTGTCGTCGTATAGCGAAATCTGAGACCATCGCGGGTGAACAGGGACGGCCTCGTTGTCACTAGCAAGCACGCCTTTACCGTCTGATACTAGAGAGTATTCCGCGCCAATGGTAATCGAGATCCTTGATATGGACAAAGTCACCTGGCAAGTTGCTCTGATACTGGGGCTTCGGGCGTTCATAGTATGCCGCAGTCTCCGCTCCTTTGGATAAGTCAAGCAGGGTTGGCTCACGATGGTACGGCTTGGTATCTTGGCCTGTGGAAAAGGTGCGGTTTTTGCCCTCGTAGAGGGACCGGCAACCCATGAAGCGATGTGGCGACTTCCGCCTGTAAGACGAGTAGTGCCAGACGTGTCGACAATACCGGCATTGACATTAGTGAACTCCACATTCTCCAGCACGACACCGGTAGTTCCAGTGCCAGGCTTGTCTTCGGGAACGCCCATCATGATAGCTGTGGCAACATTGTCAAACTTGGAATCCATAAAGGAAGCAGATCCAACAAAGCCGTCTGAACCTCCTCCTCCGCCTTGCTCGACGAGGAGCTTGAAGCCAATATGTGAATCCTGAATGGAAATAGACTTCCAGATCCATCCCCAATCCCACATGACCTGGACAGCTGTATTACAACCAATAAAGCGCAATCTTTGCGCCGTGAACTGCTGGTTACCACCATACAAGCCAAAGTTACCGCCGCGGAACGTGATATCAGCCAAGACACCGCCACTGCCGTTCTCAGAGTAGATACCCTGTTGCGTAGTGGATGAATCCGCCACGATTTCCACAAACTGCAGACTGGTAGCTTGCGCAATCTGATAGTGAATACCGCAGACATAGGCGTCAGGTATAGTTGCCCGAATATCAATCTTGATATTGCGGATTTGTCTATAGAACGAGGCCGTGTTGATGTACCATTCTTTGGATTTACCGTCAACGCCAATACCACCATTGGGGACATATTCATCCGTAGAGAGTACACCAAGACCATAGAGGCTGCTTGCAGCCTTAATTACAGGCCACTCGTTAGCATCACCAATAAGCTGCGTGCCGAAGACAACGGGGATTGTTCTTGAAACCAGGTACGTGCCGGAGGGAAGTACACAATAGCGTTCTTGGTGGTAGAGCCGTTGCACTTTTCGCCGCAACGCTTGCCGTCCATCATTGCTTTGATGATTGCAGCTGTGTCATCGGTACTGCCGTCTCCGCGCGCGCCATAGTCCAGAACGTTGCGGAAGACCTTGTAGTCAGAGTCGTTTCCCCAGGGGACAGTTCCCTTGTGAGTCATGTGCTCCATCCAGAATGTGCCTTGGCGACGCTGCAGACGCGAGCGTCGGTAGTAAAGTGTGCTGTTACGATTTATAGTGGTGTTTCCGGCAGCTTCGTATTCTGCGAGGAGAGCAGCAGCAGCAGCAATCTCGGGAGTCACCTTGAGAACCGTCGCAATCAATCTTCCGGGGGACTTTTATATTGCATCCGAGCATGATGATGATGAGACAATGGAGGAGCGCTGGGAGGATATGTTGAATGCGATTCGTGACAATATAGACTTGGATAGACGCGAGGGGCTTGTCGAGTAGGCTAACGAAGCACTGCATACAATTGGATATTGTGTTGCATTTAATCTTATTTGTATGACAAGTATATCGTATGTTATACAGCGGTAGATTTGTCTACGCGTATATAGTGGTGGCGGTGGTGTAGGCGCGTGAGTGGTAAACTGTCTCAGATACGCAGATAAGTCTACGCAAGGCATAACCCTACAAGGATAGGAGGAACTGTGGTTCTAGTAACATTTATAATTGAATGCCATTATTAATTTTTGACAATTATAGTGAGACGAAATAGCGTCTATTTGTAATTAATTATATGAATAGATTCCGATAAACCAACTGCAACTTGCGGTGCTTCTCTATGTTTCCCGTCGTGGATGGTAGCCCACAAGACCTGTGCCTGCAAACGTCACGAGCAGCGGTCATCCATCATGTGCCGCCGGGGCTCCTGATCATCGCCGCGACAGCCGTATAAAACACAATACATATCTTTTTAGTAGCAATAGATTTTTCTCTTCACAATCACAATTGTCTTCCTTTTCATTCAATTTCTCATAGTCTTGTTTTTGTGTTTGTATTCGCGGCAACACAAGCCTAACGTCCTCTTTGCCATTTCCGCACCTGGCACACCTGGCACACTTGGTGCAGCTGGCAGTGCCAAATAGAGTAAACTCTCGCTTGGTTGCCTGCAGCTGGTGGCTGAGCCGTGCTTCTCCGCAACCGCACCAGCTCCCCCACACTCGTTTGCTCCAACTCGTCATCTTCACCACCACCGTTATTTTGGCAGCAAAAAACAGTGACGACGTTTTTGGTGCAATTAAATAGATCAGAATGGTAGGATTCGCCGATATAATTTCTACTGCCGATAATTCATCGCTGACACACCCGCAGCCGGACGAAACTAGCCCGCTGCTGCCCGGCGGCGATGCTTCCACCGCCGAAGATCGCCGTCAGCAGCCCAAGGTCCGAAACTCTCGTCTTCGCGAGCTGTTCTTCTTCACATGGGCCCTCTTGGCTACTGCTGGATTTATCATCATTGCTGTATGGTTCCAACATACCGAGCAGACCGTTCCTCCCGCTCAGCCAGAGTCGCCGCCCAGCAAGAGAAACCTTGTCTTTATGGTCTCTGACGGCATGGGCCCAGCCTCTCTAGCTCTCACCCGCAACTACCGCCAGCGAACGCAGGGCCTCGATATCAGCGACACTTTGACTCTCGATAAGCACTTTTGGGGAAGCAGCCGAACCCGCTCCGACAACTCTCTAGTCACCGACTCGGCTGCCGGCGCCACGGCCTTTTCCTGCGCCCATAAGAGCTACAATGGCGCCATTTCGGTGCTTCCCGACCACACAGCATGCGGCTCCGTCATGGAAGCGGCGAAACGAGCAGGATATACCACCGGTCTGGTCGTTACTACTGATATTACGGATGCTACACCCGCGTGCTTTGCCAGCCACGCCTTGCGTCGCGACATGCAAGACCTCATTGCCCTTCAAGAGATTGGCGACAGTGTTCTTGGCCGTTCTGTGGATCTCATGCTTGGTGGTGGCCGCTGCCACTTTTTGCCCAACTCTACCGAGGGTGGCTGCCGTCTGGATAACATTGACGTGACGAAGCGTGCGCAAAAGAAGCATGGCTGGAACTACATCGATAGCCGCAAGGGCTTTGACGCACTGAAGGGAGGGAACAATGTCCAACTGCCTCTTCTTGGCCTCTTTGCCCCCAACGATATCCCCTTTGAGATCGATCGCCGCAACATGAATGACATTTACCCCAGCTTGAGCGAAATGGCTACTTCTGCTCTCCGCGCGCTGGAAAAGGCGACGTCGGATTCCGATCAGGGCTTCTTCCTTATGATTGAAGGCAGCCGCATCGACCATGCAGGCCATTTCAACGACCCTGCTGCACAGGTGCACGAAGTTATTGAATACGACCATACCTTCCAGGCTGTGCTGGACTTTATTGCGCAATCCGAGACGGAAACCGTTCTTGTGGCCACCAGCGACCACGAGACGGGCGGCTTGGCCACGGCGATTCAGGAACCAGGCCATCTTCCAGTCTATGATTGGTATCCCCAGGTGCTCCATCGCGCCAATGCCTCTTGCGAGCTTCTCGCCGCCAAGCTCCAGCAGCACGTCGCTGCCAACTGGGGCGAAGAAGGTAGACTCAAGACGTGGATCAACAAGAACCTCATCATTCCGGGACTTGGATTCACTGACGCAACAGACTCTGAACTCACCTTGCTCGCACGCGATACCGTCTCTGCGCGTGACACTCTTGCCGCCATGATTTCCCGCCGTGCCCACATTGGTTGGAGCACGCACGGCCACACGGCGGTTGACGTCAACATTTACAGCTCCGGAGGTCCCGGAACCGATACCATTCGCGGCAATGTCGAAAACACAGACGTTGGCAAATTCTTGCGATCGTATCTCGATGTGGATGTCGAGCCCATTACCAAGGAGCTGCGCGAAAAGGGCCAGGACATTGGTGCCGGACTCGCCGCCGTTAAGGTTGCCGGCATTGCTGGTGGTCAAGGATACCACGCTGCAGAGGAAGCGTAGGTTTGGTGAGCCAGCACTATTTTTTGATCGTTTTTTGCTTTCAATTACTGTACAAAGATGATGTCTTTTTTTTCTTGGATAGAACTCTGTTCGCATAGACAGCAAGGCAGGGGAACAGGATCAATGCACATACAGACTATTTAACCGATCTAAGCTACCGGTCAATTTAAGTGCCCATGAACCTAATTTTACCTGCCCAACTGGGACTCTTTTCTTATCACCGGCCCGATCACGCAGCTGTCAGCGGCGATGAGGCAATCTCTCTAGTTTCTAGCCTACCCCGTCAGCAGTAAGTAATGCTTCGTATTGTGCTGTGCCGCCCTTCGCACAAACCGGGTCAGCTCCCCATTTGTTTTGTTTTTTTTCTCTTCATCCTGGTTGGGTCCTTCAATGTTACCCATCGCAAGCCACACACATCTTACCGTCTCGGCATCCATTGCGAGCAACCGTTGCCGGCCAAGGGCGGCACAAAAAATATATAGTAAGTCTATAGTGCGGTGCGTATACATATGCACGCTCATGCAGCAGCCAAGTACTTGGAATTCTGCGCACTGCTATCACCCGCCAATCGCATCTCTACAGGTTGCTGCAAGGAATCCTTCCGCTGCGACGCTGCTCCGGGCGGCGGGCCGGGAATCGACTAGCGGCGTTGCCGAACAAGATCAAGATGGACGCCACCTGTGGGCCGAAGATGACACTAGGGATGGCTGGACATGGGAAGCTGCTTATTGTGACGTCGTACGAAGCGGATAGAGATGAGAAAAAAAAGCTTCGGTTGCCGTGTGTACAGTACTCGGGCGGCGGAGATAACAGAGCGAACGGCGGGCTAGCTAGCTACAGTAGCTAGCACAAGTATAAATAGATGGACAAGGTAGCGTGGTAGTTTAGAATGAAGCTCTTCTTGCTTTCCCTTTCATCTCTATTTTGTAGGCCGATACAATGTGGTTCAACGCTCCCGCCATCGTCTCCCTTGTTCTCCCGCTGCTTGCTGCAGCTGCCCCCGTCAGCACAAACAGCACAACCCAGAGCCCCCGAATTGACTACGATGCCATCATTGTCGGCGGCGGCCCTGCTGGTCTCAGTGCCCTGAGTGCTCTTGCTCGCGTGCGCCGCAACGTGCTGCTCGTCGACTCTGGCGAGTACCGCAACGGCCCTACACGCCACATGCACGATGTGCTCGGCTTCGACGGTAAGCCACTGCCCCAATTGGGCCCTCTCCTTGCCTCAATCTAACCCTTTTTCTTTTCTGTAGGCGTCACTCCCGCATACTACCGCCACGCTGCCCGCCAGCAAATCTCCCAGTACGGTACGGCATCCCTCACCAACGGCACCATCACCAAGATCACCCCCGAGCAGAACAATACGTACTTCTCCGTCACAGGCAAGTACGAGGGCGACAAGGAAATCACATTTCGCGCCAAAAAGGTCATCTTGGCCACCGGCATCCGCGACATCCTCCCCGACACCCCCGGCATCAAGGAGAACTGGGGCAAGGGTCTCTTCTGGTGCCCCTGGTGCGACGGCCACGAGCACGCCGACCAGGGACTTGGCCTGCTGGGCCCGTACGACGGTGTTCCCGGCACCGTCCGCGAGATCCTATCTCTCAACACCGACATTGTCGCCTTTGTCAACGGCACCGATACCCCCGAGGAGCGCGAGCTCGCCGAGAAGAAGAACCCGCACCACGAGGAGTACCTCAAGCTCAAGAAGGTGACGGTCGACAACCGCCAGATCACTTCCATTGAGCGTCTCCGCAACGGCTCCGACCCCAGCGCCGACCCTAGCCTCTCGAGCGTCGCCGAGCACGACCTCTTCCGCGTCCACTTCACCGAGGGCGAGCCTGTGCTGCGCAACGCCTTCATCACCAGCTTCCCCAAGGAGCAGACCTCGAAGGTTGGCCAGGACGCCGGTGTTCAGCTTTGGGGCGGCCGCCTTGCTGTCGACAGCACCAAGGGCCTTGTGACCAACGTCCCTGGCGTGTATGCCGTCGGTGACGCCAACTCTGACAACTCGACCAACGTCCTGCACGCTCTTTACTCGGGCAAGCAGGCCGCTGTCAGCATTCACATTCTGATTGAGCGTGAGACTGCCAATGCTGAGCTAGCTGCTCTTAACAGCACGGCTGCTGCTGGATCTAAGCGGAGCTTGCGTGAGGAGGCTCGCGCGGTCTGGGCTAGAATGAACGGCGAGCCTGGTGAGCTGCTGTACGCTGGCGAGTTTGACCAGTAAAGCAAAGAAAAATGCATCATGATTTGCAAGGACTTGATGAAAACCCGCGTATGATTAGTATTTACGATGGCTTATATTTAATACTTTAATGACAGTACAGAAGATATCTGGTACATACATACAACTCTGCTGCAGTTCCTTGATGATGAATGTGACTTATACCGTGTATACCAGCTTAGTACCAGACACGCGCCCGTTGCGTAGCTCTTCCAACCCGTGAACTACACCAGCCCAGCTCTCGCCGCCCCTGTTGAGCGTGAATCTGGTGGGCTTGATGGTTCCATCTGCCAAGAGGGGCTCGCTGTGTGCCCAGAAAGCTTCAGCGAAATCCGCGTCTTCCTTGGACGCGGGGAACTCTACGCCCATACGTGTAAATGTCTCGCCAAAGGCCGTGTAGCCAAGCTGAAACTTGGACTCGACTAGGGGATTGGTCTTCTTTAGGAAATCGGGTGGCGTAAGAGGACTCACGGTAGCGTAGATACTCTTCTTAGTCTGGCTAAGCGAGAGGCCTGCTACCTTGGGGAACTTGTCATTGGGTGAGCAGTCCCACGCTAGGAGCAGGTCGTCTCCGGTAACCGCCCGAATCTTCTTTACCAGGGCATCTGTATCTTCGTGATAGTCCAAGAGAAGATCGACTCCGAGGGACTGCAGGTACTCAAAGTTGTATGGCGAAGCCGTGGCGGCGACCTTAAGTCCAGACAGCTTGGCATACTGGATGCCAACTACGGCAGTGGCCGTGCTTCCGCCGCCGATGAGAATCCACCGAGGAGGATCGGAAGCCGGGGCCGGAGGCAGCGGGAGACTGAGCAGTTGATAGAGTGCCTGGCCGCAGGTGGTGACGGCCACGCCTAGGGTAGCAGCCTCTTCGAAGCTGAGATTGTCGGGGATTTTCAATTGGTTGTGAGGGGTTGCGACGAGATAATCGCCAAATGCTCCGCTCTCTGCATGCTTTCTAATTTAACAAAGAAAGGTATGTGTTAGTGAGGACTGACGCGGCGATGGCGAAGGAAGACAAACCCTCCGAAGACGAAACCGCAGATTCTGTCACCCTTTGTCCATGGCTGCTTCACATCGGCGCCGACTTCTTCGACAATACCCGAGAAGTCAACGCCTACTCGAGTTCCTACTGCGAGACCTGACGGATCGTAGATGCTCTTCCAATCTGTAGGGTTGAGAGCTACGGCTTTGGTCTTGACGAGGAGATACCCGGGATGCAGCGTAGGCTTGGGCGCCGCTTTGATTTCAACCTTTCCTACGGCCGTGCAGAATACAGCTTGGATTTCGTTTGCCATTATTTTTGTTGCTTTTGTAAATGAAGATGTATAAATTTAGCAGTTTGGGTTAACGAAGGTTATGACTTTTACTGTGTCGCTTTTCCCCCGCTCGGCCTTCGCGCCGATGTATCCTAAAGGCGATGATGCAAGCCTGGTGTGTAGAGCGACATGATTACAAATGCGATTTTTCATACCAGAAGCAACTTTGGCACCGCAATCATCAGCCAGAACTTTCTGCATTACAAATGTATTCCGTTATGACCGGATTTAAGGAAGTCGAGAAGTGTATTCCATAGGTTAGAAAGGGAAATGGCTTCTTGGGCCCAACCAGGCCAAGCATGACCCATGCCAACTCTAATTGCAATGAGCACGTGCGGGCAACCCTTCTATGCTTTCCTTTTTCATCTATAGTTGGTTGGTGTCAAACCGGGAGATAGAGGAAACGGCATACATCGGCGAGATACACCGGTTGATGCATGTCAAGCTCGACTTTATCCAGATGAAGCACCCCAACAAAGTGCATCTAAACAGGCCCATCTCGTTCCCACGGAACCGGAACTTGAACATACTTCTTTTCCGTATGTTCCTGGGAAATTGCAACAAAATGGCTCTTATCCTGACCATACACGCGACCAGGAACCCGCCATCACCGGCTCCATCCGCCGAAACGTTACCGTGATAGACAAGCAAAAGTGCCCGTGCCCGTGTAAACTTGTCAACAAGCGGCTTTTGGCCCCGATTTCATGCGGAGCACACCCAAGCCATTCCCCGCCGATACCACCCACGTGCATCGCCAACTGCGCTGGAAGGACGACGCTAGCGGTGTCCACACAGCGTCAATTGACTTTTGTGACATACTGTACTGGCATTTGCGTGTCTTTTCTGCTTCGGCTCGCGTGAGGGCGACATCAGGCTGTGAGAGTTATGCCGGTGCCGGTGTAATGTTGATCGCCTTGACAAGATGGCCAATGGAGTTGCTTGCAATACAAAGAATAAAAATGTAGCTTTTGCTTTTTTTTTAATCTTTTACTTCTCTAACATTACCTTTGTACTGGAACCGCATACACATCCACAAACATGGTAGTTGAGCTTCCGTCGACGTTTACACCAGAGGCCGTGACCGACTACGTCCTCGCCGTCCTCGAGGAATCCGGCAACAACCCTTACATTGGCGAGCCCATCTCTCAGCTCCAGCACTCTCTACAATGTGCAGCCCAAGCAGCGTCTGCCTCGCCCGCAGTTGACGAGGAGACACAGCTTGCGGCGCTACTGCATGACCTGGGCCAATTTGTGCCGGCACGCGATCTCAATCGCTTGATTGGCGAGCGCGCCGAGATTCTTGGCGGCATCGATGCCAGTGAAAGTGTCGGACGCACCGGCCACGATACACAGGGCGGCAAGTTTCTACGCGCGCTAGGCTTCTCGCCCAAGGTTGCCCGCCTCGTCGCCTCCCATGTCGAGGCTAAGCGCTACCTGTGCGCCGTGGACGCAACGTACCACGACAAGCTCTCTGATGCTAGCAAAAAGAGCCTAAAGTATCAAGGAGGGCCGATGGCTGGCGAGCAGCTGCGTGAGTTTGGCGCGAACCCGTGGTGCGGCGACATGTGCAGACTGCGAGTGTGGGATGATGAGGCCAAGGTGGAAGGGCTGGAGGTGAGAGGGCTGGATACATGGAAAGATATGATGCAAAGACATCTTCAAAATCAGGTAGCCGTTTAAATCAAGTACTATTCGCTATTAAATAGTGTGGTGACATGGTTGTTGGACATGGTGTATAGGCTGTGTTCATGGGTTTAAAGAAGATACGGTTGATTGCACTTCGAGGGTGTTGGCCCCCTTCAAATTAGGTAGAAAAATGATCAAACTGTGCCTCGAAAGCGCGACTTATGGGTGGAAAAATAATTCCATTTTTAAATTTATTCATTTTGCGGAGTCTACCTCTTGCTGTTATGGTATCTGGTAGACGAACTAGCCAACGTCGTAGACGCTCCTTCGAAGACCATTTTACTATTCTAACTGGCTAGTTCAGCATATATGGGGGGCTGGATAGAAGAAGCTGACATTTCCTGGCGCGTTATTCGTCGGGAAGGACGGCATGATGCCTCGCTTTTCTGGCCCCATGACGGACGAACTGGTGTCATAGTTGGTGCTGGGGCCTGATTCTGGTTTCGGCGCCAAAGGTAAAAGATGGCGATGGCAGAAATGCAAAGAAGAGCAAGTCCACCTAGGACGCCTCCAATAATAAGCACAATGTTATTAGGCTTACCGGAATCTGCAGCTGGACTGACGCTGGGAGAGTTGGCTCCAAGCGTGGCGCTTGTAACCGTTGATGATGAAGCTTGCTTTGACTGTGAAGCAACATCTGTAGTGTGAGAATTTGGTGAGCTTGTGGAGCTCGGTTGGGTTTGTGACTGGGTTAGTTTGGGCTGTGAACTCGAAGGGTCTGATGTTGATACTACTTTAGGTGGTTCTTTAGTAGTTTTTGGCTGAGGGTCTGCCGTTGGTGTGATCATGTAGTGATCTGTGAAAGCCTCTCCTCCACAGGCAATATATGTATATGTTTGATCGACACCTGCAGTGAGAATAGCAGTTCCGCATTGTTGTGTTGATTCGCTGAGACATAATTACATTAGTAAAATATCCTACATAAGTCAGTGTATAATTGGGATGACAACTTACCACGTAAAGGTCGTTAACTGGGTCTTGTCAATAAAGCCACATCCCTTGGAGCACTTGAACTGGTCAACACAGCTTCCAGCCAACCCACAATCACTAGCTGCTATGACAGAGGTAGGGCAGAAGCCCCAGAGACCGTCCTGAGTATCGACCCGACAATTGTAGCCAGAGTTTGCAGTTCGTGGTTTGGAAGGGTTCCCATTCAAGTAACCACAGGTTGACACACTATCCGCATTATTCTGCCTGGCAAAAAGACTACCGTTGTGGTTTCCACTGTGACCTGGGTACGAGAAGATGCTTGGTAGATGGATGATTAATGCTGAAGAGGCTGTGGTAGTGTGGAGAAGGAGGATAATGTGGTGGAGTAGCATTGTACAAGGCTAGGGTAGCAGCGTGGTGATTGTAGATCGTGGAGTGTTACCATCCATGTAGAACAAGTGCAACGCGTGCGTGTGGGGAGAAGCTACGAGATTTAGAGTCTATACGCGACTGATGGTTTACCCTCTTATATACAACTCCTTTTATTATGAAAACAACTCGGCGAAGCGCTTTCTGAGCTGGCACTGCGGCCCATTCAGCGCTCCTCATTCGCACTAAAAAAGATCTTGGCTACCATAGTAAATTTCATTGGGCGGCTACTGACACAATGCTAGTGGCCCGCAAACGCCACAATGTCACTGAACAATACCAGGCTATCAACGGCTGGCCCGACATGTCCTGCAACGGCGGCGCAAAACGAGGCTGCTTCCCCTGGAAACTTTGCTGCATTTGTTTGTCCAACATCGCCAGGCCCAACATCGTCGTATCACCATGGGCGCCTTTCTCGCTAGGATGACTCCGCGACGGAGACTCCTCCTGTTCCGGACAGTACCCGTTGTGTTTCTTGTCATCGTTGCTATACAAGTATATATCTACTCCGACCAGCTTGCGCAGATCCCGCGCATGTTCGCGTCGCAACCCACAGAAACAAAGCCGCATACTGGATCGCCGGAGAAAATCCATGATGGTAAGAGAGCTAATGAGTGTGGGAAGACAATCAATGTGTGCGATTACTCACTCGATTGCCAATCCTAGGCGAAATTCTACCCGCAACCGACATCACTCTATATCTCAACGCTATCCTCGGTCGCGAGAAGAACTCAACATTGGACCTAGGCTGTCCAAAATTTGACGAATTACGATACGAACAGTTAAAGAAAAATACACAAGGAACACAGCATAAACTATATTTCTTTGCGCTTGATTTACGTCAGAATCTACCACTGCTGCAACAGTTGATTGGTAGTACTCTAGAAGCAGTCCGATTTCTGGGACCCGCCAATTGCGCTCTCTCCATCGTCGAAGGAAACTCCAACGATGGTACAAAGGATGTTCTCTCTGCTCTTTCGCATGAGATGAAGACTCTCGGACTTGATTATACTTTCCAGACGTCGACAGTCGACCCTAGCCATGATGATCGAATCGGAAAACTAGCCAGTCTGCGCAATTTGGCCCTCGAGCCACTGTTGCTGCGGTCTAATGTCTTTAATAACGAAACAACAGTTATATTTATCAACGATGTTGCCATATGCCCCGAGGACCTCTTAGAGCTCGTTCTGCAGCGAATCAATCTCCGCGCAGACATGACGTGTGCCATGGACTGGACGTATGCGGGGCAGGACCCTACATTCTACGATGTCTGGGTGGCCCGTGGCATGACAGGAGACTCCTTCTTTCTAATCCCACCAGATGGGAATTGGGACTCGGCGTGGAATCTATTCTGGAACGACCAAGATTCCAAGTCTAGACTCGATAAACACCTGCCCTTCCAAGTCTTTTCGTGTTGGAACGGCGCAACGGCATTCACAGCCCACGCCATTCTCAACAAGATTCAATTTCGCAAACCAGTTGGTACAGAATGCACCCAAGGAGAACCCCAGCTATTCTGTAAAGACTTGTGGCTCAACGGGTTTGGACGAATTGCTGTTATTCCGAGTGTCAACTTGGAATACTCTGTCGAAAAGGGCAAGATGATTAAGGAAGCCAAGGGCTTTACTTTAGCTAATGTTGGTGAATCAAAGGAGGGCGAATATAAAATAACGTGGCAGCAGGATCCACCAGAAAAGGTAAAGTGTATGCCAGTGTACGAGAATCAATATTTCCAACCGTGGAATGAAGGGGCAGCAAATACGACAAATAGCACACAAAACAGAACTTCATAGAAGCTAAATACAATGACTAATTCAAGTATTTATATATAGGCTGCGAAAGTAGCTACATCAAGTTAAGAAGAGTCCCTTTCCTCCTCTGGCTGATCGCTGACTCCGCCTGTAAGCAAATCCGTATACTCTGGACTCCTGAGCGTAATTCGGCAGGGGAAATCCTTAATAGTGCAGATAATACCGGAACTCTCGAGTTCGTTGGGGTTAATCTCAATCTCGTTGCCATCGGCGTCGGTTTCCTTGCTGATTTTGAAGGCAGCTAGGGTCTGGACCGTCGTTACAAAGATGTCTGCCTGTCCCATGTGATTACCAGGGCACTTTCGACGCCCATAGCCGAAAACATAAAATGCGGGATCTGGTTCATGTCTCGGCGCAAGATATCTGCTGGGATCAAACTAGTCCGGCTCCTTGAAGACTTCAGGATCGTGCGTGAACCACCATATCGCTGGCATCACTATGACACCTTCTGGCATATAGTATCCATTGTAGTCAATGTCCTTTGAAAGCATGTGCGGGACTCCCATCACTGCTGCCGGCCACCATCGGGCCACTTCCATGGCAAGGGCGTTAGTGTATGGCCGGTTGTTCTGATCCTCTGGGCCTGGAAGTCGGCCACGTCCAACTACCGTATCAATTTTAGCCTGGGCCTGGGCTTGAACTTCCGGAAATAAGGTCATGGCCAGTATAAGACTCTTTAACCTAGTGTGAATGGCGTCGGAGGCCGCGAGGTACATCATCCCAGCCGTCATTCTGATGTCGTGCAGCTCCAAGGGACTTGGTCCTGAAGCGGCTTCACTTTGCTCCAAGAGCCTAGACGGCTTCACTTTGCTCCAAGAGCCTAGACTCAAATGAAGGTTTGTGGCTATTCGTTACCATTCGTCGTTTGACAAATTGATACGGAGCCTCCAATAGCAGGTCGATTCTGGCTCTGGTTTGAGATGATAGATGTTTAGATAGTCTGCTTGGTAGCCATGATAGCGGTTCTTGATACACACTACTTATTGGACGTGGTCTATTTCAGGTTTAGTCAGTCAACGATGGCCACCGTATCGAATTTTCGCGTATATTCTCAAGCGCTCTTACGTCGCACACCTTTTCTTTAGGTTGTGGAGGAACTTTGTCAACAGCCTTCGCCGCAACGAGTTCCTCGTTGAGCTTTTTGTGTTCCTCATACCACTCCTTCATCTCCGCATTGGTGCCGCCCGCAGTAAGCTTTCCAGTGATATATGCTAATTTTGATGCGATGTCTGCCACGGAGGACATGATGGTGGTAGTTGAGTGGAACGCAAAGAAGAAAAGCAACGCTTAAATAATCAGATCCGCTCAACTGAGGCTAGCTGGTGTCTCTGTGAGCGATAATCGAAGGAAGGGAAGCTTGTGTGTAGGCACGGAGAGTTGGGGTGTATGCCCTCTATCTGGCAGGCGATGGTGTTGTAGCGGATACTAAAGTCACATATTCAATGCAGTGTACTGTCGGAATAGAGGATTTGACACTCTTTGCTTTCGTAATTAAATGTTAATGAAAGTAAAAGGGAATTAATCAAGTCATTTCACTTAGTGTTTCTATTTATAATATTTATTCAACTATGATGCGCAGAATATGGGAAGAAGTAAGCAAGATGTTGAACTGAAAATCGCTACTATGGTAGACTTTCATCAGCTTCAGCGCAAAGAAGGGAAGACTGTTTTGAAGGAGCTGGTTCTCGCCACATTAGCCCACCACTCTCGGGTCCTTGGGCCAACTTTGAATCCATCAACAGACTTTTGGATCGTCGATTCCAATGCAGAAAAGTTGTGAATTTCGCTGCGATTCGATCCGGCTGCTACCATGGCGTGGGATAGCCAGGGTATCACATGAAAATCCGCTTCCGTGATTTGATTCCCTACGGCGTATGGCAGCTCCAGTAACGATTCTAGCTGATCCAAGCCAGCAGCGAATTCGATGTAGCAATGGTTGCTTCGTGAAAAGAAGGCAGCATCGGCGGCGCCATCCGTATTTTGGTAAGCCGTATATAGTATCCCGTTCTCCTTCAGCTTGCGGTTGTAGAACGGATGTGCGGGATGAGTCGCATGCTCTTGCTCCAGCCTATGCTGGCGTGTATCAATAAACCGCTTCTGCCAGTTCGATTTTTTATTATCAAGTTCTTCGACATCGCGCGCATCGAAAAATATAATGTTGGTATCCACTGCGCTGGAATGTACAAGGTCAATGATTTGCTGGCCTTTGGTTTTTGATTTCGCAGCTTTGGGGACGAGAGGATTGTTTTCCCGTAAGCTATCTAGATATCGCAGAATATCTGTGCTCTCGGAGAGCGGCGCGGGCAGCGAAGTTGAGGTGAGTGATGGTATTGTGCCGTTTGGGTTAATCTCGAGGTACGCTGGATCGAAGTTATCGGCGGCACCTACACAACATTAGTCGTTTTTTTATCCAAGGAAAAAAGACAAACTATGTAAACTCACCTATATCAACGTCTTGTACGTGATAATCTAGTTCCTTTGTGAAGCCCTTCTCAGCCAATGTAAGATGGACAACCCCGGCCCATTGGGAGCCAGAAAACGAATAGACTGTGATCTTTTGACAGGTTAGCTAACCGTAGTGTATACTGTAAAGAGCAAGCTAACTTTTGCCATGGCCATTGAATTTCAACGAACGTTGTAATATTATTTACGAATAGAATCACTGGTGTTTTTCACAGAGCGGATGGCTGATGTTTTAAGGCGATTCTCCACGCGTTGGGGGTTCACTTGAGCCTCATCAAGATGATTCCATAATAGCAGCGACGGGGAATTGAGCGAGTTAGGGATGAGCCGTCTGTGATGATAAAGCAGTGCGATTTAAAATAACGAAAATGGTCTTATAACTCTCCGCGACCCAGACGTTGATGGTGGGACTATGCAGATGAAATGATTCCAAACCATTTTATTGCGCCCTTGCTCGCCCCGCTATCCATATCCAGAACTACAGCATGGCTCATTGAGGAAGATTTGGCACCAGCGATTCCATTGATTCCATTTCAAGTTTAAGAATAGTTGGGATTTTTGAACTGCGTCTGGCCGAGGCTTTGCGTTTGCGGTCTTGGACCAGCACGATGTTTCCAAATTAGCTCAATCCCAATAATCCCTCTTAGTGCCTAGCTCTCCTTCCTAGGGTATTCCATCCCCCGGAACAATTCATGTTATACGAAACTAACATCCATACAATATTCGAACTCGATTAATGGTAGAAATCTCTAACATAGAAACAAGCGGTATGCTATTCAGCGGTATTTCTTCCTTCAGTTAGCCATTTTGGGAACGTAGAAACAAATGCAACGGGCAGAGATGGAAATCAACCACACCGCGTTCCGGAATTGGCAGTAGTTCAATCGTATTTTACAAAATAAGACATGCTTCTATGCACTGTACATCCGAACTGCGAATCGCAATGATTCCAAACCAGCCCTGATTAACCCAATCAGATGATAGCTGCCCCTCTGACACGTACTGACTGCGATCCACGCCCCAGACATATAACACGGCTCTTTCGGCAGATCGGGATGCGATTCTGGGGCTGCGGGTAGGGTATCCTAACTTTAGCGTGATACATTTTTGACCATTTCCTTTGCTTGCTAACACTTCCTGCACTTCTCGTAGCACTGCCTCAAGATGCCCCCGCTGGCATTCGGCCGAATTATCCGAGTAGACACTACTCCGCACACACCAATTGCTCGGGAATAAGTATAGTAAATCGAGCTAAGTGGTAAGTAGTTTAATTTGTGCCGTCACTCCATGGCCGGCATGGTAGCAGTACTGATGCCGTGTTCCGTAGTGCTATGGAATCACTCATCAGGACCTTGTTCTCAAGTATCGCGGAGTACGGGAACGCAGTAGATTGCAGCTGTAATCACTAGAAGTGTTTGATGATCTAAAGACCAACCTCTGATGAATAAACATCAAACGAAACTATAAAAGGCCTCACCAGGTCGCCACACTTGCATGAGATTCACTCATCACGCAAAACATCTACTTCTTTCCCTTATTACCATCTACCCAATATTTTACCACTTCGATTAAAGGTTATACATTCTTACCCTTCAAAATGAGAACTTCTATCTTGCTTCCGCTCTTTGCCAGCAGTGTGCTCACTGCGCCAGCCGAGAGCAACACCCCCCATGATGAGGCAGGTGCAGTGTTTGCCCTGACCAATGTTGCTGCGGACAACAAAGTCATTGCATTTTCTCGCAGTGCATCCGGTGTTCTTACTCAAGTCGGAGAATACTCTACTGGCGGACGTGGCCAGGGCGTCGACTTTGATACGCAAGGTGGACTGCAGCTTGACCAGTCCAACAAGTTCCTTTACGCTGTGAACCCTACCGACGATTTGGTGACCGTCTTTTGCGTCGATGGCTCCAAGCTTTCCAAGGTTCAAACAATCTACGCAGGTGACCAGCCACTTAGCATTGCTCTGAGCAAAAATGGGTATGCCTATGTCATGGATGGATCTGTGGCATCTACTGGCATCTTCGGCTTCAAAGTCAACCCTATCGACGGCACACTATCGCCCATTACCAACCAAACCATCGCGCTCAGCACTCCTATTGGTGTCCCTGGCGATGTCACTTTTTCGCCAGATGGCCACACTCTGGTTGTCACCAACAAGGTCGGCAGCACATTGGATGTCTTTTCTGTCGATGACCTTGGCCATGCAAGTGCCGCACCTATAACCACCATCGCGTCCAGCGGCGTTCGTCCTTTTGCCGCCACCTTCCACAATGACTTCCTCTACGTTATTGAGTCCGGCCTTCCATCGCTTAAGAATGCTGCCTTATCAACTTACCGCCTCAACGGCGGACAAGCCCCTAGCTTGACAGCCATTACCAAGGCCGAGCGCAATGAACAAACTGATGGATGCTGGGTAGTCGTTACGAAGGATGGAAAATACGCCTACACCGCCAACTTTGTCTCTGGATCAATTTCTAGCTACGCCCTAAGTGCTGATGGCAGCGCCAAATTGATCAATGGCCAAGCGGCTCTGCCTGGTGGCCAGGGCAGCCAGCCGGTTGACTTGGTTCTCAGCCACGATGGACGTTACTTGTACAACTTACTTCGAGGATCCGGAGCTGTTGCCGGATTCGAAATCCAGGGCGACGGATCTCTCAAGCAGGTCGGAGATTTAGCCGGCAAAGGAATGGGATTGCCAGCCGCTGATGGAGCTTCTGGCTTGGCTGGTTACTAGTGTAGATTACATTGGTCTGTTAGGTTGGTATCTGTCTCATTGATGTTACAGAGCACTCTTACAACCATATTACATATCAGACAACATGTTGAATTAGAAGTTAATTTTAATAAATATCGAGACACAGTAATCGCCGGACTATGCCCTTTTTAAGAAACCTTTTCCAACAGTAGAGTCGCTCTTAAAACCGGCTTTCCATATACCTGGTCAACGGCTTCCTGGATGCGATGGTCTACCAGTGCAGTGGGGTTCCTGGCAAATCAACATACGAAAGTTCTGGACCGTCCAAGTCAACCAGACGTTTACATTTCCCGATTTACTAGGACTAAGCGGAAGTTTGAGGGATAGCGTCAACCCTGTTGACCCCTTATCAACACATAGGCTATAACCCGGAGGGTGGCGGTTCGTTTATCCTTCATTCTCCAAGCCACCGAAAAGCGATAGTCCAATACAGTCTTAAAACCTTAGAAAGAATTGCAAAAAGCATTGCTCCGGGGTTTTCCCCAAAGGACGCCCCAGTAGCGCCGTCGGGGCTCAGGCCTAGACCAGTAAAGATTGCCGCTACCAGGCCATACCCCGCGTTTTGGCGTTCAAGCCACACGAGTTGCCACTGCAGCTGACTGGCTGCTATTGTTATTCAACCGCTTATCTACATGTTGGTAATGCCGGTATGCGACGCTAGGGAAATTGGGTAACCATGTACAAGAAGCACTACCGTCCCGGTCCTACCGAAATCCATTGAACAGCAAAAACAAAACGCAAATAAGAAACGAAAAAACAGACACCATGGACGCCAAACACCTCGCTGAGGAAGGCTTACACAAGCATGAGGACTCTAGTAGCTCAAAGAATGAGCAGGTCGAAACGGTGCGCACCATTTCTCGTGTCCCTGGAAATAGCAATTACTACGAGAAGAATGGACTGCGAACCTATGGTGACGAAATGGACCACGATCATGAGCAGCCGGTACGGTGACTTACACGTCCTTGGGAGACTCTTCTTCGTTTGTAGCTGACACAGGGCCTCTGCAGATGACAATTCGCAAATTCATGTCGCTGACTGCCATGGCCTTCTTGTGGACTGGCTCTCAGATTCCGCTTTATCTATTTGGTTCGTCGGCCCATTTGCTCATCGAATGATAATGTTACTAACAATATGGCTCCATAGGCGGCATCCCACCCTATATCTATGGCGACATCGGTGGACCAGACCGATGGGTGTGGTTTGTGCTTGCAAACCTGCTTGCACTCGCAGCTATCTGCCCCTTTGTTGGCGCATTATCTGACCTCATCGGTCGACGTAACGTGTCCCTCGTGGGAGCAAGCTTCCTTGTCATTGGCATGATTGTGTGCTCCACGGCACATACGATGAACAACTTTATTGGTAAGCCAGTTGACCGGGCTTTTTGCTTTTTAAAGCTAGAGGACAAGTCATTTGTCATATTTCTTTGAATTTTATACTGATATTTATGACAGCCGGTATGGCGATTGCAGGTGTAGGTGCAGGTGTCAACGAGCTCACAGCCCTTGCTGTCGTCTCTGAGCTTGCTCCTACCCGCAAGCGAGGACAGTACGTCGCCGTGCTCGTCTTTACCATTGTACCATTCTGTCCTTCGGTGCTTTGGGGCCAGCTGATTGCATCCCATTCGAACTGGAGATACGTGGGCTTGTTCTGCGGTCTCTGGGCCTTTACCGGGCTTGTGATGACGGCTGTCTTCTACAACCCTCCCCCAAGAGTCAACTCATCCGGTTTGACCAGGAAACAAATCATCAATCAGATTGATTTTGTTGGCGGCTTCCTTTCCATCTCTGGTTTAATTTTATTCCTCGCTGGCATTCTCTGGGGCGGCTACCAGTATCCTTGGGCCAGCGCTCATGTTCTCGTCCCATTGATTCTAGGAGTCGTCCTCATCGTAGCCTTTGTTCTGTGGGAGATGTACGGTGCCAAGTACCCCATGGTCCCGGCTCGGCTGAAGCAAGATCCACGTGTTCTGATACTAACCTTGGTCTTAACTTTCATCTCTGGTGCAAACTTCTTTTCTGTGCTTCTATTTTGGCCCACGCAGGCTTTCAATGTCTACGGCCATGATCCTATTGGGGTTGGCCTCCGCGGCTTGCCTATCGGTTTCTCCATCCTCATCGGAGCCTGCGTTGCGCTCTATCTCCTCTCGCTATTTCGCGGCGGCATCAGACCCATCCTCTTTGTGTCCTGTTGCCTCATGACTGCAGGCTGCGGCGCGTTGGCTGCTGCTCGTCTAGACAACCTCAGTGCCGTCTACGGTATCCTGGTCATCGCCGGGCTTGGAATTGGCGGAATTGTCGTTCCAGCCTCCATTATCACCACCATCATCTGCCCTGACGATCTCATTGCTACGGTTACCGCTTTGACACTTGCTATCCGCGTTGTTGGTGGAGCTATTGGCTATGCCACGTATTACAATGTCTTCTTAAACAAGTTCAAGCCCATCTTAACTGAGAAGTTGGTCATGGTTTGTGTGACACACAACATCACCAACGCCGATGTCATCACACAAGCCGGCTTGCTGACGGGCGCATCCTTGCTCGAACCCATCCTTCACCTCCCAGGAGTTGATGGAAACGTCACAACCTGGAACGCTATTGTTCTTGCGGGCCAAGAGAGCTATGCCGAGGCATACCCCTACGTCTACTACACTAGCATCGCCTTCGGTGCTTTGTCCATTATTGCGTCAGCTTTTATCGGAGATATTACGAAGTATATGGATGATCATATTGCTGTCGTTATGTAATTGCTTCTCTGATCTTCTGTCACTACTTAATATGAATCTTTGTTTAAATTGGAGTTATTTTGATGCGATGTCTATGTCCAAGTGTTAAAAAAAATGATTGCAACAGTCCATGTCATACGCGGCCGCCTTCTCGGTTATTGTCTCCTAGGGATTTATTGCCCGAATACAGTTTGTGCGTATGCGGAGACCGGAAATAGAATTTTCTTAAATTTCTTGTATATTTAATAATGAATAGCTGATCAGAAATTCTGGTCGAATCGTAGCAATAACAATATTTGAAATCTGTCCGGCATCTGCGAATTCGTAGGATCACGAGGAAAACGATATGGACATAGGCCAACAAATTTCAGCGGACCCAAAGAAAATATTTAAAATATGATATGATTTTCCGTAGTATCAGTACATGTATTCTACTAAATTTGGCGATTCTCGAGTATATATATGAGTATAGATAGAGGAAAATTTGGGATCTCATGCAGTACTAAGCCCGAGCCAATGAACTCACTAGCTGGATAAATGCCGCCGGTTCAACGTTGCCCAACGAGCCCTGATGTAACGTAATGAGCACGCGCAAACGTAGATAGCAACCCCCAGCTACTAAATCCAGGCACATCGTCCGAGAAAGCTTACAGTCCATCTATTCCTATTACGGTAAGTGTCTAAACCCCATATCTAATCACGATACCTGCTGCATTTCACCATCTCAATAAGAACTGCCTAAATAGGCCATTCCCGTTACGTACTCTGATAAATTGCGCCCCCCCCACGAGGAGTTGCCGATGTTGCATTGATATGCATTTTCTGGGGTAAATCATTGGCTGCCTTGCGCAACGGAGATACAGGTCAGACTATTGTTCGTCCTCGACATGGCCACTTCTACACTTCACCGCACGTTCCGCGCTAGCTTCATTTACGTAATTCGCACTCAGGGTTTCAAGTATATACTCCGAATATCCGGGTCACCTCTTTTATGCAAATGCTTTGTAGCGAGCTCGCCGCATCAGCTGTGGTGCCGAGTTGCCGACATCTTCAATTGTATCCGACTCCCTAACGGCACAACATTGCCGTGACACTGCAAATGTTAATGGGCGTGCTGGCGATGGTAGAACGTTACCATCAAGTCAGCCTTTGGCCGACTGTGCCGGATGCCGTGGACTACATATATATCTGTCATGGATTATATCCTCTCCTATCAACTATATAAGCCGTCGAACCGCCGCTACTCGAGACAATGGCATTGTGCAATAGCCTTCTATTCGACCAAGAAACCCATTTCTGACACCTCATACTACTTTGTTCACACGTCACCAACATGAAGTACACCACTGTCCTTGCAGCGCTCTGCGGCATTGCGGCTGCTGCCAACCCCCGAGGCACCAAGCTGCGTCACCGTAACGTTCTTGAGCGCTCGCAGGTGTCCCGCGCTCCTTCGTCGCGTGTAAACCAGAGAATCCCGAACCCTAACAAGTCTATTGCCAGCCCCAACGACTACTCTAGCAACTGGTCTGGTGCTGTCCAGAATGCGTCTGGCATCACAAAGATCACCGGAACCATGACGGTGCCCAGTGTCAGCGGCGGCAGCCAGTACGGTGCATGCGCTTGGGTCGGCATTGACGGTGACTCTTGCCAGAGTGCCCTCCTACAGACCGGCCTCTTCTTCTATGGCGATGGAACCTTCCAGGCCTTCTACGAGTGGATTCCCGACAATGCATCCTTCTGGGACAACTTTGGTATCAGTGTCGGAGACCAGGTTCGCTTCACCGTCGATGCCACGTCCACTGCAACTGGCACGGCTCTTGTTGAGAACCTGACCACCGGCCAGTCCGTCAACTATCAATGGAGCAACCCTCCCTCCACTCTTTGCGAAGCCAATGCTGAGTGGATTGTCGAGGACTTTTCCGAGGGCGGCAGCCTTGTCCCCTTTGCCAACTATGGCTCTATTACCTTTAGCAACGCAGTTGCCACAACCTCGTCTGGCTCGGTTACTCCCGCCGGTGCTAAGATCTACGACATCCAGGGCAAGTCTACCTGCTCTATTAGCGGCGATGACGTTACTTGCAACTACATTGGTAGCTAAATACCCATGTGACCCCGTCACTTGTACATACTACATATATAGCCAGACTGCATATATAGTACTTTCTTTTCAATTGGCCCGCGCAATTTCCATGTCTCGAAACGTTACCTAGAACAACATACAGGATGTTTTATTAATACAATGCTCTCTATCAGCTAGCCCCAAGAGCCATACTAAAAGAAAGGTTGCAGTTTTACGTAACAATTACTCATGTACAATAAAATAATTTATCATATATCAAGAATATATACAGGAGAATCTGGGATCCTATCAACCCTCTGTTAAGCCGGGAGACGTAGAGTTACATCCATGCTTTTACCAGTTCGAGTGCGCTGTACACACGGCTGCAGGCGCTACGAGATGGGATGAAAGTAACCGGCTTGTATTTCACGGCTCCTACCACTCTCAAATGCTCACACCGCCAGGAATGAGAAGAGTATGCATCTGTTCGGCAAGTCGGCACAATATTTGAGACTTAAATTCGGTAGTTTGGATACAGAAGGCTCAATATTTGTTTTTATTAAATATAATCTCCTTTTATTTACATTTTCTTTTGTTCTTCACGTGTTCAATTACGTTGTAACTTACTCGGCTTGGAAGCTGTCATTGAACGTCACTGTAATTAGGACGGATTCACCGGACGCGGGGTATTTTTTTTTTAAATAAAAAGAATTTTAAATAAGTTATAACGTTAATTAAAATATTTTATATTAGTTGCCGAGGCTCAGCTTATTAAATTGAGGGGTCGTAGCCTTATATTTGGGCGGTAGCGTAGTATTGAAGGTATTATTTTGCCTAACCAACACTTTTTAGCTGCTCACGCTAATCCCTATTGAGGTCGAGGGGAGTCTAATCCTTGTTGTCGATTCTACACCCTAGAGACTTAAGCGCATCGAGGATGTATAGGGGATTGTGTATAAAGCTAGAGGTTGTCGCTCTTTCAACAATATACACCGAGGGAAAATGGCATCATTCTCTTTTTAATTGGCAGATCGATACAAATTACGAGTCATGCGATTCTTTGCAGCACTTTCCCAGGTCACTCTTCTGTTTGTCACTGTCGTCCCGTCAGTTAACAGTCTCGTGGTAGACCAACCACCACAGCTGTTTGCTAGGGACGATAGCTTCTTTGATCCACCAGCTGGCTTTGAATCCCAACCCCCAGGATCTGTTTTAAGGTCTCGTAAGATCATTGCATCTTTCTTTACCTTCATTCCCGACCCTATTGAAGCATACCAGATCCTATATCGGACGACCGCTGTCAACGGTTCAGCCATTGCGACTGCAACCACTATTTTCAAGCCTCTCTTTGCAAAGAAAGATCGCTTTGTGACATACAACATTGCGTATGACAGTTCCGGTGTTCAATGCAGCCCTAGCCGCGCCTTCCCATTAGGTTCCAATCCTACAACTGCCCTCGCTGCCGGCGAACTTTTGCTCATCCAGATTTATCTCCTTTCTGGCTATATTGTCTCTTCACCAGACTATGAAGGCCCAGACGCTGCGTTCACTCCTGGATACTTGTCAGGCATGGGCGTCCTGGACAGCATGAGAGCCGTGGCCAATTTTGCAGACACTCTTGGTCTTTCACAGAACCCCATGTCGGTCGGTGTTGGATATTCAGGAGGCGGCCTGGCTACCGGCTGGGCTGCTGCCATGCAGCCTGCCTATGCCCCGGAGCTAGCAGTTAAGGGCTGGGTAGCTGGCGGCGTGCCTGCTAACCTTACCAGTATCTTCGAGTACATCGATGGTACTGTCGTTAGCGGCTTTGAGCCTATTGCCATTGCGGGCATGTTGAAGCCAACTGCCCATGGTGCCCTCTTGCAACCGCTGTTTCATAGGATTGCCACGCCTCTTGGAAAACATGCAATTGAAGTGGCAAGTTCGCAATGTGCTGCCGCCCCTCTGATTGAATTCGCGTTCCAGTCGGTCCTTGATACAAAATTCCAAAGCTTGGGAAGGGAACTTCTCACAGATCCAACCATTGGTCCTCTGATCACAAGAAACACCCTCGGTGTTAACCAAACCGAGACACCCGCCGTTCCTGTTCTGATGTACCATGCACAACCTGACGAAATTGTTCCATATCCGGCGGCGGCTACTCTAAGAAGCGCTTGGTGTGACTACGGCGCGACGATCAAGTTTACAACGTTTGCCGCTGGAGGCCATGGCACCACGGCCCTCCTTGGTATCCCTGACGCCCTCCAATTCGTAAACGATGCATTCTCTGACAATGTCGCGCCCGGATGTACTACCAAAACTCTTCTCAATGATCAGCTAAGCCCACTTGCTCTTGGGTTGAACTTGGAGCCACTCGCTGTCGGCCTGATTAACGCAATTGCCGCCTTGGGCAAAAAGGATGCAAATTGGTTGAACGGTATTAAAGATGGAAAGTCAATCTGAAATCGATTAGCTGTTTGAGACGCATATAACTTGTGTATCTTTTAACTGGCGATGGAGTCTCTGCGGCAAGGAGTTTACACGGCTGTAAAGTTAAACTTCCGCTGGAGGTTTCAGACTGCTAAAACCTGCTGTGCTCGAGCTTATATTTCGACCATAATCTGCAAAACAAATACAATAGCCAATAAA
The DNA here is from genome assembly GCA_000825705.1 of [Torrubiella] hemipterigena. NCBI lineage: Eukaryota > Fungi > Ascomycota > Sordariomycetes > Hypocreales > Clavicipitaceae > [Torrubiella] hemipterigena. Next base: position 445,175 of record CDHN01000005.1, read on the forward strand.
TATGTGTGTTTAGAAAAAGAAGAATGAAATGAAAGAGCACTATGAGAGTGCGATCGAAATGAAGGAATAATCGAACAGGATGAAGCTATTTGTAACGCTCAACAATGCATAGTATGGATAGTATGATATCTAGTAAGAGTAGACAAAAGCTTTGTTCTCTTTGTCAGTAAGGTTTCCCCACATCTCGCGAGACTTGTATGACTCCTCCTCGTCCTCCTCCTTTGTAGCGGCGCTTGCGCGCCTCGATCGGTTCATCCACCAGTAGTATGCGAAAAGCAGCACTGTTGCAACCGCACAGGCGGCCTGGGTAGCCAACAAAATGCGCTTGGCGGGCAGATACTGGGGCGCATCCTTGGCTTGAAAGGTCTGTGGGCCAATGATATTACCAATGGAGAATGAACCGGAGATGATGGCGCAAGCGAAGGCGCGCTTAGTGGCACCTGCGACATTCACAACCGTCCAGTTGTAGAAAACGGCCAGAGGAGCAACAACGGCATTGACAAGGTAAATTCCAGCCAGAACACCGGCACGGTTAGTCTTGGTATCAAGGAAAGACATGAGCGCGCCGCCAATAATGGCTGGGATAATGCAAACAACAATCCACGCCCAGCGGTTAGATTGTAATCGGATTCCGTAGCCAACTAGGAGTGTGAAGAAAATGCTCACAGCGCCAGAGGGCATGTTCATGAGAGCGGATTGCTTCGGAGAGTAGTCGAGCGCGCGGATAAGTGTTGCGGAGTAGGTGGTGATGACGCCCGAGGAGACGGACAGCTATTAGCAGAAGTTAGTTTACCAGTTTTAGAATGAACCAAATTGGCTCTAGGATGGACCATGTTTCATACCAAAATAACTGCAGCTAGAAGTAGCCAGATTTGAGGATCGAGAAGTCCTTCAATAATCTCCTTGAAGCGGAATTTGCGGCTCGAAACACCAGTCTTGTTCACGGACACATGCTTGAGAAGAGCCATTTTCTCGACGCTTGTGAGCCAAGGGGCTTTCATGGGAGTATCAGGGACAAGTAGCGCCGTAGCAATGCCGACCAGAGATGTGAAGCAGCCAAGTGTGATGAACATGATGCGCCAACCAGAAGGTGTAACATCAGCTCCAATATGCTGAAATCCATACGAGACAGCACCACCGATAATTTGGCCCAAGCCGAGACCCAAGTACCAGAAGGAGAAGCGCGGGGCTTGTTCCGACTTGGTATACCACTGACTGCTGATAAGCATCAGGGAGGGACCAATGGTAGCTTCAAAGATTCCGAGAAAGACGCGTGATACAAGCAGCGTGGTGTAGTTGTGAGCTGCCGCGCCACACGCTGTAGCAATACCCCAGAGACAGACATTGAGACCAAGCCACTTTGCAGCAGGCGTGATCTGTAACAGGTAGATGTTGGGAATTTCGAAGCAGAGGAGGCCGACGAAGAGATAAGTGGCGATATCAGAGAATTCGTTACCCTTGGGATCAAAATGCAGGTCCGTCTTGATACCCATGAGGGCGGCATAGTTCAAGATGACCTTGTCCAAGAACTGCAATGTGTAGCAAAGAAACATGAGAGGGACAATGTGCCAGTCAATCTTGCGGCGTAAGGCAGATAGATCGATGGCAGCAACCGCCGCCTCATCAACATCTTCACCGACGGTGTTGACGAACTTCCATGCGCTGTCGGTGCCGCTACTGATCGACGCAGGAGACGAGGCGACGTTGGTCTGAGCCTCGCCGTCGGCCGTAGCCTCGATGGCGTGATCCTTTTTACTTGCCGACATGCTTCTGGCAGCGATGGTTCGGGCGATGCTGACAGGCGATATCAATGAGTGGTAAGGAAAGAGCTGGACACGGGAAAGTAGTAGGATTGGAGTTCAGAGAGGTGAGAGTGGCGATGGGACAAGACACAGATGCCCGTTCGGGAAAGGGGCCAGAACAACTGGGAGAGGGCAGTTCATGCGAACTCGTTACGGGTGGACGGCTCACAGCGGACTTCAGACAGAAAATGGTGGATTCCATTCTTTTGGGTGATCTATTTTTATTGGCCAACTCATGTCGGTTAATCAAAACCTGCAGCAAACGTTCCGTGTCAGTAGTAATGGATGGAGATCCAACACCGACTTGGGACCACCATGGGATCCTGGCCGAACGTTGTGGAAACATTGCGGAGTCACATCAAAGGGTTGTATTCAGGGGGGTTTCAGTGGGCTCACAGGGATCGCCAGCTCTGTGAAAAATCTTCACCTGCGTTGTGGATGCAGCCATCTTTGGTCGTTTAACCGTGAGATGGAATGGGATAGGCCAGAAGGAATCAGGTCACTGAAGGAGACGAAGCTATGATCAATTGCATACGCCTATTTGGTATACTATCGATCAAGTTCCCACTCACCTTACACGGCGTAGACTACCCTGGCGCCGCTCAGAAAACGGCCAAGCTTTCTGTGCAACATGATGGACCTCGCCAAGCCATAATAGGAAAGTGCCGAGTTCAGCGGCCCAGGGTAATGGTTCAGGCTAGCCTCGATAGGAAAGCGCCACCAAATGGCGCTAGTGCTGACGCCGATCTGTGCCTAAGTTGAGCGCCGCGGAGATAATTAGCAGCGGCACACACTTGGGAGCCAGGCACAACAGACGCTGTCAGTGTTAGGCGAAGCCGGAACGCAAGTAAGCCAACGGCTTTTTTTTCTGACGAGCGAAATGCTGTGCTGAGCTTGTCGACTAATTGCAGGGTTCCACTGGACACAGGGGCTATGCTACACTTAGTCTTGCCCTTGACTAACACGGCTCAGTTCGTTTTGTCGGGGATCGGGATGTCTTTCAAAGGGTCTGCCTGTTGGTCGTGCCTCTGTCCATTGCACCCATCAACAGCGAACCGTTCAGCTCTGCCCCTGGCGCAATCCATGAGCAGAGTCTCTCCTTGAAAAGAACCGTTCTCTCTCTGTGTCACCAACGCCCTCACGCCTTATTTTGTTATTAATTCTCCTTTCCAATACCAGTCACGCGTGGACAACCTCAGTCCACGGAAGTCGTCACGATGGTCTTCGTTGCCAATGCCACGCCTGAGATTGATGCTCAATCGAAATATCCGGCCATTATCGCAATATGCGTTGTCATGCCAGTTATTGCAGTTGTTCTTGTTCTTATGCGCATACAAATCCGCAAAAGCAAACACGCTCTCATGCTCGACGACTGGCTAGCTGTTGTGGCAATGGTCATGGGCGTAGCCTATTCAGTATTGTGCATAGTTCGTACGTTGTCCTACCCCCCGCCCCCCCAAGCATATATCAGTTTCTCTGAAAATATGCTAACTGTTTAGAAACGAAATATGGTCTAGGGCTACCTCCCGCTATTCGCCCAAAAGCCAATCTAAATAAGTACGCAGAAGTCAACTTCGCCGGCCGACCTATCTACCAAATGGGCATCAGCTTCTTCAAGATTGCCCTTCTTGTTAGTTACTTGCGATTACTGCAAGATACGAGCCACAAGATGTACAGACTCTGTGTGTGGATAGCGATCGCTTTTGTCTTCTTCAGTCATCTTGGCTGCACACTCTCGCTGATCTTTGCCTGCACGCCTGTCGAGAGATCATGGCGACCGTTGGTAAAAGGCACATGTATCCCCGATGGACCATCTTTTACTGCGTATGCAGCTATTACGATCGTGTCCGACATTATAGTTGCGCTGATGCCTATCCCCGTTTTACTCAAAATCAACATTGGCACGGCTAAAAAGCTTGGACTCATTGGCATGTTCACATTGGGACTCTTTACAACCGTGTGCTCCATCTTGCGATACTCGCAGATTCACAGAATCCAATATGGAGACCATGATTCCACCATGCTGGTCGTTTGGGGCGTCATTGAATTCAACGTTGGTGTAAGTTATCAGCCGCTCTTTATTAACAAGTCCCTTTACTTACATTATAAGCGCCGCAGAACATGCTTTCGTCTCTACCCTTTCTTACGCCAGTCTGCATTCGCAAGGCCAAAGAATACCGCAATAAACGCTCTGCTTATGGATATGGATCAAACCACACCAGCCGCAATGGTGGGCTTGGTAGCTCACACAAAGACGTTTCTCAATCGCATGAGCTTGGCTATGTTGCAAATGGCACCTCTCCCTCTTTGAAACTAAGTCCAAGTATTATTGGAGACTCCAAGAAGAATCAACACACGATCATGAAATCAGTTACCTATAGTGTTAGCGTGGAGGATGAGGAAGCGCTGATTGGAAGACGGACTCCCCAGAGCGGTTTTGGAGTCGCGCGATAGATTAAAATGTCAAAGATTTTCTTTTATACTGTAAAGTAAACACGAATTCTGCTATTTTGAGCGGTAATACAGTGAAATATTGTCATTTATCCTCAGTAGATTGGTTGCTCTTCTACCACGAGCAACGACACGTGCGCCCACTACCTACCTGCTTCGCAGGTTTTCTTTATAACAAAATACCATACACAATAGTTCAGGAGGCAGTATGAGGATTCAAGTACCAATATCAGGAGATGCCATGTATTGAGCACTAGCTCACACCGTCGCAGGGTCGACGAACGGCGCAGTGCGCTGTCTTCTCGAGAGCAGCGGACTGTCGGGCCCGTTATTTCCCCACGTGTGTGCATCTGTTGCTGCTTGGCGCGAGGCTAGGACACCTGGTCTAGCACGGTGAACCGCTGTCCGTTCGTACATGGATAGCGCTTGTCTCAACTGAGAGGTTTCAAAGGGGTGTTCCTGGCCCTGCTCTTGTTGAAGTAATGGCAGGACGTGAGTGGCAAAGTCTTCAACATCAGCAAGCGAGTGGCTTGCTCCTTCACCTCGATCTGCAAATTGTACGTTAGTGACTCTCATTTGATGATATGCTTTTTCTCGTTTCATAAACCAACAACTTACACATCGCCATGAGGTGAAGAGCATCGCCCATGAGGACGGTACGTCCTCGTGTCTGAAGATCATATGAAGGTAGCCAGTCTTTGAGAACCAGTCCTTTGACTTCGGTTCCTAGAGGCATCTTTGTAATGAGGGACTTGAATGGTTCAGCCCAGGTATTCGCAATCTCTTTGAGGAGCACGGTACGCTCATCGTTTGTTTCGGGAATGTCGATTGGCTCACTTCGGCCAAGGACACCACTTGTGTAGGGCCAAGACACGCAAGCTTGCATGCTTACTTTGTCAGTACTGTACTCATTGTTGCCAGGGCTATCCAGAACTGCGACGCAAAGTTAGTAAATCGGCACCGTTCTAATATGCAGTAGCTCACACACCTCCCATGTATGCAAAGGTACGGTTTGGCGCATTTCCATGTAAACAAAAAGTATCAAGCTGGCGGAAGGCCTCTGCTTCTTCAGGCTCATAATCGATTTTAATGCCCAACATGCGCACAGGGATTTCATAGAGTCGTTCCATAGCATCATCGGGCAAGAGCTGTGTGCGCACACGAGACTTGCCACCATCACAAGCTACCAGAAGGCAGCCTTCCGCCGATGACCCGTCTTCAAATGTGATGGTAACAGATTTGACGCTTTCATCAAAGCTCTTAAATATCTTGTTCCACTAGGTTGTGTTAACACAAAAAAATAAACAAAATGGCGTCTTGCTTTCCAGCTTCGTACCTCGATGTTGATTTTCGTAGCGAGTAGCCTTCGTAGACGTTCTCTCGTCACACGAATTAACTTAGTTTCTGGCATGGACGGGATTTCATATCTTCTCTCAGCATTAGAGAGATCGTAGAAGGGGAATCGGCATGTCTTGCCCTCTTCGACAGATGGTTTGTCAACGCAAATGTTGCGGATGCTCTCAACAGACCCGAGATCGTCAGGCAATAAGTCACGCAGCACAGGTAGCGACCAGTTGAGAGTCAGACCCCAACCAGGCCCACGAAATGTCGTGAAATCATCGTCACGCTCAAAAAGTCGAAACGGCACGCCGTGGCGACGGAGTGTCTGTGCTAGAAGAAGGCCGCTTGGGCCAGCTCCAAGAATCAAAACTGGGAGTTTTGATGAGTTGGTAATAGGTGGAGTTGTCATGGTTTATGGTGTATAGTCTCGAATAATGAGAGCTTCTAGAGACGCAGAAAAAGAATTACAAGGAAGAATTACAGCGGGTGCGTAAATAACCGTCAGGGGGTCAGCAACGTCCCACAACGGCTAACTGACTCCGTTTTTAGTTGGCCTTTCGTGTATTCAGGCTCCGCGGAGTGGGCCAAAAAGGTTGCTCGTGACAGAACAACACCCTGATTTGATACCGATTACTCCTATCTTACGATTCTTATTGAGTCGGGATAGTAAAAAGACTTTAGGAATTCGGGGGAGTTTGGTGACGCAGCTCAATTATTGTATGTTCCCAGTTACTACCAGCAGCAACGGACAAATGACGAATGATGACGACCTAAATAAAGTAAATTCTTATTTACAAAAATATACATAATCGACGTTGTAGTTTATATGTCCTTATAGGTTATACCGAATGGATGGCTTACTAGTGTCTGCCAATCTGCTTCGACCTTTTCATTTCCAAAAACACGCACAGCACGCGCAACAAAGCGGTAGCTGCCAGGCGCGGGATTTGTACCATTGGCTAACAGTCCATCCCATACTGGACGAATTGATCCGCCAATGAACGTCTTTGTGCTGATTAATGGCAGCTTGTTGAATCCAGCAATGGTTTTAGGCACCTTTATATTGGCGGGCAGCGCATATGTCTTCAGCATAGGAGTGCCTGTGTTCATTTCGAGGGTGATGCATGGGACGTGGTCATCCTTCGTATAGGGTCGTGAAAGTGGGATAGTAAAAACGGTGTTGTCAGGGGCTGTTGCTAGATTAGCGTCGCTATTGTCGCTAACCCTGATACTGTATTCATCAGCGAAAACACCTTGGTCATGAAGCGAACCTGACAGTCCTAGGTAGGGTAAAACCAGGCGGCTTTCGTCTGATCCCTGAATGATCACTTGACCTAACCAGGTAGCCCAATTCAGGTGAGCAAAACAACACAAACTACGATATATACGACAATAGATATAGGAAAATGGGGGATCCTATCAAGCTCCTATATTGAGTCTAATACATCTGACAATTGAAGCAGAAGCACCCATATTTGACATTTTGGCTTCTGTTTTTGGAGGTTGGTGACGTTACTAACGTGGCATATTCGCCGTTTATCGTGATAATACACAAGTACATCTGTATTCTAGAGCGCGGGCTTCTGTCTCAGAACCACCCGTTTTGACGCACAGCACGCGTCCCCCAATTTCGCCGCATACCTCACCTCCATGGGGCCTTCTATGCTAATAATAGCCTGAGAACAGTATAAAACGGCTCTTTATGATCCAGTCTGGCACTGCCCGAGCCAATCATGTGGGAGATAGAGGCGTCAGACTCATGTAGCATTTTAACGCGTGTACATTGAGATCCCACTGGCCTAGGGTTTTAAATATGTTGCAATTCCTGTCTTTAATACTCGGTCAACGAGATAATCTTTGTCTTTCACAGCGCGTGTCATGCCTCTGAAGAGCGAAGTCGACGCCCTCATTATAGTTATTATCCACAGACAACGAGTGAGCGACAGCGATCGAAAATCCAGCTTTACTGATCCAGTACCATTTTCAACAAAGCAATCCATCCAAATATACGAATCTCACTGAGCAACATAATCAGAGCAAAGCTGCTGCTTACATCTGGCCGTCTCCGTGATGTTCCATAAAAGCGCGTTTGCCGTTCTTATATTCCTCCACCTCTTCTCTAAAGCAGCTGCACAAGTAAAACCAAACTTCTACTTTTATCCGCAAGCCGCTCGAGCCTGTTTAGACCAAGCTGGATTTACTTCCAGATGTGAAGGCAAAGACACGCAGTCCCTTAATGCTTGCCTGTGCGGCAACGGCGGCAACTTTATCACCAATACTGCCATCTGCCTTGGCCAAAATGGTCGCAATGAACTGGAAGACGTGTACGAACTCATGGCCAGTGCGTGTTCCAGAACCAAAACACCCATCATACTCTCTCCAAAAGAATTTGTTGACGCGGCCGAAAGCGGCGACGTTGTTGCAGCTCCCACTACAGCTCGAGCTACAGTCGCACCACTGCCTGCAACCACATCGATACCTATGCGCACAACATCGCGGGCAGCGACACTCACAACATCATCGATATCTACTACAGTGGAAACTGTCTCATCAAAAATCTTAAAAACACCTATAACGTCAGCCTCTACCACCTCGACAAGACAAACTTGGGCTGACAAAACCGAAACCGATAAAGCCATAATGGACAATGGCGAGGACAAGGGTGAGCAGACCAAAACGCTATCGAAAGGGGCTGCCATTGGAATTGCAATATTCTTTTCTCTCACTAGTCTTGTAATTATTGGCGTCTGCACATGGTTTCTCAGACGACGGAAGCGCAAGACAAAGCAGGAAGGATATCGATCGATGCCATCTCCAAAAAGCTTCGGAGGTATATCACAACTACCGATACCGCAACCTCCCCATCTACCTATCTTCCGACATAATGATAAACTAGAATACAGACAAAATCTCGAACCACAGGTGACTACCTGTAATACAGAGTACTTCCAAGGCAACGCCAAGGAGAATCCAACCCCGTCAGCGATACTAGTCATAGGATATTCGCCGTCGTCACCACAGTCTCGGCCCTCGCAGCCACATAGTTCACATCCTGAAGTAGCAGAATTGCCGGCCGAGGTGATTTTCGTGCAACAGAAAGAACGAGAACCTATTTTTGAGTTGGAATCCAATGAAGCACTACGGCGTTATCCTGGTGATAGATAATAGGAAGTCGATTAAATATCCCCCAAATGCACTCTTACAACTTTTATATGATATTCACAGGAACTGAAAACCGTATTTATATGCTGAAAAAGCGCGATTGATGGTACATACGACCATATATACAAGAGAATTTACCTGGTCAAAGACAAACTTGGGTTGAGCGCCATTTTCCACTGTTCATAAGCCACATAGAAATTTCGAAGAAACACAGGATGTATTGGCTTGAAGGTGAAGTGGAATAGCGAATGTGGAGTTAATCGCAAGTATCACGATCTAAGAAATAGAGCAATAACACCAGGAAGTAAGCATGAGGAAATCGTGTTTACTCCCTCACCGTGTGAGTCATCGGTCAAGTCGGGAAGTCAATAGCTCTGAGAATTAAGTAATAATGAAAACTTGCACCTCGCGATGACTTATAGTAAAGCCTTTTTTCATGTCAAACTTGAAGTAGCCCCCTCTTGTAGTTCGAGATGCAAAATCTCTCCAGTACAATACCTTTATCGTCACAATGGTTTTAGTTCTCCTTGACGCCACTGAAGCAGATGCAACAAGATTTGCCGATATTGAGCACGCGGCTATCACGCCTGATGCAGTCAACAAAACACTTTTCCCCGGGCCTTTCCCGAAGGAAGGCCTATCCCGAGCGGAAGTCTTGACACAGTATTTACGTTGCGATCCGGCGTGTAAATGGGTGAAGGTAGTAGATACAGAGTTGGAGGCAAAAGGTGAACAAGCAACAATAGCCTTTTCGGTATGGTATTTTTGGGAGAGCGGAGGTGGTACGCTGCCGTATCCAACTTGGGGTACCGGAACAAATCCTGAAGCTTGTGAGCTTTATTTTGGTGGCTTGCAGAAGAAATGGCAAGAAACCTTTGGGGGCAGACCTCATGCGTGTAAGCTGCCTGGCCATTGTTGATCGCAAAGCGTCATTGAGAATATCACTGGCTAATTTCATGCTGAAAACAGACCTCAAATTTATGCACACAACACCATCTCACCGGGGGAGGGGAGCTGGCTCCATGATGCTGGCTTGGGGTCTAAGCCAAGCGGATGAGAAGAGTTTAGAGACTTACCTGCAATCCTCACATGAGGGCCGTCGGTTATATGAAAAGCTCGGGTTCGAACAAGTTGAGACTTACGTTGTTGATCTTTCCAACTGGGGCGGCCCTCCTGAGGATGAGGTCCCGATCATGATAAGACCTCTGCAACGATCGGTTTCCTCCTCACTTGCTAATCAATAGACGATTTGGGGCTCGAAAGACTCTGGTTTTGCTTAGCGAAGACGCTACTACATTGTTAAGAATCAAGATATACCTCGCACCTATCCCATATAGAACCGCAAATTTTAGCAATATTACATAATAATTTAGGTACAATTCAAGCACATACGACCATGGATACAGGAAAGTTCGGGATCCCGTCCAGCTCTTGTCATCAGCGCAATCTACGACCAAAATAGAGGAAAAGACAGTCAAAATTGGAGAAGATGGTGGGAAACAGTGGGGAACTGCCACCATTTATTCTAGTAATTGATATTACGGCCGTCTCACACCTGCAGCCTAAGCGCACCAATATAATTATCATGGCATTTCACCAATTCGGACTGCTGCCTGCAAAAGTCAGACAGCGTATCTGGCAGCTCACCGTGGCAGAGGACGAGCGCGAGATATGCCTTCTCTGGCCTACCAATCTCGACATCGGCTATAAAAACAGTCAAGTCTTGGAACGGCTGCCTCTATTCCCGCTTACCGTAGACACGGCCTTTCCTACCGCTATGCACGTATGTCGCGAATCCCGAGCTACGATGCAAAGCGCCAGCAGTGGCGTGCGCTTCCGCGCCTCGGCGGCGGCGCAGTGCTCCGTACCGTTTCGCGCATATCATCCAGCGCTAGACACACTCTACGTTGGCAGGGACTCGATGCACCTTCTCAACATGCCTACCATGTTTGAGGCTAGTAGCGGTGTCCATCCGACCCCGGAGCAAGTGAGCGCCATGCAGCCTTGGTTTGATACACTGAAGCAAGCCAAATCGATCGCCATCGAGGGCCCTTACTTAGCTTCCAAAATCGAAAATCTCATGGATATAAGCTGGGCATCACTAAAAGCTTCTGGTCAAGACAACCCCCCGCCACACCCCATAACCATAGAGTATGTCGTAGCAAGCTCTCAGTTCGACGAGAGCGTCGCTATGCGATATCTCAACTTTAAACAGCCCGGACGACGGTGCAAGCTTGTTCCGCTGTCACCAGAAGCGCTGGACCGCGTCCGCATCTACCCTACCCCTCTGGGCGACCGCGACGGCGACCCGGTGCCCGTTCCGCAGGCGATTGCTGGGGCCCGCGAGATAGCGTGTGACTACTACGGCGTCATGCAGGGGGAGGAAGACTACAGAAACTCGCTCGAGATTAATCCCTGCACGTTTGTCGAGCGCCAACCTGATGGGACTTGGCGTGAATGCTGCCAGGAGCGCACGTATAAGCCGCTCAATGACAATTTTGAGCTTTTCGGTTCGGGGCCACCGGTCCAGCTGCAGGATAGGCCCGACCCAGAAGTAGTCAGGATTCATGACGTGGATATTGCCTTTGAGCCTTGGATGGATCCTCACACTGCAATGCCAAGGGGTCCGTTGTGATACGCCTGGGGAGGAAGCCACGAAGCGTTGTTGTTTCAGATAGGCAAAAAGAAAGAAGAGAATACACCAATATATACAAAGGGACGTGATTTCTGAAGAAGATTGTTTGAATATAGATAGCTTTTTTGTCGTCGACAACATTCATGGAGAAGAAACCACCCTTATTAGCCAGCCATAGTACGTATCATCATATAGTACAAGTTATAGTTAAAAGGTAAATAAAAAAAACCAAGTAAATAGCAATTAACTACTTATTTACGCCTTTAACTTTTTACAGTATTTAGAGTATTTGTGGATTCTGGTTTTTAAACTGTAGAGTAATCTGCGCTATGCTACTGTAGCAATTGGTATCGTTCCACGGCACGCAGACCTCTGAGCTCCAAGGCCATCTCGGCAGTCTTTCCAGCTAGCTGGTATATAACTTATGGTGAATATTTGCCGCCTCACGCCAAACGTTGCCGAATGACGCGACAAAGGGTCCACTGACAAAAACAAAGAAAAACAAAAGGCTCCACCCGCTAGACTAGACGATTTACCTCGCTTCGCCGCAAATCACATAATTCATGGGCAAATACTGCAACAGCAGCTGCAGCATTAGTAGCAAGGTGAGGGTGTGGATCTCCCCAGCGGAGGCCGGTCGACGAAGCGAAGTGGCTAGAAGAGTAGGGATGTTCCGCTGATCGATCCCGTTGCCGAGCTGTGGGGGAGATTTATTTCTCCTCTTCGTCGATAACAAGCACAATCTTTTTAATCGACAATTTCCATTATTCTGTTACCCTTACAGATAGCTTACACATTGCTAAATGGTCGATCAACAAGGTACACTACATATATCTATAGAGTGAGCGTAATAGTGTTTCTTTCTGGTATCGGAGCCATGTAACCAGCCGGAGATGAAGCAACCCAACAAAAAACCACTACGGCAATAAAAGGTTACAATATTCGTATTTTCCGCTCCACAAACACAAGTTTAAGTTACGTCTTACCCCGCATAGCCCACTCCATAACATCTTGGCATAGAAATAGATAAAGACTTGGTTACCCGGATAGGAAAGTCTTCTCTAAGTGGAAGGTGTACGTCGCGTTTCTATCGTCGGCCGAGGTTGGCGGGGGGATTCCGATCACAGGGCCAAGCGTGGGATCCGAGCCATCCACCAGCTACCCGAGCTATTCACCAAACCAGGCAAGGCAGGCAGGCAGGCCGTTTGTATGGTGATGCAACCTGCCCTTTCAGTCCATTCATTTCCAGGCCTCGTGTGGTTATCGTTCGCCCCAGGTGACTAGCTTTTATGCTTGATTGTTCTGCAGCAGGCTGCGCTAGTGTGCGTCCTACCGTCATTCGCAAATGCCACCTGCTCTATTCAGAGAAGCGAGCAGAGGAGGGAGGAAAGGGGCCGAGCGTATACAGACACAGGTAAAGCATAAGCAGGATATCGCGGGATATTGAGCAGTATACGAGGGGATGAGCTAGCTTTAGAAGGGGAGAAGTAGCAGAAGAAGAGGGATATAAAAGAGAGCTCAATTGCTCCCCTCCATCCATCCATCCATCTATCCATCCATCCTCATCATCCTCATCATCCTCATCATCATCTCCTCTCCCCCACATACATACCTACACATACCACATATAATGAAGAACCAACTCGCTCTCCTCGCTCTGGCCAGCCAGGTCGCTGCCCTCCCCTCGCTCGCCGGCCGCGCTGGCGAAATTGTCGGCGGAGAGTCCGTCAAGATCGAGGACTACCCCTACCAGGTCGACCTGCGCGTCAAGGACAAGGCCAACTGCGGTGGTACCATCATCAGCGAGCGCTACGTCTTGACGGCAGGCCACTGTGCCCTCAAGTACAAGGTCGAAGACCTCAACATCCGCGTCGGCAGCACCACCAACGGCAAGGGTACCTCGTACCAGGTCAAGAACAAGTACGTTCACCCCAAGTACGGCCACAACGGCTATGCCTACGACGCGGCCATCCTCGAGTTCGACCCCCCCATCCAGTTCACCGACACCGTCAAGACTATTGGTCTGGCCGATGCCGAGCCTGCTACGGGCACCGACACCGTTGTCTCGGGCTGGGGCTCGACCAGTGGCGGCCGTCCCGTCTACCCTACGGATCTTCATGCCGTTCATGTCCCCATCCTTGACCACGACGAGTGCAGCAACGACTACGGCGGCACCATCACTGCGGATATGATCTGCGCCGGCTACGCCGAGGGTGGAAAGGACTCTTGCTCGGGCGACAGCGGCGGTCCCCTCGTTGCCGACGGTAAGCTTGTTGGTGTCGTCTCCTTTGGCCGGGGCTGCGCTGAGCCCGGTTACCCTGGTGTTTACGCCAGCGTGGCCAGCACCGAGATCCGCGACTTCATCAAGCAGACCACCGGTCTTTAAATGCACCAGCGAAGGGAAATAACGTAAAATACTTACCCAAAGTGGCGTCCAGCAAGCGTGTGGAATCAAATTGTCTTTGATATATATACTTACAACTCTACATATACCTATGCATACATAGCACTGTTCATAGTATAAAAATGTACATATGCTGCTAAATTACAGACCTATTGTCAGGGTGCGGTTTTGGAAGGTTTAGGAAGGTGCGGTCCGAAACGGCAAAACAGTCTATTCTGCTATTCTAGTTCCTGTACATAGGCTAGATTAGACTGCGCGCCGATAAGTCGCTGCCTAGGTATCAGACAATAAAGTAGAGAATGGACGCAATCGATTGGGAGTTGATAGATAACTAAAGTTCGTCTGCCTGAATATCTCCGCTTGTTACGTTCAAAGACACAGATACTCCAAGTGTGCGGCCAAGGACCTGGCCGTTTGAGCCCACAGCTTCGGCTAGAATCTCTAGCGGCTTTGTACTTCGCAGAGACGCAACATTCAACACGGCATGCGTCTCGAATCCCTGACGCTGTACCTTTTTGAGTAGCCTGGTGCCCTGATTCTGATCTTTGGCGTAAAATCTCCAGAATGCCGTTTCAGTATCGCCGTTCCATGATACGTAAACGTCTAGGAGGTCTTGGGCGGTCTGATCAAGCACTACAATGGCAGGAACTTCGGAAGGACGCCCAGTCCAATTTGCCCTGAAGCCTCTGTAGTTTTGCAGTGTCAAGCCCGGAGTCGTGGAGTCGAGGTAGCTATGGAAGACAACTTTGCCCTCACTGCTAAATTCCGTAATCGCGCCAGCATCGCCCCAGTTTGCAAAGATGTTACCGTTTGGCAAGACTTGGGCATTACCTTGAGAGTGCGCTGACACTCCATCTGGTGCGTTCAGTGTTTTCACAACTGTTACTGTGCCCTGGTTGTGATTCAACTCAAGAATAAGAACCCTTGAATATGAACGTTCAAACTCTTTATTTGAACTTGCGCCGTTGTCAAATAGAGACACAATTTCTTCTCCGTTTGGCAATCTGCCGTGGAAGCGCGCGTCGTGCTGCCATGCGAAGCCGCCCTTATCGTCCAACTTGAAGGAGGAAGTATCGGTATTGCTGCTAAGCTTCCAAATGATGTTCCCGTCGGTGCTGTTAATCTTATAGATGGTCGAAGTGTGGCGCGCTGAGATGAGGTAGTTCCCCTCGTCATCCTTGTCAACGCTATTGAGATGAAAGTAGTCCCAAGCATTGCTAGGTGTCCTGCCAACATCCTGCAATGGGTTTGATGCTAAGGTTTCAACACTATCTACAAGGATTCTGGTCAGCGCCGGCCAAGTCTAATTAGTCATCTTTGGCATATTATACCTGTTGGTTCAAGGCTTAATAACACGTGTTATCGAAAGGTGAGAGGTTGTGGTAAAAGTTCGTTGTTCTCTTCTAGTTCCATGGTCGGAACTGCTCTAGTTAAATACAGCGAATACATCCTGTATTCACTTCCTTTTCCTATGTCATCCACTTCCAGTGACTTAACTGTTCCTTCACTCATCCGGTAAAGTGACATACGTCCAATGTCACAATAGTCACAACACTAGCAACTCTCTATTTTTCTCCTTCATTCTTCTTTATTCTTTCGTTCCACCCATCCTTCCATAGATAGTATAAGCTTATTTGTATCGATCAGATTCCTCAAGGCTTGATTTGGCGATGCTTTCGTCATTGCATCTGCCGGGTTATCGTTCCCATGAATCCATCGTACCTCGTTCGCTTCTCTTCGTTCGTATGATTGTCGTAGTGCCATAATATCAATCATCAATCGTTTTTCCTTTGTAGTTCCCAATTTCACAAGACATTCATAAAGTGAAAATGAGTCTGTGCAGAGAATCATTGGTATCTTTGGGATTCCAAGTTGTTTAGTGATTATCTCTAGTGTCGAATTCAGCGCATATCCGACATCAGCTCCCTGCACCATGCTGTATAGTTCGGATGCTAATGCGCTTCTTGTAACTCGTTTCGATTTCGTTGAGCTGTATGTGACAATATTGCCTGTAATCTCACATCGATTTTCGCTGGTTTGTTTCTCGGTGCCAATCATAACAACATATCCCAACTGGGAGCTCAAATCTTTGTTATTTGCGAAGGATCCATCAACAAAGACATATAGCTTAGCCTTTTCGAGTTCCAACGGGACAAATCGAAGTCCACGCTCCTTGTTTTCCATCTGCCATTTCAGACGAGATGCCAGTCGTCTAAAGTCATCCTTTCCAGGTTCTTTATGTTGAGCAGCAACTGACAGATCGAACGATGCTTCCGGCTGGCAAATACTTGCAAGATAAGCACCTCTTGCTCGTTGTTCAACATACCCTTGATTGTCAGATGGTATGCCAAGCTTCTGAGCTTGCCCCTTCTGGACCATTGTAATCACGCCGTCAACATCAACATGTAATCGGCATCCATTGAAGGTAAGTGGATTCTCAATACCCAAGATCTCCCTTGGTTTAGCAGCGAAGTTCGCTTTCTTCAACTCCTCATCCTCCAGATCATAGAATCCTCGATCACTAAGGCCCAAAGTGTCATCTGTCTGCATCCCAATTACTCCAAACTTGTCTGTATTTGAAATAAGTAGACACGGGTCAAATGTTGACATCACCATACCCAACTTGTCGAGGTGGTGCCGTGAGTATGTTGCCCACCAGTGTGTTCCAGCTTCTGGAATTCCATATAAAGGCTTAATTACCCTCATAATTGTTCCTGTCGGGTACTTGTCACGAATTTGATCGGGAAGCTTTGCCAGAATCGTTCGTTGAAGTGGTGTAGTTGACTGGGCATATGCTTGGGTAATATCTCGCAGCCATAGGAAAATCCCTCTCTTGGTCAACGATGGTGCAAT